>VXBA01006569.1:1010132-1207422 GCA_013399895.1 Serilophus lunatus | reverse complement strand
CGCCGCTCCCCGGCCCCGGCGGCCCCGGCCCCGCGGAGGTCGGGCTGGGTGCGCTGCCCGCCGGGCTGCGGGCGGCGGTGCGGGCCCTGGTGGGCGACCTCGACGCTCTCTTCGTCGCCCTGGGCCTGCGGGAAGAGTGTTTCGCCGTGGGGGCCTTCAGCAGGGTCGTCGCCGCTGAGCTGGCAAGCTACGCCCCAGCCAGGAACAGGAGGAGGACGGCCACCAACAAGGCTTCTGTCGTCTTTGTGGACAGGACGTTGGACCTCGCTGGTAAGAAATCCACCGCTGGTGCGGGCTGTCATCCCTGTGGGCCCACGCCCGCACCACCAGGACGGTGTCGGATAGTTGTGGAGACCTCGTGGCCTGGGAATGTGTTTTAACACCATGGCCACGGTGGTTGCTCGCACATCCTTGCACCCCAGTGGGTCATGGAAATCAAGAGTGAAGGCTCTGCTGGAAACCCAAGGGTTTGTTTCTGGCACTTCCACTTTGCTGCAAACTGGAGACTTTAACTGTGCCTGTGTGTCACCCTGAGAAGCGAAGGAGATGATCTGCACGTTTCAGGCTGTGTCTTGTGGATTGCTGTGAAGTCTTTCCCAGAGTATCCACGTGTCAGTCTTAGCATTATACCTGTGTCAGCAGATACACATCTCTGTACACCCCTAGCTATTTCTATTTGCCTCAAAGTGTGTCTGTGTGTATTGGTATAGGAGTGGCTGTATTTGCTATCCCCATCATCCATGGCTTCTGCTGACAGATGCAGTGTGGGCCTGGTTCTCCTTGTGTTATCTGTAGTCGATAATTGAGGTCATAATTTTTTGCCACCACGTTTCCTGTAGCAATTGCTTGGCACAATGTCGAACCTGCAGCTTATCTGCTTCTGAATTTTCTTCTGTCTGTCTTTTTCTCCCAAGATTTTGCCCTTGTGTATCCTTGCACTGCTGTGGGGTTCATAGCTGTCAACAATACGCTGAAGAGCAGTTATGGATCTGGGTAGTTAATGCTGTGCTGAGGTTGGAAAGATTGCTCGGAAGACTGCAGGAGAGTGCACTTGGATAAGGAACCTTGAAATGAAACTGGAGAAGAGAGCCCATTATGGGTGGGAGCTGGGCAACGTTTATGCACTCGGGTGATGAGAAGAATTAAAAACAAGAAAAAGAAGCACATGTGGGATGACAGGGAGCTGCCTAACAAGGAGACTATTGAGGAGGCATGAGGAGACATAATTGGTACCAGCTTAAACCTGGGGAAGGAAGTGTGCAATCTTTTACTTCAGTAGGAGAAGGTTTTTTGGAGATAACATCGGGGCTGTGGTGGCGCAGCTTTGGAGGGGGAACATCAAAGCTCTTGGAATAAGGATGAAAAATTTGGTTTTTTAGGATTCTGTTCATCTCAGTACTTGTAATTTAAATTAAGATCCCTTCGTGCAGCAATTCATTTATTACTTAGAAGTGTCTCCAGAGTTCACTGGCAATTTCATTGAAATGTTCCTATGCTTTGGGCATGATAGTCTTGCCATCAAGTACAGTGCAAACTGAAGGAAGAAAAATCTAGTGCATTTCAGAGGTAAAGTGCTATATGGACCTGAATTTAGTGCCAACGTACTGAGACTTGTTTTACTGGTTTGCTAAAAACTGTACAGTAAAAAGTACACAAACCCCCTCAGCATTTAAATTTTGAAATCAGTTTAAAGAAGCAGGAAGTGGCAGAATTAAGTTGTACCTGAGACCTTAGTTTTCTTAGGCAGATTCAGTTTTTTATATACTCTCTTCCTTGGGTCCCTACCTTCAGCTCTGCTTCTTGGCCTTCTGATGAATGAATTGTTGAGTTTCAGCCTTTTACTTTGTAAGAGCTAAAGCTTCCTGTCTGCAGGTGTCCGGCTTGTATTGGCAGCTGGGCCACTGGATCTTTTTTTTATGCTGTGATGCGTATTTGCAGCCAGCAGTGTAAAAATAAGTAATTTTTCTTTTCAAATAACAGCTTGGTGCAGGTGGAAGCCTTTGAGGTAGACTTTCTTATTTGGAGCTCTTTTCAAACAACTTTTTAAATCTTCCCTCTCTAAAGATGCAAGGTTCTGGATTTGATTCTTAGGTGTTTTATTGATACCTGAATCTTGCCCAGCATGTGGGCTGCAGAAATGAGCAAAGGTTATGTGTCCATGAATGGAGAATGCTTTCGTATTTCAAGAACTTCCACAAAAACTTGGAAGCTCATTAGAGATAGGTGGTAGACTGCTGTCTCATTAATTCAGGCTGCTGCTTTAGAGGAGGTGACTTATGAATCACTATGAATAGATGAACATTGACTACTAGAAGTCTATTCGTTCTATCAGTATTTTCTAACTTGAAGAATACAGCTTTAGGTAGCTCTAGGTGATGTCTAAAGGAGTTGCAATAAGAGATTCTGATTTTTGGCTCAGGGTAGAATAACAAATGGCTTTCAGTAATACCAGCTGATTTCTAATAGTGTAAATCAAAGTGTCCCAAAAGTGCTTTTTCTGGTGCTGCAATTGCAAACTACTGAACTAAGGGAAGATACTGTTACTTAAATATTAAGAACTTTCCATTTTAAACAGCCTACTGAAAAGATGTTAAGTACATTCTGGTAACATATAAAATGGCACGTTTTTCTATTAAAAATCTGGGAAGGCATCTAACTGACTAGGTTAGCTTTCTAGGTTCCATGAAACAAAGAATCTCTTCTGAGGGATAACTCTAAAATTTGGGTTGAGCTCCGCTGAATACGTTTTGTAATTTTTTTATTGTGTTCAGCATTGCTTATGTATGTTGTATTTAAGTAGAGAGGAAAATAATGAATTAAGACAATTATTAATTCTCCTTTTTGTCCTGTGTGGTATAACATTCAGCTGAGCTCTAAAAGGGATCTTCTTTTTATTGCTTTTGCTGCCCTCACTGCAGGGGCATGGATGCCTATCTCTGCAGTGTAGGATCTTCTGGGTAAAACAGTTCTCCAGAAGGTGGGACATATGTTTTTATGCCCTGGGGAAGTTGCACGTTTAGTACTTTGTGCTCACTTCTTGAATTCTGATTGTATAAAACTTTGTTACTGGTGTCTCTATACATGTTTAGTGCTGCTTTTCTTTGCCTACATATTGTTTTAAAGCTGACTGCCTTTGCTTTAAAAAGCAGAATAAATCCTCCTAGCTAAGTGACACTGGTTAAAGTCAGGACTAACTCTGGCACCTTAATTCCTCTTTATTTTCCCTCTCTAAATATTTCTTTTCCTCCTAAATATTTGCATTGTAGTACCATATTGTAACTCCACGCTCCTTCCACATGATTCTTAGTTGCCATCTTGCCAGTTCTCAGCATTCCAGGTTTCTGTTTTTGTTTGTTAATTTCCTTGGTGTCTTTCAGATATTTCTCTTCAGAACAGCTTGGCACATTTCACTTTCCAGGCTCTTTGATGTTTGCAGCATTTGGGATCTGGGCTTGTAAGTGCAGGGTCTTGCCCTCTGGTATGTGAAGGTGATTTTGAAATGCAATACTGTGAGCAAAAGACAGAGAAGAATGGATAGCAGGGGGTGCCTGTGCAGTTACTGTATAGCTTTGACTGATAACTCTTGTGTAGGTGTTCTTGAGGTTGGAATATTTCAGTGCTGTCAGCAGCAGCACTTTTATCATCTTCAGCACTTTTGCATGTGTTTGTTGAAATCATAGGAATGTTTCCCATAGCCAGGGCTGCAAACTTGTGTTTAACTTCCTGTATCATCTCCCTCACTATCAGCCAGGATCATCTTTGTTTCACACCCCTGCACTGGCTGTAATGTTTTAACAGGTGCAAAATGCACAGTTCAGGTGCTAATCAACAAAGTGCCAGTACCATTCCCTTCTGTTTCTTGGGAGCTGTCACGGTAACAAGCAAGTGCCGTAGTCATTTTACTGCATAATCCCACTGACAGAGCATGAGAATGAAGCCTAACATAGGCCCATGCCTTTCTGGTAAAGTCTAGTTCTGACTAATCTCTCTTTGATTATTTTTGTTCTAAACTGTTTGGTTTTAATTGTCTATTTCTTTCATTGTATTTATCATGTTTCTAATTTGGAGTGCTTTGCTTGTGCTCTTTTGGTTTGCAGCATCTTCCAAGTTCATGCATTGATGGATTGACATTAATGTCTTTCTAGAGGAAACAAACCCGTATTTTTTCTTCTTTACCGTCTAAGCTGTGGTTTTGAAAACATAAATACTGAGGCCTGTGGAGTGTAGTAGTCCATTTCATGAACCAGACTGGGGCTTTGGCACAGAAGGCAACTGATGGTTAAATTATTGTGGTTACTTGAGATTGACTGCAGCTGTGAGAAGTGATGGCAGCTGAAAGTAATGTGGACACTCAGTACTGCAGGTCAGAGTGCAGCCTCTGCTATGGCATGGTCTGTAAAGATTTGGCTATTGTGGAATAGACACATACATTTTTATAATAGGTTTCTACATACTTCAGAGGTTGAATTTGTTATAGAGGCTCTACAGAGAAAAGCAAATAAATAAATGGAAGGAGTTTTCCCTATTTAAAGAAAACTGCAGGTGACTAGGTCAGTCCAGGAGACCTTGAAATTCTGTGAGCCTTGAACAGATGATTAAGTGTTTCTTATCTCCAAATTTGCTGCTCTTTACATATGTTGCAACAGCTGCCTTTGAGAGATGGAAAATCTGTCATATTTTTGTGGTAGTATTCTGATTCTGCTGTGATTGGTTGCAGACTTCTGTGCTTCTACTGCTGGACTGAAAGTTATATTTTTGGAAGAGGAGGGAGTTGGGGTACTTTTTTATTGGTTGTTTTCAAATTCAGTGATCAGCATGATGAGACAGGTAATGACTACTTTGATGTTCTTTCATCTGTATGAAGGAGAACGTAGTTCTGTCTTTTGGCAAGGTAGAAGGATACTCTAGTTTGCCTTTAATGCTGCACAGTGGTTCTAGGAAACATACAGGCTACTTTCCAGCGCTGTTTAACAAAGTCATCTTAAACTGACACTGAATTAAAGAATATGTCAAAACATTGATAAGGAACTGCAGCTCCGAGTGTCTGTCTTCCTTCAAGGGAACAGGCGTACATGTTTCTACCTTTTGATGTTTTAAACGCTGTTCTCACAGAGGTGATGCATTGCCTAAGAAAGTTGCATCATGGGAATTGTCCCACTGGAGTTCTTCGTTGTAAAGTCCTCCTAGTGATGATCTTATTCAGAAAAGCATTGAGTGAGTGTGCAGTGTTGAAACATCATGAAAACTGGGATAAGTTGGTCCATGTATCTTTCCAAAATCACCCATCCTGGACTAATCTATAAAGTAGATAAAACAGAAGATGTTAAAAAAAGCTCGGTATTGAAACCAAGATATGCCTTTCATACTGTTATGATGCATACCAACTTATATTTCAATTTCTTTGAAGGAAAAGCCCCCAGAAGAAATAAGCTGCATTAATTGTTGGCTAGTAGCAATGCCATTGTAGCAGAACAATTTTCAAAATCAAACTCGTCATGTTTAGCAAATGACTTTAAAGTCTTCCCATTACCCAAGCTCTCATGTTACTTACGTGGTTTGCAGTTGTTCCTTAAATGTGCTGTTGTTTTATTTTGGTTTGGTTTTGAACCAGACAGTAGAGCTAATAGGAGAACATAAGAATTGGAGCACAAGTGGTGTGATATAGGGCTAGTAACAAGCTTAAGAAAATATTTTCTAGTATGCCTGCCATTGATGCCTTTTTGAGGGAAGCAGGGAGTATAGTTAATGAGTTCCTGGCTGCTGTTAAAGAATCGGTTGGTTGACTTTGCCAATTGTTCCAGCTACAAGTTATATGAAATGTCACATATTTCAGTTTGTAACTCTTAATGAGAAGAAAAAGTGAAATTATAACAGCATGATACAGCAGATTTCTTGTCTCCTGAAGGCTGATACTGCCTGGAATGAAGGCTTCTATTTTGCAATGGTCAGATAACTTCTTGTCACTTTAACACCTGATCTGTGTGCACATGTCCAGCATTAGAACCACCACCTGCTTGGAATGTTCTTGGTCATGAGAAGCTGCTGAGTGGCTGTCCTCTGAAGTGATGAGCAGAGAGAGAGAAACCAGACCCATGCACCCTGGTGAAGTCAGTGCAATTGGAAAGTGACTCCCTGTGATTTCCTGTCCTCATCTTGTGAGGTGTAACTGTCTTTTCAGCCTTGGCTGATTTGTGTAGTTGCTCAGGTGTGACAGTGATTTTTAAAACCTCCAGATGTTTTCTCATTTATTTGATGTTTTTCTATCAAGGAGTAGCAGTTGTGGGAAAGACACTGAGATGGCACTGCCAGTTCATGGAATCAGCTTGAGTACACTGAGAGTTCCCCATATGCCAGGAAGAAAGGAGGGATGTTAATGTGGTCTTGTTTGCATTTGCGGTGTTTCTAGTTTAGCCAAATGTCTTGTCTGGCTAAATGTTTCTTGCATGCAGCAAGTGTGTAGAGCTAGACATGGCTTCCAGTATGTGGGGGTGGAGGTTCAGAAGATTACTGTCTGTTCAGGAGATTACTGTCTGTTTTCCCTGTGTAACTTGGCAGTAAGTGTTGCAGTGTGGCATACAAATGACTGACCTAGTAAGAAGAATGTAGGGATTTTGGAGAGCAAGGTGGCTTAGAGGGTTGCAAAGACAGCCTAACTCCCTTCATCTGTACCTCTATGGTCTAAATCTGGCTCAGGATGGTAGAGCAGAAGATTGTCATTCTGTGACTACTCATTGAGTCTTTGGTGAAACAGAGAGGTAATAACCCAGCTGAGCAGCCAGGTGACCACGTTGCAGTGCCACCGCATAGTGAGCATGTGTGCTTTTCTTGACTTCTTTGGATAAAGGCATTGACAGCACAGAATTTGACTTTGTTTTTCTCCTCCTTTTTCATCCTTGCTTCTCTTTTCAACTTACACAATTCAGAATAGCGGATAAACCATGGAAAGCCACGGTTTGCAGCATGGATATGTGGCTGCTGTAGAATCATTGTAGACAGTCTTCTGCTTACCCACGAGCAGTTAATAACCTAACGTCACAAATGTTCTTGATGTAAAGGCCTTGTTTAGATTTATGGACCATGTGAAGCTACTTCAGCTGTTGAAACAGACCTCCTCTGCCTTTGGAAATGGTGAGATAAAAGCAGAAAGAGTGCCATGTGGACGGACTTTGCTGGCGTGGGACCATAGCCTGAGAGATCCTTTTCGTGCTTCTCAATGGTGCTTCAGAAGTTCCTGTTTTTTGGTTTTAAGCCGAGAGAACAATACTAAGCTCAGCACTCTTGTCCAGCCCTCTGTTGATGGCTGAATCGTAGCTTAAGTGGCAGAATAGAAATACCTTCAGCTTGTTTCTGACCTGAGTCAATACAGTTTCTGGTCCCTCTCTCGACTTTATCTGTAGCGTGTGTCATGTGTTTCTGCTTTGACTTGGCTCACAGTCTTAATACTTTATAAGTTGATTGCAGTGCCTGAGTTGAGAGTTCATGAATGGAAAGAAAAGCATGTGTGTTTGAAATCAGGAGAACTGAGAAAAACATGCCACCTGGAATTTGGAGTTTCACTTGGAACATGGTCAGATTTACATTTTATCCTCTCTAACTTGGGTTGATTTAGTTATTTCGTATTAGTTTCACCTGAGCTGCCCTCAGTTCCTATAGAAGTGATGTACAGAAGTGATGATCTTGATGGTGGCATGCCATTGTTAATTGTTTATTTTAGTATTAGACTAGTCTGTTTACAGTCTATAGGTAGCTGTTTATGGAACTTGCAGGGTCCTTTTAAGCACAGTGTTGTTAGTTTAGGCAGAAAAGTATATTGTGCATGTGTATGTATATATATAAATGTTTCACTGTTTTTTGTAATAACCATTAAAAATATTGTTTAGCAACTTTCTTAGGCAAAGAAAAATGTTTTTCTCGTCTAAGTGCAAAATCAGTGAATATCTAACAGCTAAGTCTAAAACTATCTAAAATTATGTCAAATTTGTGCTTTCTAAATGAATCTTTCTGAAATGTTATAGGTGCTCTTACCTTCACATATTCCATAAATTAATTTTACTTTTCTAGCAAAATATCTCTGAAAAGGTAAATATGGGTTTGATGTTATGACTGTCAGTGTCCTTCTAGCAAGAACGTGGTTATTTTTTTATTTTGCATTCCTTATCTTTGTGGGTTTTTTGTGATTTGGTTTTTTGTTTTGTTTGTTGGGAGTTTTTGTTTGGGGGTTTTTTGTCTCTTTGTTTTTTCTATTTATGCACCTGATAGTTTTTGGTTTTTTGGTTTTTTGTTTTTTTTTTCCCCCAGGAGCAGTTGGTCATCATGGTGACAATCTTGCAGAAAAGATACTTTGTGTGCTTCCCAAGCTTCCTGGCCACAAGACTGATGTGATGGTTAACATGGTGGAACTTACAGCACTGCAAACCACAGATGAAACTTGCAGTATTATAGCACCTGGCTGCTTAGCACAACCAAAGTAAACAGTCTTTTCTTCTTTCTTTTTCTAAAAATGTTGAATGTATTTGTTATTTCTCTTTGAAACAATGAGCAGAGAGCAAGTCTTTAAAAAAACCCCCCAAACAGTCAAGCTTACAGCAACACACCATCTGATCATAATTCTACTGGAATGTAATCATTTCTCTGTGTGCATTAAGTGATCAGGCCAGATAAGACTTCCAAAAGTGAGAGAATCTCAGGACCTTTTAGATTTGGGTTGTTTAAATTGTTGCAGATTACTGTAATAGAAATCAGTACAGGATAATCACTGAGAATTCTGCTTGTGACATTTCTTTTTCTGCCTAAGTAACAGGTCTTGCAAATAGATAGGTCTTAATTGTGACTTCCTTTTCCCATAAGCCTCTTTATGATTATAAAGTGAGCTGCATGCTGAATTTTTCTTAGACTAACTGTTAATTTAAGGTTTTACCCCTGTTTTAAAGCACAGTACCTGTGGAAAGGGGTAATGAGGCACAGTTTTAGGTGTATACAGACAGCTTTATGAGGGCCTGATTTTTGATTAAAAAAGAACAACATAAAAACAGTAACTTTGAACAGTTGTACTTCGTGATGTATCATTTGTAGCTAAGACTTGATAAGCAAAGTGCATCAGATTTGATGTTTCACTTTCTAAATTTAGTTTTCCAAGCTGAAACTTTCCTGCAGCTTCTGTTATTGTGCATAAACAGGTTCTCGTTTCATTCCACAAAAAAAGTTTTGCTCAGCAGTGCTCTAGAAATTAATGCAGTGCAAAGAAGATTAAAAGTTCTTTCTCTTTTCCTCATATATTAGAAAATGCTTTTTCAAGATTGGCTGTCTAATATAGTTTCTATTCTTCAGTTTTGACTCATTTCAGAGTTTTACACCTGCACTCTACTCCTCCTGCCCCCTCCCTCCCCAGCAAAGGTTTCACAGGTTTCCAACATACGGTCTTTATTTTCTGAGAGCCTCCAGATCCTTTGGCACCTTCCATCTCCCGCACGTGTGGTAACTGGATCCAGTTTCTAGGTTTTATATTGCATAACTCTCTTCTCCTGCAGGAGTTGGAGAGGAAATGTTTCCTCACAGAGGTGGATTCAGTTAAGTTGCTGTTGGGATGACTAACTTAAATAAAATTTGTTCTGCTTTTCTTCTCACTGTCTGCTTTCCAGCTGATCCCTGAAGTAGAAGTGAGATGTCCTTGAGATCTGTCTACACAGCAAAATGACGGGATCATTGTCCATGACAGAACACTGTGGTAGCTGTTTGTGCTAGCTTTGAGTAACTACTAGAAATAAAGAAAATCCTGGCAGCATGGACTAGGGAAAAAATAGATATTTATTGCCCTGAGATTGCTGACCTGTGCTATCACTCCATTATTTCTAACGTTGTTGACACTGAGGAGACTAAAAGCAGTGCTGATATGCCTTTCCAAGTTAGAATTTTGACTTCAGTCATATATTCATGTTTTGAGGAATAGCCAGTGGGGTTTATTTTGTTCTAAGATGGCTAATAGTGTGTGTGTGTGTGTATATATATATATATATATATATATATGCATGCACACCAAGGTTTGTTTGGGTATTTGTAACAATAGTGCCCTCTGTTAACAGTACAGTTAGACTTAATATATTTTGCAAAGTCTCATATGGACACAACTGGTTATGGCACAAGAGAATTTGGCATTTGACAAGAGATGCAAATGTGGCAAAGTGGGATGATGACAAAGCAGGGGTGCCATTACCATATCAGTCTATAGCAGCTTCCCCAAAATTTCCTCAGTCATGTTACGGAATCTGTTACACTGGAAATTTTTAAGAACTGATTAGATAAATATTGGTTTAAACAGGCTTAGTCTTGCCTTGGAGCAGAGCAAAGGGTCTGCATGACCTCTTAAAATCTCTCCTGTGATCATTGTTCACAACTGAGTAAGAGTTGTGGGCCTTAAAATAGTCTCCAAACTCAAAAAATGGCTCTTTGGTGTTCAACCTGTCTTTCACTTTTTCTTTTAACTATGTAATGAACAGGAATAGTTTGTAGTTTAAAACAGGCATTAACATTAAGCATTAACAGGCTTAAGACAGTTGATGAAAAATACTAGAAACTGCAGCAGTGGCTGAACGTGTGGCTGAAGGTGGTAGTTTCCATTCTGTTCAATAGGACTGTATTCTTAGTGTTGGATTATGAATATCAACATTAATCATCTTTGCCAATGCTACAGGATTGTTCTTCTGGAGCACTGAAATGGATTAAAAATTTCCGTCAGTAAGTTTCTGTGTCAATTCCATAAGACATTCCATGGGATACTCTCAATTTTTCATCAACATGGTTATTGCTATTGTTAGCCAGGTCAGAAATGTTTCTGGTAATTGAAAACTTAAGTCTTGATTTCTGTTTGTAAATGATGTATGGCAAGGAGTGTTCCTCTGCTTGTAAATTTTATGTTTACTCTGATGAGTGAAAGTGCCAGCACCTTTCCCAGAAACAGGGCCAGTGAGTTCCATTGCACTCAAATAGAATGTGTGGGTGCTCTTTTACATGAATTTATTTGATCAGACTGTGGCATTTCAGACTCACATATTCAGAATAGGAGCATGCTGTGGTGAGGAGAGAGAGAGAGAGTCTGGTCCTTCCACATTGCTTACTATATTTAACTTTTCTTATGGAGTGCCAATCCAGCAGAAACATCTGGGCTCAGTTACAGAGTTAGCAAACAGAATTAATGAATAATTTATGGTTGGTGTGGTGAAATAAAGCAGTGTTCTTTTCTCAAATCTAAGGAAATAATGGGTTTCTTTAAAGACTTAGATGAAAATGTAAATGCCATATGCTGCTTGAGTTACTGTACTTTGAAGATGCTCTCTTTGTGAGGAAGAGAATGTCTTAAAAGAAAAAAATCTAGTCTAGAGTTCTTGATTTTATTAGTCATACTAGCCTCAAAAATCTCATGGAGGGTTTGTCCTGCTGTAGTCACTGACATGCTGCTGTTCCAGTGTGAATGTTAGCAGAGTTATGCTATTTGATAATTTTGTCAAAATATTTTATTATTTTTTTATATACAGATGGATAACAGAAAAGAAACAGTTCATAGACATTAAAGACATCCACTCTTGATCAGAACTGTTGGTTTCTGATTTAGAAAAGCAGTAGCTATCCTGTCCTTTCAAAGAAATAATACATAATAGATATGAAATCTTAATGGTAGAAGTGATTTGAAAAAAATTTGTCATAGTTCTCAGGCTCATCTTTGTATTTTGGTAACCCACACAGTGTTTTTGGAGGAATTCTTCCAAATTTCAGCTTCTGGTTTTAAGCATGCGTATAGTGGCTCCTAGGGTTGTCTGCTTGGATGAAGGTCAAGTTCTGCGTATTTGAGACCAATCCATTCTGTACGTTTGATAACATTTTGTCCACATTGTTTCTCAAGCATCTATCTTGTGTTTTTAAGATTTTTTTTTAGCATGTAGAAGCATCCTGCTATCAGGAATGTGGTTTATCTTGATTAGAGAGTGTCTTTTTCACCTCTTGCAAGCTGGGAGCTGAGGTGTGTGGAGGTCCCATGGCTCCCTAAAACCCCAAAAAATTAAAAAAAAAATAAATTAGAGTTCAGATGTCTGAAGCCAGGCCACTGGTCTGTGGTGTGTGAGAACAAGAAGTAAAGGGTTATATGACACTTTGGGCAACCAAAGGAATATATGTGTTTTCTCTTCATTTTAATCTGCTGTTTTATTATCCAGGAACACTTTTGATGTACTCTCCTATTTTGCTGAATAAACTGAATATTTAATTTGCTTCTGCACATTTCAAAAACTTGCTGAATAAAGATTACTTGCCTATTTTTCCACTCTTGCAGAAAGCATTGATATGCAGGCCAAGTGTTTGAAATGCAGCACCCATCTAAGGAAATCTTTCCTTAGGTCTTTGTATGAGGGGTAGAAAGGTAGGTGTGCTGTGGGGAGTTGTTTAAAGATTAGGACATTCTTGGAGTTGAAATGGTAAAATTTTGTTGTCTCGTGTTCATGGCAGTTGAAAATACATACTTCTCCCAATCCTCCTTTATTTTGAGATTGTTATTTGTGTCTTGGGCTGATGAGTGCTTTTTACGAATGTTACAGTTTGGATGGAGAAGAGATCTTCACTCCAGCTGCACCTTTGTGTTTGGGTATGATGCGATGATGCCATGCTCTCCTGGTGCTGGTGGGGACTTGGAAAACCCTGAGTGTAAAGGAAGGCCATGAGATGAGAGGGCTTGTATTCTAGCCCTGGTGCTGCTGTCAGCTTGCAGTGTGATCTTGGACAGGTCACTTTATTTGTTTCTGCATCTGATTCCTCTCATAGTCATTGTCTGAGGAACTTGTTTTTTAAACCAGTAAAACAAGGAGTTTCTCAGGATGCAAGTTTGCAGACCGCAGGGCAGAAAAATCTTAGGGATTCTGGTCTTTGGGAGTAACGGTGCAAATGACTACAGGGGGAGTTGGGGTGTCGGAACAGTCTTTGGGACTGTGTCCCTCCCACTGCTTCTCCTTGCTTTGTTGCAAGGGGAAGGGGAGACAGTTTTGAATTACATCCCCCTAGCCTTCTTTCCTGTGAAATGGCAGAATACCAGTTACAGTGATCTCTGTAATACACACACTGCAGTGTTCTTTGAATAATCACATGTATAATGTGAATTTCAAATAAAAGATTTTTTGTGCGTGTATGGCAAAGGAAAGAGCAACAATAATTAAAACTGAAGAAGAGATTAAAGTCTCCCTTTAAGCTGGGAAATAGACTTTTTTTGAATGGTTGATTTTATTCTGTCTGACCAGTTTTTTAACCAGGAATCAAGCATCTGAAGGATATCAATGATTTTATTTTTTTTAAACAGTGATTTAATTACAAGCTAAGCTTTGGGGGGATAGTTCTTGGATCTTTTTGGTATTTTCAATCTCTTTTTAAGAGTATTTCCTTCATGTCAGCTGTAGACATTAATTAGAGAAAAACAACTCTTTTTTTACATGCCTGTTTATAAAAGCTTTTAATAGGAAGGTAATTTGGAACAGTGTTATTCTTGAATGAGCTGAAAATTTATGCCATAAATTCGAGTAATTTTCCTTTCTGGAATGTTAATATTAAAGGGCAAACATTAATACTACAGTAAGAAAATCCAGATGTCACGATTATATTGCTTCATATCCACTTTGAGTCTTGCGGAGGAGGAAGGGTAACTGAAAGCAGTGGATGGCAAGGCTCTTTCAGACGGGCAGAGAGACAGCTGCATGCTGAAAACCGCCTTTGGATCTGTCCCACCCCCGCCCCGCTCCTCCGGTACGGTGGTGGTGGTTCAGCAACAACAGGGTCCTGCACAGAGATCTCTCTCTGCCTGTTCCTGCTTCTGGGATGCTCCTCCAGCTTTTCCGCTGCTGGACACTTCCCCCTGCTGGGAACTGTGTGCTCCTGCTCTCAGCCTCCTGCCTCTGGTGCAGTGTTCTGCTGAATTCAGCTTTAAACCTACACTCAAACACACACACACACACCCCAGACAAAAAAACCCCCAGCCAACCAAAACAAGTCACCAGTCATGTACAGTCTTTCTGTATCTGCCTTTTGGTACAAGACAAGCAGCACTTTCGTGGAGACAAGGAGGTCGTGACTGCGTGGTTTTTGAAAAGCAGGCATTAAATCAGAAAAGCGTTGCATTAAATCAGACTTGAAATTTTCTTTCAACAATGACAGGTGGCATTACAGCCCAGCCCTGTGCTTGTAGGACTCATGTTGTGCCACTAAGGTCCATTTTCAGGGAGATGAATAGCACTTTAGAGGGTTTTTGTGTCGGTACCTTTTTCCTTTTCAGGAATCGAGGCAGGAAATGCTTTGCTTCTCTTAAGTGGTGGATTGGGCAGTTGGAATGCCCCAAACACAGTTTGCCCCATCGCCACCATGCTCCTGGACTGGCAGCCTTCTTGCTCACCACTTTTATTTCACTCATGGGAGCTTAGAGCACAGTAGGGAATCGAGGCCTATTCAGAGGTTCTTCATTGTTTGAAATTTCTCAAGGCATCCTCTTGTTGGGAATAATAACCCTGGCTGCATCAGCTTCTGGGGTTTGTCAGTCAAGACAAGCTTTCCAGGAGACACTTTCTGCTCAGTTTCAAACCAACCTGAATCAAATGAACATAATTGACTGTTGCCACAGGATGAGATGAACAAGCTGATAAGATTTATTATGTCTTACAATAAGTGTGTATATTTGCCCAGATCCTTTCAGTGTGAGACCTCCTTGAAATGGAAAAAAGGAAGGGATGAGAGGGGCGTGCTGAGAGTGGAAAATTTTGGAAAGGGGTCAAGACCTCCGGCTTGTCTGTGCTGTGTAATGTACAGCATTGCTAGAAGACCTTGCTGCTGCTCTGCAAAACCCCAGTTTGCTATGATAGTAGTTTTGCTGAAGTAAGTGACAGAGGAATCTCATGAAGATTTTTCATCTGACCATTCTAATGCCTAATAGTTGCCACATTTTTGTCAATTGTCTGTTATGACAGGTCTCAGAAACCTTATAAGTTGTCTTCTAGATAAGATGAATCTTGCACTTATTTTCCTTGAGATAAAGAATGAATTGGGCTGACAGGCCCTTGGCATTAGTTGGGCGGTTCTTTCTTGTCTATGCTCAGCCCACAAAAAAGGCCTTCTGGGGGTTGTGGGAAGCAGAGCTGCTCAATACTTTGTTCCTTGTGCTTTGAGAATCTTGATTGCCTTGCTTGTCTGGGCTACCCAGGCTTAGTAATGAAAGTGTTCAGACAGAATTGAGGGGTTTTTTTCCTGGGCCCTCTGACACTATCATAACCATCCTCAGAGTGCAAGATTCAAAAGGTTAGAGGTGCTGTTGCCTGTAGAATCAGCTAGATGAAAATGGCAAAATCGGAACCCTTCATGTTTAATATTTTGAAGATGTCTTTTTAGCTCTTTTGAAGAAGGAATCCCTGTACTCATATTATTCTTAATGTAATATCTATTTGAGTCCTGTCATTAAGTCCCAAGTTTGTGACTCTCCTTTGTCTGTGGCAAGACAAAATAAATTTACGTGTTAACCAGGACTTGTCCAGCCATCAACAGGTCTCTGAGTACTTAGCTGGTTAGCAGAGCAAAGTAACTTGATGCCTACTAGGAAATTCAATGAGTACAATCCCTCAGCTAGAATTGTTCCTTTGTTAGCATTGTGCTCTGTTCTGCAGGTACATTCCTTGCAAAATATAAAGAAGGATAAATCTCTTTCTGATTAACTATCAGAAAGAGTAACTACTGATACCTTGCAGTCAGGACAGAAAGATCTTTATCTTGCTTAAGGATGATTATTTTTTTTTTTAAACTGACATCACCTTTTTCTCCCTGAATGCTTTTGTTTGTGAATTTTTTGTTTCTTTTCTTCCCCCATGTAAGTTTGCAAACTGCTTTTCTCTTGGTGTGGCCACAGTACATCTTTCTGTATTCATAGTTCAATAGCAGCATAAAGACTGTGTCTGTTTAAGCAGACTTGATGTTTCTCCAACGCGAGGTCTGATGTTTCTTGTGTTATAGTAGGATCTTCCAGCAACTATTGCTTTGGCTGACGTTGTGACATTTTTCAAAGACGAGCTTTTACTCTGCTTGGCCAACTGCCTTCAAGTTTGCCTCCTGAATGACCTCAACAGTGAGGTTTTAAAATGCAGTGATATGCATTGGCCTTATTACATACAGTGGAGTTACTCATTTGCTGTTCAATCATAGTGCCAGAACAGAGAGTGACTGAGTGACCTGGAGGAGTGTTTTGGTTTATCATTCTTATACTATAAAGTAAGCCTGCTATATCTTACAACAGAGAAAAATGTGCCGTAAATAGACTTATGAGATGAACAAATGACAGCTGCTCATTTGGATAACGAAGTAATGTTTGGGAAGGGAACAGTATTATCTGTTGGCAACAGGTTTGGTTGCAAGTTTTGACTACATGATTGAGATTATTTCATCATTCCAGACTTAATATGAAACAGGAATTAAAGCTTATGCAGGCTGAAATTTATGTGATGTGAGCTATTTACCTGTCAGAGCTTGAAGATGCTTTTAGTTTGGAAAGTAGACAGAATCCGTGCACAGAGAAATACTTGGGTTTTGTACAGATAAATACTTACGTGGCTATTGATTTTAATTTATAACTATTGATTTCAAATTTTTATAATTGAGCCAAAAACCCAGCATCCTCTTCTGTTATTTTGCATAGCTAAATAATATTTAGCATGACTTCTGTTGCTTAGATTATAGATCTTTGGAATCTAATTCATAATGCCTGGCTCTGGTGCTCACCTCTCTGTATGCACGTTGTTTTCCTGGAGCGTATTATAGAGATGCTGAAATGGGTATTGCTACTTCATAGCTCCTCAGAGTTTCAGAAGTGGTTGTGAAAACTGACCAAACCAAGTAAGTTTTTATGCCTTAAAGAACTGCAGCTCCCACACAGTCCATCTATAGGCTCTGGACAGCTGTGCTACAACAAGTATCACTTAAATTCCATAGATTGTGAATGTATTTTCTAAGATGATCTTCAACTGGTAAAGATTCGCATCCTCTGTGGGAGACAAAATTTTCTCCACAACTGTTCTACTTTTTTAAATAAGCAACCATAAAAAGAACTCCATATGGAGCCATTTTCAATTACTGGAAACAGCCGCAGAACACGCACTGAACACGCACGCGGCACGTGGATGCTCAAGCTCCAGTTATCCCTTAAAAACGGGAAATTAACCTTGACAGAAAAAGATGCAGTTCTTATTAATGACAGAGGAATGTGTTGTGGCTTCGAACACTTCTTTGAACAGGTCAGAAAACGTGGTTTGGTGGTAAGGAGGGTATGTGGAGGAGGAGGAGGGAAATTAGGCAGCACTCAGCATGCTGCTTATAGAAGCCCTTTTTAGGAGGAGGATGCAGAGTTAATATCGAATGATTGCAAAAACTGACTGAAAATCCAGAGATTTTGGATTAGGACAAAATTCTGCTCTCCTTACTCATTCTGTGGCAGGCAGAAGTGTATCAGGAATGGTTTGTGAGAAGATATCCAGAACACAGGGTAAATATATGCAATGTAGACAGAAGTCCTTATCTCGTTCTCTATGACAGATCAACCAGAGTATGGAAATGGTAATAAAAATGAAAGTCTGGGGCTGGAGCTTTATTCTTTGTGAATAGCTGTCAGTTTAGTTTTGAAGGCTAGAATTTTCCATATTAGGTTTGCTTGAGATCTGAGGAAGCCAGGGCTCTAGGTTTGCTTTGAAACTACGACAAATATGCTACTTTGAAGTAGGAGAAGAGAATGATGAAGATATGCAGGACCAAGCCCTCAAGTTGATCTAAGTTTTGCCAACATGCTAGCAGGGAATCTGACCCTGCATGTTCAAACAAGTCATCTTTAAGATGTAAAGTCTGCTTCGGATTATTTGGGTTTTTTAGCTACTTATTTTGGATCTCCAAGAATCTACTTTAATACTTGTTTTCAACTCATAAAGAGAGTATCTTTGCTTTAACTTGTTATGCCATAAGACTTCCTAAGCAATGATTTTGGTGGTAACTGAGTCATTTATGGAAAAGGTTGTCCATCTGTGATGAAGATGTATTTTTGTGCACTGGGTCCTCAAAATGGCTTAGTCTAGAGGTTGCATTGGTAACTCAAGGCTTTCAGCAAACAACTGGGGAAGGGAGGTCAAAGGAGACTACCAAAAAATAACCTTGTAAATCAAAAACATTGAGGAGAGGGAATTCTTGGCATTCCATGATATCTGGTTATATTTTCTTACATTTCTCTAATAAGAAAAACACACTTCAGATGTGTTCTAGGTAAATGTTTTCACTTGTCTCATCTATCTATGCTGCCAAGTGCGATCCAAAATATATTGGTCTTACATGCCCCAAGAACATTTACTGGATAGCTAACCAGTGCATCTGTAAAAGTGAACTTGGCACTCCAATGCAATCCCTGAATGTAGATTCAATTGTCAGCACCTCATTACTAACTGCCGTTTCCCTGGAATCATTTTTATTAAAATAAACTTATGCAATAGCTTTAAAACAAAAAGCAGAATGCTCTAACGTAACCTATTATGTTACATGTAATATTCTCAAGTAATATGCTTGTTTTAAGAATCAGACACTGTATTTGGTATAATTCATTGCTGTGTCCAAAAATGAAATTAAAATTCTTGACAACTGTTTAATACACACATCTTAAAGAGTTGCTCGGCAAGAATGTTGCTATACCTTGTAGTGTGCAAAATCCTACTCAGAAGCTTTCAAATACTTGATTCATACAGTAACTCAGTGTGGCGTTCTGTCCAGCAGCTTGTGGGAATGAAACGTTTTACTGAACCATTTTATTAGACTGAAAGGCAGCTAGTTGAAACTCAGGACTAAGTGATGGTTATGAATATTAGAAACTTTTAAGAAATTATTTTTTCCTTCACCGCTGCACGGTTTGACCACTACTGGAGAGGAGCAAGAGTGAATTTTGGGGAAGTGCTGCAAAGATGGTCTGCTTTATTACAGAGACCAAGAGAGCTACAAATCTGTGATGTATTTGGGAAGCATTTCAGCATCAAACCTTTCTTTACTTTGTGAAGTAGTGCATATCCCCATCTACTAATGGGAAAACAGCATAGATCAGATCACAATAAGCAATTCTACTTCTGACAGAAAGATTTTCACTTTTCAGTGATTTTTTTTTTTCTTTTGTTCGTGTTCAAGGAAGCAAACTGGCTTCAGTGTTCATCTGGATGCACAGTTGTTTTGTTTCTGGCAGTCATCCAATTGCTGAGGTGTGCTTGGTTGTTTATCTGGTTCAGCCTGGCGTTATTGCTCTGGGAGCTAAAGATGAGGTGCCTCTTTTGCTTTTGAATGGTGGTGGACAGCTGGAATAAGCTCTTTTTTAGACTATGCTTTACAGTGAATCCACGTACTATTCAAGGCTATGCATTTTACCTTTTTACGGGAGACTCTTTTGAGAAATCTTTGAAGACTTCCAAAGAGCTTATTATAGCTGTAGGGGTGAGAGTGCAAGAGAAGAAGGGGAAGGAGCATTCCAAGACCTACTCCCATGCTGAGTCAATACAGAGAAGCTTAGTCCTGAATACCTGTCAAGAAGTGACAATGTTACCATGCATTTGGAACTGAAACTTGCTTTACCAAGTCCAAGTATGATGCATAGCTATCCACAGAGTGCCCCAGTGTGACCATAATTGTTTAAGAGCTAGGAGACTTTGCCCAGTATGTAGTTAATCTGCTTTTCCTCTTTGCACAGCACATGTTCAAAATCGTGTCTGTATACAAAATGGAGCTTAGTGAGATTTAAGACTTCAAGGATTAGTGAAACCTAAACATCAATTGGTTTCTGTCAAAACCAACCATACTTTTCTGGGATGCATCTTTTACTTGTTCTCCATTTTCTCTAAGTAACTGCTATCTCCCTCTGCTTAGGTTGTCAGCAGAAGGGGTTAAAATTATCCAACCTTGTGTTTAGTAAGTAGGCTTGCTGTAGATCAAAAAGAAGAAGCCTTAAAAAAGATTAATAAAATCCCTCTTTTATTGGTACACTTGACTTTCAGTGATGTTTTTGAGATAATCCAACTTTTGAAAGAGACATGCTGAAATTCTTGTATTTTAAGACAATCAAAGGCATTTGGTTGCATGATAATAATCATATGAGATTACAGACTTCAGAGATTCTTGAAGTCAATAAGTAACTGTCACAAAAGAACTTCAGGCAAGGATGATGGTCTGTTTCTTGTTGATGCAATTGCCAGGCATGGCTCCTGTTTCAGGCTGTTTGTGTGACTAATGCTTCCCTTCCACTTGTGCTTCAGCCTGGTGAGAAGCAACAGCTCTGCATGGGTTCCTTTTCCTAACCCTTTACCTTCCCAAGTGTGCCTTTGTTTCCTCAAGACTTGTATCAGGGTAACATCTTCCAGCATAGCATGATGACAAAAAACACATTGCAGTTTGCACAGTAGTCATATAATGGTGTGAAACATCACTGGCAGTCAGTTTTGTAGACTGCGAGTAGAGCTGGCTTCAGAAATGTATTTAGGAAGAGCCTGGTCCTTTGCCAGTTGTTTCATGCTTGTGCTGTTTCTTCTCCAGTAGTTAAGCTGGAACAGCCTTACTTGTTTAGAGGAATTGTCTTCTCAACAAAAGATTTGATAGCTGCTTCAGAAATTATCTTGTAGCAGTATCAGCTAAGTCTGCTTGCTTACATGACCTCCAGTGTGTGTGTGTTGCAGTGTTAAATTTAAATCGCAATTTACCAAAGTGAGCTTTGATGTATTGGTCAGTAACCTCCATCTGGCAGTTTTGTAATTTGCAGACAACAGGGCATTATGGAATTAAGCACTAGTTGTTCTATTCACAGGATAGTTTGGGGAAGGGGAAGAGTCCAAAGAGTTTCTCTGAAGAGTTTCTCCCTGCAATATCAGACTCTATGTTTGCTCAGTTTATTTTACAGATTTTGAGGCACTACACTTGGTTGCCACAGCACATGTAAGGCGCAATAGTTCATATTAGTATTTTCCTTCTAATGTTACAAATAGAGATGATCTGGCTTATCTATCTGCACATACAGCTTTGTTAGTGTTGGCATTGGTCATTTGCAGAAGGGTAACTGGCAGGTAAGTTAGTCCAGGAACTGCAGAGATTTTGCCTGCTGGTCTTGAGACGTCATATTTGTAAGGCTTTTGTGTGTTTTCAGTGCTTCTGTTCACAAGCTTGTACAGAGATGTGATAGAACACGTCACTCTTGTAGTTAACAACAACAATTAATGTGGACTTAGGTTGGAGGGGTAGTGTCGCTTGTGGCAGTGCTAAGATACTTATACAATATTACAGTTTTTGGAGTATATTTTTATTCCATCTGTGGACTGTTTGATAAATATTTTTCTACTAATTTTGTTCTGATTACATAGCATTTTGTAGAAAGGCACAGTTAGTAAATTTTAAAATTGCTCTATAAAAGGAATTGCTAGTCACTTTCTAAATCCTCGAAATTAAACTCTGTCTCAGTATGGAGTTTATTTTCTTATCTTTTCTACTACTGAGGAAACAGGAAAAAAAAGTATAGTTTAAGGAAACTGCCTTTATGTTTCACAGCATATAATCCAGTTGAATATTATATTGCTTCCTTATGTTTCACCTTTTGTTGACCTTCAAGTTTACAGGTTCAAGTGGATATTAATGATCTTGGGAATAGCTAGAATAAACAGAACTCAAAGGTGATGAGAACCCATGGCTCCTCAAACTGATTGTTGGACTGGGTAGTTTTGTTTTTTAACACAGGAAAATGCTATGTTGACTGTCTATAATCAGATGAAACATTGTAGAAATGCTGTCTGTCTAGAGGATTACTGAATGTGACCATATGCATTCAAATATATAGATATAAAATTCTATTTTAAAAAACAGTTCTGAATGTTTTCTTAAGAAATTTTTTGCTAAGTAACTGTTCTAGTATTAAATTGAAACAAATTCTGGAATAGAATAAGAAGATTTATAAATCAGTTTTCACATACTCCGTGTACATACATGCATTTGTTCTGACTTTTATGATGGTAAAATACAGTCCACAAATTATTTTTTCTACTTTGGTTTAATTCACAGTGGTGTCAGCAATGAGTGGATTGCATTACTTTCCGATAACATCATTCATGCACAGCTGCATTGTCTCATGTATGTGGTTATTAGCAAGTTGGTTTGTGTCATAGATGCTAAAGTGTATATGTTAAATTTTTGGCTTTCTGAAGCCAAAAAGCTTGTTGTATGTGTATCACAGCATATATATATAAATGTCTGTATTTAGATCAACATGAAACAAGACTGTGGTTTAGAATGCTTGTTCTTACAAGTTTACATGATGATTGGATTGAGGAAATATTTGATAAAACTGAAGATGGTGGGTTTGGCAAGAGACAAACCTGCTTCAGATGGTGGTTGACTACACTCATCAAACTTGTGTACATATTCTAATTTATAAGTATGGCCATCTGTAAAGTAGACATATGAATGAGCCAAAAAAAGATTTTATTTTATGTTTTTGCTTTAAAAAAAAGGGGAAATGTCGAATGCTATGTTATCATTTACTTTTTTTGAGAAGATTTTTCCCCTTCTTTTTAGTTAATTCCTGATGCAAACTGAATACTTGCCGACCTTGTAAAAACTAATTATTAAATTCTATTGTAATTCAGTTCACCTATGGGACCAAAAATATGTCAAATGTTAAGAGTCTGATTTACTGTCCATTACCTGTGAAGGAGGAAGAAGGAATTAGCTCAAAGCAAAGACCTATAAACAAAGACCTTGTGGGACAGTTTGTTTTTGCAGTGTTGGTTGTGTTTATAAATACCTCCTGAACTGTTTGTTTTTAAGTTCTCCCATGCTCTGCTGATAACAGGGAGCATACTTCTTCCTGGTTTGGAGTACAGCGGTCGTGGTTTTATTGAAACACAGTAGTTTCTATGAAACATAGCACTTTTGCAGCTTTAAGTTACAGTGTTGTTTAAAAGCTGTTTTGATACCACTCTTTCATGATTGTCTGAAATGAACTTGTGATTTTATATGTTCTCAGCATATTTTAGACCTTTCTACTACGTCCGTGAAAATTGTAGCCCATACCTCATATGCTTCTTTCTAAGATGAACTGAAACTTATTCTCTCATCATATTCAGTAGCAAATTCAAGGAATGCTTTCCTGTTACTGTTAATCTTAGTCACTGGTCATGCCTGGTGAATCTTATTTTCTCTTCTTGTAATGGTAGTCAGCAGTCTATTTTATCATCCTATGTCTGAAAATTATTGCAAAATTTAAGTATTACAGACTTGAGTGGGAGTACAGCATTGCCCTGAAGTGTCAGTATCTGTAGTTATGCCTTTATGAATCTAGATATCATAGCTTGAATCTAATAACTTGTAACTGTTCCATCTTTTATTGCTGTGTTTTAACCAGCTTTTCCCTGGTGCATTAAACAGTGTACCCTTCATTTATGAGCCAGAGCTTTCAAAGAGTAGCCCCTGTGCTCTGCCTGTTGGATTTTTTTATTGCCACGTTGAGTCAGCTGTGGACGAAACCAGTGATGAAGGAAAGTGTGGGCTGTATCCTTTGGAGCTGCTGACAGTCCCTCCCAACTGTCAAGGAGTAGGCAAAGCAAGTTCTCTGCTTCCCAGAGAATCACTGTGGTTTGCTTGCTGGGTCAATATTGCTGGCACAGGCTAATCCATACAAAGGTGAAAATGGGAGACGAGGCAAAATATTACAAAATTTTTGACTTCTAATGGCAAAATTTGTCTTTTTTGAACAAATCTCTGTTAATCCAATTAATACTGTACTTCCATTGTAGGTATATGTATATTTGAACAACATAACAGTGATCTGACCAATAAACTCCTGATGAAAATGTGCTATTTCTCACCCTTATTATTACTACAGATATTTCAGGTAATCCAGGGGAGAATCTATTGTGAAACTGTGTGGCTGATCAGTAGCTCTGTTTTGCTCATAGCACTTTAGCCTGCAAGCTGATTCACAACACTTTAAATGTTATTCGGAACTGCTTTTAAAATGCCTGGAAGCTTCTGTTTTATATGTCTGTTGTTTAAAGTAAGTGTTTTAGAATAAGTTGGTGGCAAGAGGCTCTTAAGAATTTAGTCTTAATTTAATGATTTTTTTCTGTATCTTTAGGATGAGATTGTATTTTTTAATTAAAAATTTATGCTTCTTGGGTCTTGCAGAAGAGTAATTTAACTGTAAAAATCAATAAGGAAGTTTGTTAATGTCTAATAAATAATAATTTGGTCATATAGGACTATGCTGCAAAGTACTTTAATGGTACAGAAGCATTTATATACTAGGAAATACTCTTAGTTTGGATGTAGTAAATAGCAAAGTATATCACATAGACAAGTTCTCTAGTTTTCTTTTAGTGGAAGTTCAGTTGTTTGCAGAACTAAAAATACAGAGAATTCACTTATGTGACCCTTTCTGTTGTAGGATTTGATCTATTTTTTGCTCAAATATCTCATGAAGCACTGAAATATTTTCTGAACTTTGTAGGGCACTTTAATTTACATTAATTTCTCATTCTTCTTTAAAATTTCTGTTTGCAGCATGGAAAAATGCAAATCTCAAAATCTTATGCATTGTTGAGACAGAAAAGTTGGTGTTTTAACAGCACTCTGCATGACCTTTACTGAATCAATTTTTTTATCAATCAAATTATGCTAGTATGAGTTAATTAATTAACTTGATCTTGATGTGACACAGCCTTCCTGGAGTATACGCAGAAGGGAGGGAGAGAGAGGAAAGAAGGGTCTGTGTAAACACCACATGCAAAGGCTGAAGCTATCAGCCTGCCATTAGTCCTTTATCTAAGAGGCTCTTGGCATATAAATCAAACAATAACCTCTCTGTTTTGACTCAGTGCCAAAGTATACAGCCACAGTTGAGTCTAGGACAGATTACACCCACCAAGTGGCTTGAGGGCTTGGAGTGAAACTGGGATATTACCATGAAATTATTCAGGAACATATTTGTGTTATTTAGTGTTGGCTGTTAGACTTTTTCCCTTTTTTTTTTTTTTGTACCATTTACATGTTCTAATCATGAAATCCAGTACAGGGAGGCATTTTGACACACATCTAAGTGAGAACGTGAGAATAATGTTCTAAGTTGAAGGTCTGTGAAGAGCTTGTTTTTTAAAATGTTTTGTGCATTATGCCATGTTACAATATTTTACTAAACTATGGCAAAAGTGGTAATATCCGTGCTCCTATGATTTTCTGCTATCACAGTGCCAAGGAAAGAGTAGCTCTTTTTTTTTACTCTTCTCCTAAGGTTAGGACAAATTAGAAAATAGTTCAAGTTTCTACTGTCTTAGGTGTATTTAATTAGGCTGAGCAGACCTGCCAGCTATACAAAACGTCCACCAGCAGAATTACAGTCCACTGCTGAGAAGCACTTTAAAAATTTAGTTATTTTATTTTCTTAGAAATGGTGTTAGTCCCTTCTGGGCAAGTGCAATTAACATTTTTCTAAAAAGAAAAATTTTGAGGATTTTGTAGTTTTCTTTGAGAAAAGTGTTGCTGAATCTTAAGTTGAATACATTGGCTAGCCCATCAAGTGCTCATAAATCACAGCCATGCAACAGACTGAACTCCTGGAAATACTAGTAAATGTTTCTATATGGAAAATTTTAGATAAATTATATTGTAGCTGTTTGGTCTCTTTCATAAGGGTGATTTATTCTCTGAGCCCATCTGTGTCCTGGGAGCATGGCAATGTGAATGTCAGCTCTTCTCATCCACATGGCATTCCTAGCAGCTTCCCCATACCATCCCTGTGGCCTGGAGCAGCTGCTGCTCAGGGGAGGCTGTTCCACATGTTGTTGATTCTTTGCAGTGGGGGGACTGTTCGAGGAGTGGGGTGCAGCCAGAGGCTTGGCTTGCCAAGCCAAGTTGTGCCAGCGTTTGTCCGCAGGAATCCGCAGTATATCCAGTGTAGCCTTAGTGAGCCTCCACTGTCTCTGAAGCAGCAGGGCAATTGGAGGAGAGAGGATGTCTCTTGATATATCATGGCCCCTTGCTCCAGGCTCATAGCCAAATCATTGCATCTTCTGGTAGGCTTGTGCTTCTCTTTGGTTTATTGGTATTCAAATGTCGTATTGCCATCCATGGGTTTGTCCTTTGTAGTAATGGTCTTCTGATCACCTGATGTTGTTTTTTAAAGTGCTGTGCACTTAAGGTGGATGTTGCATTGTCTTTAAAGGAATGTGTGTTATTGCAAAGGCAATGCTTGGCAGCACGCTTACTTTTTTTTCAGTACTCAGTTTTGGGCAGCTTTATGGTATTAATGATGCTTTAATTTAATCTTTATTGATTTTTTCCCTTCTCTTTTCCTCTTGTGAAAATATACAGTCTCAGCTGAGCTATAAAGCCATATAGATGAAAGGTAAAAGTTTTGCTGATACCGTAATCACAGAATCTGTCATATGTTGAGACTATCACAATTGTCCTTCTGATTTTTTTTTTTGTATTTGTGAAAGTACAAACACAACTCCTTTATTATGCTGAAATTGTGTCATTTCAGTTAATTGTGAGCAGGCTTCAAAAACTAATCATTTCCTGTCACCTATTCAGAGCATGTATTAGGGTTGCTCTTTGAAATCCCCTGTCCTTTGCCAGGTATAGAAATAACCACATTTGTTTATTCTTTCTTCCTTAATACCTTGCTTGTATGATGTCCTCCACCTGGTTATTTGCTGTTTCTGATGTAGAGTGTGCTTTCACCTTACTCAAGAGATTTAAAACCAAAGAAAAACTACATTTTTTTTCCTTTTTTAATTTGACTTACAGGAGATACGGGAAGGAAACTGTATGGAGATACTGATTTTTCACCTTGTGGAAGAGACTCTCTCCCCGTTTTTCAGTGAGCCTGGGGACATGTCAAGAGTTTACTTGTAACTGAAAGAAATGCCAGTGTTTTGTGAGGAGAAAACAGGATGACCTAAATTTGTCCTGTTAGGCAATGAAGTCCAGACAAAAATCCAGTAATAGATGATGTGCATGTCACTTTTATGTTTCTTGACTGGAGATGAGATCACATCAAAGTAATTTGCAATGACTTGCCAGAGACTACAAATGTGGCTGATAATTTTGGTGATCATGATACACTGCTTTGACACAAGTGTTTGACTTGTTCTTATTGGTTAATTATACATGCTGATTGAAGAAATGTATTGCCAAACTAATGTAAATACTAAGGGGTTAGGAATGGTTTATTTGTACATCTGAAAACATAATTTTAAATGGGGAACACTTAGTGATTTTAAGAATGTATTTTCTAGTATAGGCTTATTGTTTCTTGCCCTTTTGCTCTTGCATAGAGACCTGCGTGACCATATTTTAATGATTTATAAGTAGTAGACAAGGCCTGGGGCACTACGGGAAGTAAATATCTTTCTGTACTGGTGATACAAAGCATCAGTCATTTCAGCCAAGAACAAAATTGTAATGTTGTGCATTGGACCCCCCAGGAAAGCGCCCCCAGGTTTCTATCTTTGCCCTTAGATTTGCATCTGTTTTAAGAGTTTGCTCTGCATTCACTAGTGCCTGATTTCACCGATTTCCAAACTGCTGCTTCCAGCCTGGTGATAGCACATCTCGAGGCCATCAACCTCCCCTGTTCTCCCCTGATGTGTTCAAAATGAGTAGCTTTGAGACTAAGCCTGCCGGCAGTTGCAGATAGAGGCACTTTCTGTTTGTCACATAAAAGCTTGCCAGTGCTATCCTTGCAGCACTGGAGCAGACCAGGTCACAAGAATAAGTTATAAATATTTTAACAATTACAAGATTAGACATTTGATTTCCAACTAGCAAATGTCTACATCAAGCAAATTACTGATTTGAGCTGTGTTAAAAAATGACCAGTTTTTTCCTGTCTGACTCAATGCATAGTGCTCCATGGAATGTGTTGCTGAAAGGCGTTCCATGGGAATGAGAACGAGCTCTCCCACAATAAGTGTTGCTGAAGATAGCACCATCACCAAAAGAACTGCTTGCCGAACTGCACCCTTACTTCTGTTCAGGCCTTTTGCTTTTTCAATCTGGCATCTCCCTACCAGTGTACAGCAGATTTCATTGCATGATCTTTACTTTGGATATTGCAAGTTTGGGAAGCTTGTTAGTTAGCCACTTCATGGCTAAATTGTTCTCTTACTGATTTTTATTTTTTCCATCTCCCATCTTTAACTGAAGGAAGTGTGACTCTGGAGGATGCAAGTAGGAGCTGCTTTGAAGCATCTGCAGCTATCTTTAGTCAGCATGAAACATCCCAGTTTTTCTGACCTGGTTCTCATCAGCACCTCCTTCCTGGCACTATTGGCAGCTGGTGTCTCATTTTAGGATTTGTATAGATTATGGATCTGATGATTTGATCCTTTCCCCCCTCTGTCTTTCATGACTCAGCTTTGAAAACTGGAATGCAAATACCAGAAGTAGGGAAGGTACATCTTTTAGTTGTCTAGATTTTTCTCTCTGTCTTTATAACCTTTTCCACTGTTGTTTTAAAGTACAAATTATATATAGTTAAATTTTAATTAGTTTTGAAACGAAGAATGGCTCATTAAAAAATGTGACATTTGTGTATCAGGCAAAAGGAGACATTTGCAGTTATCAGATGTCTGTCAAAGGTAGTATATCGAATGGTGTAACTGTGGCTGACAGGGATTTTTGAAGACTTTAGCTTTATCTTTGGGCGTAGTGTGATACTTTTGTTTAATAAACTTCCGATTTTCTACCAGGTAGCTGCTACACTTGTGCTTATTGAATTCTGTTTTCTGAGATGACTGCTGCTTGATAGGTACAATGACTATAACAATAAAAGGAAGGGACAGGATATCAAACCTATGATCAAACCCTAACTTTTGTGATGAAGCTGGTTAATCATACAGGTTCTTGAATTTTAGTATTTTCTTCTCTTTGTCAGGCTTGCTGTGCCCTGCAAAAAATTTTTGTAACAGAAACGCGCAGAAGTGTGCGCTGTAATATTTACCTAATTTTTTTTACATATATTTTGAGGAGTGCTTTTGAGTTCTTGAGCTGTACTGTAGGGTAACTATAAAGAATTTATTTTTTCTTAAGCAAAAACTTGTAACTCAGATCTTAAGGGGTTTGTAGTGCATACAGTATTTTAAAAAAATCCCTAAACCCTTTAGTTTCAGGAAACTAGTTTCAGAGTGCAGCGGTTCACTAGATAACCTGAAAAATCAATAGATAAATCTTGAGAAGTCAAGGAATGCAAGAGGAAGGGGAAATTTGAATTGAGGTACTGAATGCCATACACATCACTGATTACCAGTGTCACTGGATTAGGGCATTTGGAGCAAAGCAGAGGAACTCGGATGGGAAAAAGAGGAGGGGAAGGGCAACATGACAAGGGCTGGAAGGCAGTCACAGACAAATGTCTCACCAAAAGGAAAAGATAAGATAATGTATTTTCCAAGTGTTAGAAATCTCTAAAAGAAAAATGTTGTGGTAACTTCTCAGATCAAGCAAGAGGCAAAACCACAGCCCTGACTGCATCCTACTGACCCATTCCCAGCAGTCATTCCTGTCTTGTCACTGATGGAGGTTGAGAATGGGCAGTGTTTCAAAGCAAAGGCCCTTTTCGGGAAAGGGTAAGAGAGGGGGAACAGGAAGAGTGTTTGCAGTGGAAAACGTGCAAGTAATTCTGTGGCTCTTTTTCTCTATTATGTTTTTTAAAAGTGGCTGAGTTTAGCAACTGTTGCTTTCTGTGGATTGACCTAGTTAACTGTGTTAGCTATTGGTATATATTGATCTCATCCTATTTATATATTGGTTTATGTATGATGCCTACACCGGTAGGTATTCTGCAAAGCAGTGGAAAGAAAAATGTCTGCAGAAACTCAGTGAATTACACAGAGATGCAAGCATGCAGGAGTGCCTTGGAATCCCATCTGCTTTTAGGCTGTATCACAGTTGTTTTGGGTTTTGCTATTTTTAGTGAATTAAAGCAAACCTCAGGGATCCTGCAAACTCTAGCCCTTGGAATTAAAGAAAACCTACCGTGGCCTAAAGGATGAAGAAAGAATTTACAAAGCAAAAAGCAAATCAACACCACTCTCTTTTTTAAAAAAGCACTAGTATGACTTACTCTTACTTTTTTGTTTGTTTAGTTTAAAATATTTAGTCTGTTATTCATAGTTTAAAATGTTAACAAGTAGAAGTACCAGCTGAAACAAGGACTTCTAGTAGTGATGATACAAATATAGTGCATGTTGTTTTCAAGACCTTGCAGTCTAAACTGACAAGACTGATCAACTCATGCTGTATAAAGGGGGAACAGCAAGCAAGGATAACAGCTAGATTAACCTTAACCTTATCATGTACATTCTGACTTTTACTGAGGTCTATAGATGCTTTGGGGATGAATTTTCCACACTTTCTGGTTTGCAAAGTATCTTCATGAAGTATAGGAAAAGAAAGATGAGACTACAAAAACCTATGCAAAATTTGGGAGGTTTTTATTTTAGCTTCCTTATGTTGCTTGTTTTCCTTTGTTTGACACTTAGCTGCTATTGTCTGTCTGAGACTCTCTGCTTGTATTTATGGTGATGAAGAGAATTGTGAAAACAAAAACAGGTTAAAAATCTTTAAAATAAGCTTGAGTTTTGTTACAAATAAGTGTTTTTAAAACAAGCTTCCTGCTGGTTTAGGCCCAGTTCCTGGTCTCTATGGATTCAGTATTGGAACTGCATGTTCAGGAAGGGATTAGTTAACAGGCAAGATAATGGCCTTGTAAAATCCAAACCTCAGGTGCAGTTAGACATACCCTGTGAACGTGGTATAAACAGGATCAATCAGCTACATTGAAAAGTTATGATGGGTGGGGAGGATTGCATCATAATTGAGTAGATAGTGTGTGAAAATAGCATACCTGGGGATCATAGAATCATAGCCAGTAAGGTTGGAAAAGACCTCCAAGATCATGAAGTCCAACCTTTGACCGGGTACCCCTGTTTCCACTAAGCCATATCACGCAGTGCCACGTATACTTGTTTTTTTAAGATTTCCATGTCTGATGACTCCACCATTTCAGTAGGCAGCCTTTTCCAATACTTGACAAGCCCTTCCATGAAGAAATTTTTCCTATTGTTTTGAAGCATATAGTTGCTTTGGAAATATGTCGCTTATTTCTCGCACTATTATGTGTGTGCTTTTTCTTGTGAGGAATCCCCTTGGAGCTGCAGTCCACTAACAACTGCACCATCAGTGCTCAGATGACACTTGCTGATGGAGTAGAGGGAATTGCTGCAAGTGCCCTGGCAGTTTTTGGGAGGCGCTGACTCCTGCCTCTGTTCCTGGAAGAAGATCAGGTTGCATTGTGTGAAAAAGAAGTGGAAAAACAATGTTAGGTTGTCTAATTTATTTTTTTGTCTTAAAGCACAGAAAGTGGGGTGAAATTTGATCTTCCTATTCATTTGTAATTTCAGAAGAAGGATAATTCAGCCCTCTTCCCATGGTCCTTCCACTCACTCAGGCTTTGACAGAGGATGTAGGTTTCTGGGATGTCAGGGTGGGGCTTCGTAAAGCTGTTACCTGGTTTGGGAGACAGCTCCAGTTTGCTGAATACAGCCCTGATGTTGCAGCAGAGTGCAAGCACAGCTGTTCTGTAATGGATACTGAATTCTTGGGGGTTTTATTTTCCATGAAACAAAGCTTGTTTTAGCATGTTTATAAGCATGTTGTAAATTACATCAAAATGTATTTAGGAGCTAAATGTCTCTTGAAGTAAAAACAGAGAGAAGCTTTTTGCTTTTTCTTTAAAATACAAAGTAAATTAAAAAAAAAATCAGTGCAGTTAATACCAATGTGTGGCTTTAGCCCCAGGCAAAGCTTTTTCCACCCTTCTCCTCCCCTGCCACTGAGAAAACACTGAATTCATTTACAACTGAAACAAATACAGTGTGCTGGAGGAGAGAGAATTCTGACTGAAAGGGAACTGAGTGCAGAGGAGCTAAACAAATGCCTAGTTTAAGTTTAGTAATGGCAACAATAAAAAGGAAATATGCAAATAAAGCAATCGTAAAGACAGTTACACTCTGCTATGGATTACTCTTTTCATGTGTGGAAAATCCATGAATCCAAAGTGATGGCAGTTCAAAAGTTCCTACTGACAGCCTTCAGCATTGGAAGTACTGAAGCCTTGAAAGTACTGGCTTTAGGATTTAAACTCTAATGGGGAAGCTAGGACTTGTCCTTTCCATAGCTTTTTGGTAGCTGAAGCAGTTTGGACTGTTTCTGATATTCCCATGAATGAATAGTAGTGGTTACTTTGAGGATGACATGCTTATTTATTATATGTGAATTCTAGTGTTTTATAAGTGGTAGCAAAAAAGTCTAGCTTTTTTTTCTGTAAAGCTGTAGCAACCTTTCTGCTAAGAATAATCAAGATTTTGTATCACTTTAATTTTGCTTGTATCCTGCCCGCCTCAGAGATTACTAAGTAGAAGCACTCATCTCAAAATATAAATGTTGTCTTAAGCTTACTTAGTTATTCAAGCAATGTTTAGTGTAACCCTGTCATTTTCTTACAGTGATCCAGCTGCCAAAGCTCTCTGGGAGTCCTTCATGAACCTCAAACAAAAGGAAGCTGTCATGGAGGCCAGGAGACACCTTGTGGAGGCTGCGAGCAGAGAAAATTTACCTATTAAGATGAGCATGGGTGAGTAATGCAACATAACCTTCCTTACATAGTGGTAATGTGAAAGATGATTTCAACTTCTCTTTTTCCACATAATCCTCTTGGAGAAAACTCGCCCATCCTTGGTTGGTCCCCGTTCTTGTCAACAGATTTCAGGTGAGCATTGTGGCCACCATAGGATCTTTCTAGTATATAAGTGAGGGACAATTTTATTTTTTTTAATACAACAACCTTAAAAGATGAAAGGTGTGAAGAAGCAATGGAGCTCTAGAGGGAGGGTTTTAAAAGCATATGGAAATGGTTAACAGTGCTACTTGTCTTTATTTTGCAAAGCATGAGAATTTGAGTTTTCTTAAAAGTCAGCAGACTTTATATCCCGAAAGCAGGCATTGTAAATAGCAACTGACCTGATGGAAGCTGTGCAGGTCTTGCGTATGATTATATAGGTAGTAGTTGCATTACAAAGGTTTTATGTGAAGCAAGGCTGCCTGGCTCAAGGGAGTTTAAGCTGAAAACCACATCTGGACACTCTTTAAACCCGAATTCTTCAAAATACTAGAGATACAGATTAAAATATAATGACTTTCAATAGCTCTTTTAGAACCTCATTCTCATTATATATCAAACTTGGTGAAATGCAGGAATTGATATAATGTTAGGCTTATAAAAACTGGTACTGCTCTATACAGCAATGCTTTTCTGTATCGTATGTGTTCTTAAGACTATTTTATGCTGAACTCAAGGTCCTCATGGAATAAGAGTAAGAGGCTTTTATCTGAGACTCCAGAATAAACTGCCAAGATATTGCAGAAGAATTAGATGTACAGCCAACTCGTGAACTCTTAACAACTATAGCATGTAATATATGGTACGGTCATCACAAATATCTAGTAGATTATTAATCAGAAATTCTAAATTTTTGCAATATTAGTGCTATAAGATGTTTTAAAGAAGTAGAAAAGGAGCAGCTGTGAAAGGGCTATTGCAAATTTGTCTGAAGGAGGCAAGGCACAGTAAAGAATAAAATCCTGTTTGAGCTTTCATTGTCAGTATTCGCCATAATGATGTTAAGAAGCCCTCACTGTTTTTCTATGACATATGTCAGAAAAAATATTATTAATGTTGAAATTCATCTTTGTTATAACAGTAATTACTTTTTGTCTTTGAGAGGCAACAATCAGTCTGTGACCTTTGCTCCTTTGTGTGAATGATTAGATTAGCCATCCTATCCTCTGTGTCTCCTCTCTGTGGTATCCAGTGAAAGCTGTAATAACCCAGTTCTTAAATCACAGTAGCTGACACTTACTGGTGGCAGTCTAAATGTCTGACACACATGGGCCCAATATAGTGCTATACAGAAACATTTAGGAGTCGATGATGAAATAGATTTCTGATTTTGTGTTTGCTTTTTGTTTTGTTGAAATGTAGCATAAACAAATGTTTATGGAACTTTGTTCTTTTGTGAATTGTGTATAGTATCATAAGTTATCAAAGTTGTTAACTTTGTAGTTGAACTTCAAAGGGACAAAAAAAATTGGAGGCAGTCTCGTAAATGATAAGCAGGAATAAAAGGAGAAACAAGGAAAGGAGGACACTACGGTCGCAAAAATAAAAAAATTCTTACTGAGCATAAATGCAGAAAACCCCAAACTAACACCCAGATGTCGCTTTGTGTAATGACACATATTCATTAATGACTTTTTAAAACAGATCTGCATCTTTACACCATTCACTGCTTTTTCATTGTGCTACTGAACATCTTAGTTCTCTGTCAGGAAGCTGAAAATTTTGTTGTTTATCAGTTGCTGCATTTATTGAGAAGAAAAAAATTCTAGTGGCCTGTTCTGGTAGTAATTGCTGTGTTTTCTTGAAAGACTGCTTCCACTGCAGCTGTGGTATGAAGCAACACTGGCTGGAGAGAAGGGAAATGCTTTCATTCTGCTCTGTGCTTCGACTTGAATTTTTATGATTTTATTTCAGGTTCTGCCTGTACTGAAAGATCTCAGTGGTTTGCACATTGTTTTTCCCAACACTTAGTGTATTTTCTGAGTTTTTTATGGCCTTAATATTAAATGTCAAGAGAGTTTTTCTAGCAGGAAAGTTTCTTCTTAGTCTCTTTACTAAGACCAGCTGTGTCAGACAGTTGGAGTATTTTCCTTCCTACTACTTTTTTGCTTTTTCCCCTCCTCCCCCTCATGGAAAGAAGGAGTGAATTACATTTGAAAGCAAAGCTTTGAATTCCATTTGGTATAGCTGAGCCCTCCTGCAGTGGCCACCTGCCTGACAAACTGCATCACGTGTGACACTGGCATCATGGGAGCCCTGTGCAGTGATGGGAAACTCAATCCCATCCTATTTCCGTATTTTCAGTGTGAAGAAAATGAATTTCATTGTTTTCTGGGCTTTGAAAGGCTGCTTATTGCTCTTAGGTGTGCATGTGCTTGCCCGCGTTTTGCTGCAAGCAACGTGCCTGATGCCCAGTTTTCCTCTTTGCACGTCTGTGTGTGGCAGGAGCTCTGGCAGTTCTGGGAAGGCACACAGCTCAAGCTTTTGCTTTCTGTTTTCTTGTGAATGTGTCCTACTCCTCCTGAGAGCGAAGGAGAGTAAAAAAAACTGTAGAGGGAGATGCATATTTTCTCTCCAATACCTCTAAATGTCTTCAGGCCACTGGGAGCTCCATCTTCTTCCACTGAAATCAGCAAGAGTGCAGGGGGGAGAGGAGTTCTGAGGAAGGAGAAGAAAGAGAAATAGCAATTTTGGTCACATTTTTTGAGCTGGGTAGATTGCAATACTACTCTCAGATATTCTTGATTTGCATATTCATTTTATTAGTTGTATCAAGGAAAGTGGTAATTGGGATGTCTGAAAGTTCTGCTGATTGTTTCAAAAGCAGTCTGTGGAAAGAAGTTGGCTGAAGTTGTATGTTTTGGTGGGTGGACTCTTGGAGCAAGTGCAGTTTCAAATTTAAGACCATTTCCATGACATTTGTAAATACAACAGGATTCTTGCCTTTTTCTGTAGCTGTCTCATACTTGGGTTTTCAGGTGGACCATTAAGTGCTCTTATACCATCCTCAAGGAAGATTTGATTTTCTTCTCCCTTTTTTTCCTTCCATGGACATCTGTCATATTTTATTGGTCACTCACTTTGTGAGTGAAAGAACTAGATTGTTACAATCTTCAGCAAGTGATGGAGGGTAGTAAGCTGTTTAGAGCTGTTCATTGCAAGCATTTTAAAATTCTGTTTCTTTTTGAAAGAAGAATTACAGGTCTTAGGAAACCCACGTCACAGAGAGAGACAATAAAAACAATTAGAACATAAAACTGTGGAGCTACTTTTCCCTTTATTTACAGGGCAAATCCTAAGCTGTATAGCTGTGTAGCATATTTGTTTTTCTGGGGTCAGCCCTGGAGAAGGCAGGCACAAGCATTGTACAGGAATCCAGCCAGCGTAGAAGCTTTACATGTGCTGTACCCCATTTATGTAATGTGTAATTGGTTTCATCCATAAATACATAATATAATTATAATGGGTTTTAATATGTAATTTCTTATGGAGTTGAGTAATGCTGGCAGTACTGACTTCTGCAGATTGTTTGTGTGGTATGCTGACGTTGAGCCCCTTCTCTACAGGATGATATAAATGCACTGAAATGTTATTAACCAGCATGTTACATCTAAGTTTTGCTTTAAGCATTTCAGATAGCTACATTTCCCAAAACAGAACCTGTTTGCAAGTAAACAGGTGAGGCTTTCCTTTTCTAGATGCCATTTAAATAAAGAGGCACTGAAATGTTCCATGTCAATCTCTCTCTCTCTCTATACACACATATTTTAAAATAAAAGCCAATAAGCAACACTTTTTCAAAACTACACCAGCTCTGAGGTAGTTGCATTTGTGTTTCAGATACCCTGGTGAATGCTGATAAATACTTGCCAAAATCTGGTCAGATATCTCATTGTGTAAGTGTAAATATGTAGGTATAAATTATTTCGCCGTAATAAAATTCTGGCTTTTAAAAGAATGAATTGTATTTAAAGAATTAAATTTCCTTTTGAATAGCTCTTCGGAAGACAGTTTAGAGGATTGTCGTAATAGCTTTTTGGTGAGATTTATAGCATTGTGCTGAATTCAAGTGAGATTGTAGGTACTGGAATAAGATTACTTCTGCCCAGTTCTTACTAAGTGACTGTAAGGAGGCTGCTCCGAGGCACAGGAGAGGTTGCTGCTTTTCCCATTCTTCTACTTCCTGTTCCATTCTTCATAGTTCTGATGCATATCTTAATCATCCTCTGAGCATGGCAGCCCATGAATCTCTCTTTGAAAGCTTTGCTATTAGCATAGTATTTGGCAGTGGTAAAAACTTTGCTACAAATGTTCTTTTGTGCCCTTAGCAACACTCTTGCTCTTGCTGTTTGAAAAGAGCACAGTAAACCTTGATCGAGTCTGAATTCCTTTATTGTGTGTTTTTACTGGCATGGAGACTGATGAAAGTCGATACACTGGTATAGTAACAGAAACAAAGTGCAGTGTGCCTTTTTACACGATCCCTTGTTAGCAGAAGAAAAGTCATTTGGTTTCTTTCCATTCAAACTGCACAAATACAGTTTTAAGAACCAAGCTCCTAATAAAATTAGAAAAGCCTCCGTCTTTGTGAGGTAAAAGACTACTGTAACTTTTTCAGATCGGCTGGTTCACGTGGATTGAATTGAACTCTAAAATTTGTTTGGGTAGAAATGGGAAGCTGCTGACATGTTAGCCTGGAGATACAAAATAACATTTTGAGTTAGAACAGTACCTTAAAATGGACAGGAAAATCTAGATCAATACTTTATCTAAAAACATAAAGAATACAAAGTGTGCTTTTAAATTTTTTTTTTAATGAAAAAAACATGCTATTTGGTCTTTGCAAGACCAATATAAAAATATACATGATTTAATACCACCAATTCCTGGAATAAACTTTTGGGATAAAAGCTACCAGCTACGAAAATGAATTAGTAAAGTGCATAAGTACATTTATATCTTTCTAGATAAAACAAGTCTGATCTCAGATATCTAAAATCCACCATGGCCATCCATTAGGATGACTCTGTGATAGAGACAAGTGGTGAGACAATATCAGTTTGAGGTCATTACAAGGGAGTAGAAGGCCAGTAATCATTGCAGTGCTTCATATGCTCTGCAGCATATTTGAATCCATTCTGCATTCTGAGTAAGGTGTTGGATACCTGGATAATATCTGGAATTGAGAGATATTATAGCCCCCGATTTTGCAGAGAGGACATCATATTGTAGTCTGGTTCTTGGGATGTTCATTATGTTTCTCTGATGCCTGTTTACCTGGTCTCCAAATCCTTTGGGAGGGCAAGTTGCAGAATCAGTGAGGCAGCATCCAGTGTTTCCCTCCAGGCATTCTCATGAAGCAAGTGGCATCCTGTACCACTCAACTGAGACAGGACTGGCTTAGCCTGAGGAGTTCCAAATTCCTGATAGTGGGTCTCATAGAGCTGCTCCAAGAATTCCTTGTTTCTCAGAGCACTTTTGTGAAGAGAGAGGATGCTGCTTTTTTCAAACCTGAGAAACCTTCTGTTGTGACCCTGAGCAGGCAGTTCCTGGGTTAAATTAGTTTACTCTTTGTCTCATCGAAAGTAAGAGAAGTTCTACAGTATAGGACTTTCTAGCCAAACAGATTTGTTTTTTCCAGGCTATTGCAATACTGAGTTCCTGATTTCTCTCTGTAGTGCAACTAAAACGTAGTCTTGACCTGGAGCAAATGTTCCCAACCTCAGTGGTGGTCAATGTAGCAGATGTTTTGTTGTATCTCTCACCCCCAGAGGCAGGAAGGCTTTTTACTTCTCAGCATGATAAATGTTTTTGAAGACTTTGAAGTGTTTCTGTAAGTTTTGGATATTTTCCTATTTGGGGAGCTTCTGTATAGGCCTTTGCATTCCCAGGGGAATGCTCTTGGAGTTTAGTGGGATTAGGCTTTCCCTGATAACTATTGATGAAGGTGGTCTTTCTGAATAGTAATTACCATATTGAGAATTGTAGAAAGAAATTGATATTATGACTGTTTCACCTTGCAATATTACATCAGGCTGAAGTATCTGATTATATCCAACTATATAGAACTCATCTTCTGATAGTCATCTAGGTTTGCCAGTCTAGGACAGAAATACTGATCCAAGCTCCAGATATGCAAAGAATATGAAGCCTTCTGCTGTTTTTTCTTATGCAACTAACTTTTCAGCTAATCTTTTTAATTCATTAGAAGTAATGGAAAAAAATAAAGAATACTGATATTCCTGCCAATGAAGTTCTCTGTTTTTCAGCACATATTGCAATAGATGAAGTGGAGAGAGATTCAGGAGCAGAAGTTTGGTTTTCATCAGTAACTGACACTGCATTTGTGTGTAGTGTTGTTTAGAAACATCACCAGCCGAGGTTCCATCTTTACAGTAATCATTACACTTCTTTCAAGTTGGAAGGTGTGCCAGTTCATTTTTCTTCACTTTCAGCTGCTAATACTTAGAGTAGCGTCCTTGACAGTACAAAATAATTACTCAGAGGAAAAGAAACATACCTTAGAATAGCTGGAACTATGTCAGTTGTGATCTCCATATGCATATTTTGCAATTTATCCATCCCTTCTTTTTCCATATAGCACATGTAAGCTCCTCTAGTTGAAAGAAACGTGATTTATGAGGAGCAGGTACTGCTCTTGGTGTGAATCCTGTGCAGGTTGGAGAGCAAATGGAGTGCTTACTGGGCTTGGAAACAGCTGTTGGTGTGCAGGCAACAGGGTGGCAGAAGCTTGGTGGTAAAGAAGATAAGGCAGTGGCAGAAGGGTCATTTTGAGACCACAGATAGGCATCCTTTCTTATCAAGGACCCTAGAGATAAAAATATGTAATATGAAGTTGATTGCAAAGACTTGGCCAGAAGTTTGCCCTTTTTGATGACTGCTTCCATCATAGTACAGAATGCATGGTATCAACAAATAGGGATGAACTGTTGAATAATCTTGGGTTGGAAGGGATCTCTGAAGTTCATCTATTCCAACCTCTTGCTCAAATCAGGGACAGCTTAGGGGTTAGACTAGATATGTTGGACCTTGTTCGGCTGAATTTTGAATATGTCTGAAGATAGCAATTCCACTGCCTGTCTGGGTGCCCTGCGCCAGTCTTAACCACTCTTGGGGAGAAAATGTTCTCCTTTATGTACAGTTTGATTTTTCACTTGCTGCAGTGTGTTACCATTACTTCATATCTTCCCACTGTGCATCTTCAAGACGTCTGATTTGGTCTTCCCTGTAATCACTCATTACATCCTTGAAGGCAGTAAGTAACAGCCCTCGCTGCTCTTATATCTTGAGATTAAGGAAACTCAAATTAGCCTTACTTGTACATCATTTTCTCTAGCCTCCTAAATCATTATAGTGACACTTCTCTGGACTTGCTCTAGTGCATCTTGTACTGTGGAGCCCAAAGCTTCATATTCCAGATGCTGTCTCACAAGTACTAAATAGAGGCTTATAATCATTTTGCTCTGCCTGCCAGCTCCATTCGTGCTGATACCACCTACTACTTCCATTGGTGTAAGGGTGTGTGGCTGATTCAAGTTCAACTGGACAGACACATATAATCCTCAACTTTGAAGGATTTAGGTCACAGATCCACTATTAGGGTATTGCAATGAAATAATCACAGAAAAAGTTGAAATAAGGGCTGGGAAAAGAAGAATTTGATTTATGCAAAACAGCACATGCAAAAGGCTTCTGGTGTCTATAGTCATCCATGAAATGTATTCGTGATGGTTGTTTCTACAGCTGAAAAAAGAACTGGAAACTGCTGTGTCCCAAATGTTGAAATATTATGCTTACAAATAATAAATTTTAAATCCTCCTTGTTAACCTTTTTCTCAGACACTGGAAATGCGTAAGAACAGAGGGCTCCCTGTGTGCAGTTACTTAAGTTTGCTATTGTTAGCTGCAATTAGTTTATTTGGGCAAAAGCTTGAGAATTGAAAAAGGTACTGTGCCAGGTTCAAACAAAAACAATGACACTTTAATACCAATGAGTTGTAAATGAAGGAACTCTTAACCCATAGAGCAATACAGTGTATTTCACGAGAAGGAAGAAAAGTCTACAACAAAAAAGGCAGTAGCTTGTTCTTACCCAGCTCTGTCAGTCTTGTAGCTGCTCAGCTGATTAGGTCAATTCTTATGGTTTTCTCTTCTTTTGGCAACTTACTATTTCTTTCATTTGTTTCTTACCTTTCCTTGCTGCCCTCCCTTCTTTGCCTACTGAATTGTCTTTCAGTAAGTTATGTTCTTTTATGGCTTGGGGAAAACACCACATCTACCTGTTATGTGTGCACTGGTTTCTGTTACATTTAATGGCAGACTACTAATTTGCAATTTTTTTCTGGGGAATGCGCACACTGAAATAGACCTTATTGAAGTGAGAAGAGAGGAAAAATTTATGGTAGAACATCTGTGTCATTTGCACATCCTATCTGAAAAAAGTACCTTGTAATACCAAATCCTCATCTCAATTGTAGAGATGAAAAGAATCATTTGTAATGTGCAACTCCACTGGCTTCTCCTACTGCAAGAAAAGCTACAGCTTTTGGGAATGAGTTCAGAAGGGATTCTAGGATTTAAGTCCTGCCTTCTGCTTAAAGGATGTGGTGCCTAATTTAGAGAAGGAGATGGAGATAGATAATGTGAAGTGCGCTCATAACAAAAATAAATTTTAAGCAGAACAGGTTAGCAGAAATGTTTTAATTCAAAACTGCAATTACTCAGAATAGTATTGAAGAAAAAAATAGAATTTTGTAGAGCATTCTGGAGTCCCTCTAATGCAACAAGTTTATTTACAGGCACACGTTCTTCCTCAATATTTTATGAAAGTATTTCCTGCAGGTGAGTGTAAACGGCTTTTTGCTATTCTTGTTTAGCAAATCAAGTGTTGTTCAAATTGGTTTTGACTGTTGTGGGTTGGTTTGGGTTAGGATTGTTTGTTTAATGACTACTGAATTATGCCTTGTGTTGAATTATCTTAAAAAATGTATAATATTGATACTACTCACTCTTGATTTAGGTTTAAAGAAAGACTTCAGATGGTTCTGAAGTACCAACTACCATGATTTACCCTAAAGTCTTGCTGATTCTTTTAAAAATTTATTTCAAATTCTGTGATCTCATGTTCTTGCAGAAATCACAGCTCACATGTTAAGTTAGTTTAAAAGGTCCCAGCGAAGGTACTTTTGTCTCAACCATCTCTCATTGTTCTGCAAATAAGGTACTGCATGCTAAGTAATCTCTTCTAGTGTAAGACAGGTAATAAAATTGTAAAGCATGTCATATTTGTGTCTCATACCTTATTTACTTTGCACTTCACTGCAATATACACATGCACACTTACTTGTAAGATATTAAGGATACTATTCATCAATTACTGAATGCTGATGCAACTTCCTGAAAAGAAGTAATTATATTGGCATCTTTTGTTCCCTGCTAAAATTTAGTTGGTGGGAGTTTTTTCAAGTAAACACCAGAGATTTTTTTACTCACTAAGCTTACATTATTTTTTGTTGATGTTGTGTTCTATTATATCTTCTGAGTCTTGAAAATAAATATATTGAAATTTTGAATTAGAAGTTTTTTTAAAAAATAAGCCAATGTACTAGTAGACTGCTCATTTGTGATGATCATGGTTAAAAACACAGAAGCAGGTCCCTTTAAGCCTCACTGTACCTGGGTGAAAAATACTTACTTTTTTTAAATCCAGAGAATGAAAATCACTGCAATTGCTTATATCTGTGGGGAAGCAGCCTGGGTGAAGTTAAGGTAAAACTTATTGCAGTGGGTGCTGTGATATCTTCATTTTGTAGAATGCATCAGCCACAAAGTCTGTCTTTTACATCAGCAGGAGAGTTGATGAGTCTGGGTTGGGAGATGCTGATTCTGGTGTCTGCTTGACATGCAGTGGAAACACATGGCACCTGCACTTTGCTGGAATACGGGCCTTTGTGGGTATCAGGACTAAGTACTGTGCTTTGTGCATCTTAGAATCATAAAGGACTTCAGAATTGCTTTATGTTAAAATGGGAGCCACCTAGTCAAAACAGAAGGGGGAACAAACTTGAAGAAAGTGGCTGCAAGTGTTGTAGGAGTGAAGTGTCACTTCTGAGAATGCCCGTGCGGAAGGATTTAAACCAAAGCTACAGTATGTGCTGGTGTTTTTGCAGAGTCCCTAAATATAAAACTTGAGGTGGAACATGAAAATTCTGTAGAACTGGGTGGCTTACCCTGTACTTTTTCCAAGCATAATTGAGTAAACCTCTTTATTCATCTCACAAAGTCGTTACACAAGAGACATAGTGAACTACATATGGACATATTCATACATCATCATATTTTCCATCCCTGTTTATTTCCTTACCACCCAAAATGATTGTTAGGATATTTTCAGCTGCAGAAGTCTTCCAGAAATCATTTGAGAAATAATCAGTCCTGTGAATAATGTACCAAAGAAGAACAATGACTTCCCTCTCTTTGGGACAGTGTGCCAAGAACACGATGAAGTACTTCAGTGTCTGAAAACATATGTCATAGTTCTAAATGAGGACACACTCAAGCCACCTGAAATCGTTTGGGAATGTTATTTTAGGACAAACAAGTTGATTCGTTTCTGTGAGAGGTTTAAAGTGTTCTGCAGATAATTCACCCAAATTTGTAGATTTCTAGTCCTTTTCCTGTTACAGTCAATTACTGTTTTCAGGGGTTACTGGGTTTTAAGGGCAGGAGACCCTCTGACTGGGAAGTGGCCTACCACTCTGTATTTACTAACTTGGTGGAAGAGTTAAAAAGTAAGTAATAAAATATGACCATGATACATATTTAGTCAAGATTGAAGAGTATTTGGGAAACTCTAGTATTCTCGTATTAAATTAGAAGTTTAATATTGATGGCAACCCTTAGGAAGCTTAATTCTGGAAGACAAGATTTCACCTGTTTATTCAAACATTTCTGAAATTTGCTTTAACATTTATGAGGGCAACCAGAGAATATCGTAGGCACTAGCTAGAGATGGTTGTTACTTTTTTGTGCATACTGATTTAACAATTCGAATAGGGAAAACTGAATGATAGAGTGTACAAAGAAAGAAACAATGATTTCATGTGCCAGAACATTTAAAAACAATGCTCTGAAGGACAAAATAGAAAGTAATTATTAATTTGTATTGAGACACATAAGCTACCAGTTATAACTGTCAAAACCTTCAGGATGTATTTGGAAACTGTAGATGATCTAGGAGTCATGAATCATAACTGGCATCATATTTAGGCATCTGCATTTAGGTGTTTAGAAATGAAAATCTTGATGATTAGGGTGCTTTAGTTATATTTATCCAACCTAATCGATTAGATTTTATTTGTTTTAAGGCATATAAAAGAATTTCAAAGGAATAGGCAACAGAACTGAAATTTAAGTATTGTTTCCATTTTGTAATAGAAGACTAAGGCTTATTAGGAGAGAGAACTAAAATAGCATATGGTACCTCTGTGAATATAAATTACCTCTATAGGAACACTGTTAAAACAAGGATTCATTGATACCATGCACATCTAATGTTATAAAATAAACTGGTTTTGAGATAACTAACTCAATACTGTAATTGATGAGACTGAAGCCACGTCTGGTTAGATGTTTAAACTCACGTGGCAAGTGTAGTTGTAGATTCCAGCTTTATTTGTTCTTGGTGTATGTCTCTATTCTAGAATTTGCTAAACCTCTGTATTGTGTTCACCATTGTCAATGGCTTCATGAAAACCACTGCTATATGCACCTTCAGACATGTGAGATATGACAGGCTCTGCCTCCCTGAAGGTTTTGATATTCACTGGAAAACCTATGACAGGCAGGGAAGACTGCCTGACATGCAGTCTTCTATGTCCTGCAGCTATTGTTGAAGTTGCAGGAGGAATGAGGGTCATTAAAGGCCAGGATGGAAGGCTGATCACAGCTCTTCCTCAATGGCACAGTGCTGTGGGGGGCAGGCAGCATCTGGCATTTTGTTTTGGGGTGTACTTCAGGGGCTGCTCAAATCCCTCCAAATTGGCTTATCTCAGGATTGTTCTAGTGGGTACTTGCTGTTTTTGTACTCATACCTGTGACCATGGAGTTATCTGAATACTGGTGTTCCTGTGACAAAAAAGGGAGAAGCTTACAAGTGACCATCAGCCCCAGAGCAGATGGGTTGATGTCTGTGGGAGATGAGCGTGCACTCTTAGAATAAGCCTGGGACATCTGCTTTCAATCTGCTGCAAGTTAGACCTCTTCGGGTCCAGAGCGTTATTCTAGAGAAGCCAGCCAAACAGCTTCTCATACTGGCCTACTTTCCATCTCTCCAAAGAACTAGGGAGTAGTTGATGTTCTTCTCTTCTTTGTTAGTAGTGTAAGGTCTGGGTTACTTTTGAAGTAAGCTAAACAAAAGTTGAGATCAAATTATTTTTGTGGCACTTGCTGTTAAAGATTGCTATGGAAACTCCTCAGGAAGTACAAAAGCATTTTCAGTTAATAACAACATCTGGAAATTACACTAACAAGGCGACATAAGGGGTGTCATCCATCCTGCTAAATTACTCTCACTTGGTTTGTAAAATATCCAACTCCCTTAGCAGTACATTTGCCCAGTTGGCTTTGTGGAGTATAAGAGCTTTCTGCACTCCTTCCAAGTATCCGGCATTGCTACTGGGAGAGATAGGTCCATATTCCTAAGACAGTGGACAAGGAAAACAAGTTATCTGGGCTTTTTCAGCCCTCTACTGACTTGAAAAATCTCATCTGTGAACATAAGCATGCCAAGATCATTTCTTTTCTTTCAAATGAGAAATGGACCTCAGCACAAGTACTCCAGCCAGTGAAGCTCTGACTATGTTCTTGCATTAAAGCTGTTTGTATTTGGCTATTTCTATAGTCTTGGAAGAGCATCCACTTATTTACTCAGTTGGTCACAAAATGTACTTTCCTCTTTACTTGGTTTCTTGTCCCTATGGAGATAATTAACTAAGTGTTATATGAAAAAATAAGGCTTGTATGTTTGGAACAGTGCATTGGTATTTCTGACCTTTGCTCTTTAGACACCTTATTCATCCATAAATTTTTATGTTAAAAAAATATGCAGTTTTGTATTCCAAATTTTAAAAAATTTCTTCTACCAGTAAATCTATCTTGAAAAATAATTATATTCTTGAAGCAATGCCTACATTGAACTATGTAGACTGCAGCATTACTTTAAAATGGAAAAAAAAGTTATACTGCTGAATTGTGTCTTGATGTCTATAAATACGGTTTGTCCAGATAAATTTTTGTTTAACTGTTGAGGTTGGAGTCTTTCTGTTCCACTCGGTCTACTCTCACTACTCAAAACCAGAATTCTGACAAACCTTTAATGTCAGTTGCTGGTAGTTTCTACCACAATGTGTCTGTCTTGAGTGATCGGCTTTACTAGTAACAGAAATGCTTCTTCCCTTCAGTCTAATTGTGCACATCATCATTTGTACATGTAGTATGAACTGTATGTTTTCTGTGTTGCACAACATTGCAAATGTTGGTATTCAGTGCTGCTGCTTTCATATTTAACAACAAATTATTTATTTCAATTAATTATTAAAACCCAACCAAAACCAAGCTTCGGATTCAGTAATTTAAATGTTGGCAAAAGTGATCTGTCATTCTTTTGGGATCTGCCCTGAATTCTTGAAAGTTGTTGTGGAATTCAACATCTGCATGTCCCAATATGTTTGCAAATTAATTACCTTAGCAGTGAAGGATTGAAGGGGGCCATTTGTACTGAATGAAGTCTTGTGAACATTTGTGCAGCTGTTCATTAGACACTCGTCAAACTTCACCTTGTAGTAAGTTAAATTTGTTGCCTCTGCTCATGTCCACTATTGGAATATTGGTTGATACAGTGATGTTTCTTAATGTCTTTTGTAAATATATATTATATAGTCTATAACAATAAATATATATGAAGAATAATAATTATATATTATAATAATAATATATAATTTTTAGTTTATATATTATTATATAGTATATATTCCTGTATTATTTATCCCCATTGGTGTTGTACCAATATTGAACCTTAATGTAAATATTTTTCATGTATGCATAGAGACTTGTTTTTTTCCAGCTGGAGCAGGGAGCCCATATAAGCCAGGCATTTCTATTTTGCTTTCCTAACTCTAGTTCTCTGTCCTCCTAATCATTATAGTAACTTCTCTGTGCATGCATCACGATTTTAAGTTAAACTTCCAGGACTGGGAGTGATTTGAGCTGCACTGAGTACTCTAGGAGGGAGAGGCTTTGTACTGAGGCGTTTTTATGGCCCTGTTTTTGTTGCAACTGTGTCACCTGGTAGAGATTGTACTTGCTTTTTTACAATGAGAAGGCTTAGATGTTATTTCCTTCTTCAGTCATTTCTAGGTTTTATCTCCCCACTTACAGCAGATGCTCTTATTCTACCTTCAAAATTCGTATTTTTGCACTTTATTCTTTTAAATTTCATTCCAATTGTATTAGTCCAATTATCAAAGCAATCCAGCTGTTCCTTCTTCTGTTTCTCTATATTAATGATGTTCCACAAGCTTCTGACATAACCTGTTTTGGAACCATTTATTACTAAATTTGTACTGTAAATATGTACATGTGCACAGACGAGCACTCTTATTTTAACTTTTCATATGCTAGTACTTCTCTGTTGCTTATTACCTGCCATCTACTTTTCGATGTTTCTTAGGTATACTACAATTCTTCTAATCCTTATCTTTTTCCACTCAAGTATGGTTATGGCATAGTTAATGCTATGCTAAATCCATGTGCATTATAATTAATTCATTAATTGGTTAAATATCAATTTGTCATGATATTCCTTGCATTTTATCCTACTTTTCTGTATGATGTAAGCTATTTTTTTCTTGGACATTTGTCCTGAAGCTTTTCATACTCCAGACATCAGCTAATAAGGTAGCTAATTTCACCATTTCTTAGACACAAATATTAGTTTTCTCTTTTCCTAGACTAGCCTAGTCCCTGTTATCTCTTCCTTTTTATCCTTCATTTTTTAGAGTACTAGGACACTGAGCTACTTCATCACACTGATGTTAGTGTCTTTTGTATGGAACGGGTCCTTCAGTAGTGAGACTGGTCCCTAGTCTGTCATCTTTCTGTTACTTCTGTGATGTTCAGTTTCATTCCCTACACTATTACTTCATTCTGGTGCCCAAGATTCTTACATTATTGCACAAATATGTTAATTGTGCCAAACTAACCATTCATAGTTTCTTAGCTGAATTAATTCTCCCACATATTTTGATTATCTGCTCCTCATCCTCCTGTTTACTGTTAATTTTTGGTTTTCATTGTGGTACTTCCTGATCATCATCTGCCCATTTTATCCTTTTTGTTGTAGTTGGAAAGAGTCATGAAGCTTTGAAAGGCTGAGGTGACTTGTGAGCTTTTTTTGTTGCTAGGGGTTTTCTGTTGTCGTTTTTGTGTGTGTGTGTGTGTTTGGTGGTTTTTTAATATTGCTTCTGATAGATGCTTTTATCAAGTCCTGTATTGGGACTTAATATAGTGGATAGAGTTTGGGACAAATGTACCTGTTTCACAGATGTGTCTTGTTGAGTGTTAATGGCAAAGGTTATTTCCCAGACAATGTGGAATTCCTGGCATTTGTGCAAGAAAGGTTATCAGTATTTCTAAATCATTAAGGGTGGTTGAGGTCATGCTTCTCCTTTCTACATCCAGGAGTTAAAAAATTACCAAGTGCTTTGTCAGCATAACGTAGTCCTCACAAGTCAGTCCACACAAGACGTCTGGCTATGTATGGATGTAGCGTTTGGAGTAGAATATGACTGTGATAACAGCAGGAAGAAGAGAAGAGAACAGGACAAGACGATTACACTAAAGTCTTTTCTGCCAGTAGTTGCCATCTTCTGTCTGCAAATCTCAGAAAATGCTTTAGAGGAACAAAATGCCAGTTGAAACATGGTGGTGTGGTTGAAATCTATGCCCTCTTGAGTTTTTAGGACCTGTCTGCCACATTGCAGCACAAAATGACTTGAAACAGCGGAGAGACTTTAAAAATCCAAAAGGCTGGTAGGGTTGAGATTAGACTAAATTTAGTCTGTTGTGCTGAAATCTCCCTCTATGAGCAAGCAGCAGGGAAAGTGATGAGGATTTAGGACTCAAGAAAAGTAATTTAATTGCTGATTACCACCAGTCACTTTCCCAAATTCCTTTCCTAAGCGACTGGAATAGTTATATTTATCAGCCAGCAGTCCAGGGAGATTTCTGTGTAAAACTTGGTTGAAACTCTCAAACTCTTGATCTGAGTGGCTCCACAGATACTGTAAATATCACGGATGAGATGCTGGATTCCCTAATGCCAATGTAAGTTTTGTTGATGACCTGCTAAGGTCAGGATTTTACTTATATTTACGTATGTGTCGGACTTTCTTTTTGTTGTACTCTGACGGTGGGAAGGAATTTGATTGTTTATCTAAAATGGTGCTGAATGGATCTCAAGTTGATCCAGTGCTGCATCTGGATTCACTTTCACAGGGAACACTATGGAACAAAACCCTTGAATTTTTTTTTTTTTAATTGAAATCAGAAGTCTTGAAAGCCCTCTTATTTTACTGTTTCATATGAGAGAAGGGGCAGGCAACTGCACGTTTTCACAATTGAAGCAAGTTATCAGATTTTGAATATGCTACAATATATCAGGACTGCTCTTGGTAATAATGCAGTTATTATCGAAGGTATGCTGCAAGGCATCGTGGACTGACATTTTCAAATCACCGTGTAAATCTGCCTGATAGAGCTTTAAAAGAAATAAAACAAGACTGAAAGCTCCAGTGTTTAGTCTAAAAACACACATGGCCGTGGTTGCTGTTTTAGCCTATGTGGGCTAACTGTGGAAGCCTTTTGTCGGCCCTCCGGCCTACTGAGTGGTGTCAGCTTGATTTGTGTGTTAATTTGCTGACTTTTCGGTTTGATGCTTTCCATTAAAATTCACATAAAGAGCCTGTGTGTTTTTACTTTATTTAGCAGCTCGCTCAAATCTACATGGTGTTCCAAAGGCTGCCCTTGGTATCACTGAAAGTAAGAGAAAGAGCTTTCAGCATTTAATCACTGTTGGAGTCATTTATTCGGCATTTATTTGATACTGAAAGGATGGAGGCAGATGGATAGCCTCCATCCATAGTGATGATATAACCAAATGTAGAGAAGAAACACTGTGGCAGTTTTATGAGAATTTTCTTTTATGAGAAAATTCTGAGTAAAATAATCAATGGTGTAAGCCACGACCCATTAGTATCAGCTCGCCCTAGTGTCTTCCTGCCACCAAAGATTGTCCTCTTAAAGTATTCTATTCACTTTATCTCATATATTCCTGTTCTTGAGATCTGGTTTGCTTGAGGAAGATAACTTGTTAATGGCAAAGGCTGCCAAGAACCAACCCTAGTCTGAGTCTCAGTCCAGACTTGCAATGAGGATGGTGTTTTGACACCATTTTTCCCTACCTCCTAATGGCATGTATGATTTTTCTTGAGGCAGATGAGCTTCCTTCCTGAAAGACATTCCTTCTGAAATGTAAATTGGTCGAGCAGTTCAGTTGACACTTTAATGTTGGATGGAACAATGGCTGTAGTAGCTATGTGGCCCAAATGGTGCCCCTCATGCTCTTCTAGCAAGGAGAGATCTACAGGCCCCTGTGTGGGCGCTGGGGTGTTTATTTTCAAATAGCCATTGAAATCATGCAATACTTTCTGCATCTCAGAAACTGAGGAGTCACACCTTGGGAGTGCCTCTTCCAAGAACAGTTCCAGAAAACAGTTTCTTGCATCAATAACATTGTATCTATTTTTTAGTCAAGACTAATCATAAATGCGCACTCAGGAAGTGATGAGGTGGTGTAAATTTGGTGTAAAGTAAAAGGCTCACAAATTCCTGTTGGACTTCTGGTAAAAACAGAGATTGTTCAGAAGCAGTTGTGCAGTATTATTTCCTTAGCTTAAATAAATAAACATTTGTATGGCCTGTTATGTCAGTATCTGTTATGCATTGTTAAAAACCTGACATACTACATACCTTAAGCCTACAATTCATGGATGGATTGTCCTGACCTGTTGGTGCAGCTGAAGCTCCCAGCAACTGCACTAAAGCTAGGATCAGGCCCATAGTGGAGAGAGCCTCTAGAGTTCTCTGCAGCCCTTTCACTGTAATATAAAAAAATTTAAGTTTGTACTTGCCACTACTGAATGCTGTGTCCTGTTTTCCTTTCCACAGGCAGAGTCACCCCAGAACAGCTCAGCTCATACATTAAACTTTTCAAAAATAATTTCAAAGCTTTGGAGAACCATTGTGGTCTTCTACAGCTTGTACTGGCCACAGTCCAGACTTTGAAACACCCACAGACTTCCAAATGGGACAACTTCCTTGCCTTTGAGAGACTACTTCTGCAGGTACACATTATCTTTAGTTTTTTGAATTTCCATTGCATTCTGTAGCTTGTATTTTTTTATAAAGAAGTGTGTTGGATGCCTTGCTAAAGGGCTCTTCGTTGCCAAACTGGTAAAAGAAATGGGAACCTACATGGTTAATCTTCTATAGCTTTGTCTAAGAAATTTTATGAACAAAAGTGTATGCATTAAAGGTGGATCTGAAATGGGTTACAGTTTTGCATCTATATAAAGTTTCAAGATGATACAACTTTCAGCATTGGATAGATTGTTGTTAGTGTTGTTATTATCACTACGGGCCTGAAGATGCTTCTTGAGGTAATATGCTCAATCAGATGCAGAGAGGAGTTTGTTACTATGTAAGCGTAAAACTTGTGTCATGTGCTATATAGATGAAAGCATAGTTGGAAATTCCATGCACCCAAGAGGGTTTCTTTTGTTCACAACTCTCATCTACTCTCAGCATTACCACTACCACGTTTTTACAGCAGCCTGTCGGTGACCACAGTATTATTTATGTACCATTTTGTTTCACATTTGGAATTCTCTCAGGAAATTAAGTGTTAGTGGCATATTGAACTCTATCCTTCTGACTTTTGGAGATGTACCAAAGAAAGGAAGAGTTTATTCTAAGAACCTGGTAGAGTTAATTTCTGCTGCATTCCAGGAAAAGATCAAAATTCTTTTCCTGTGCTGTCTCTTCTGCTCTTGTGTTGTTATTAAAGGAACCACCTTCTGAAACCCTAGAAGGAAGCAAATCTTCATGAGCTAACTCCTAATGAAGTTAGAGTCAGCCTTAAATGAGTGGAATATAGTGTTGTTCTCAGCTAAAACCAGATACTTCTATAAAAAGTCCATCATTGTTTAAATATCAGAAACAAACAAATAACCTAATTCTCCCCATGGTCTCTGCCAGCAGGATATGATCCCTGATCATTCAAGAGGGATATACTTTACAGGTTTGTAGTCAATGAATTTCTGGAAGGTTTTGGAGTAAAAAACACAAAGCTTAGGTGATAGCAAGCTCTTGTCTACATTCATTTTAAAAACTATTCTCTCTTGGTAAGACTGAAATATTTTTGAATATTATAGGCAACCTTCTTTCCCTAGTTAAGAAACAAGCACATCTCAGGTAAAAGAACTCATTGCAGCCACTCTTTATTTTGTCTGGAATGCAGAACATGAGACTGACAGCCAATAGTCCCTTTCTCTCTCCTGCAGTGAGTCATGGCACATAACTCTTCTCAGAATCTGGATAAGTTCCATCTTAAAACCAGTTCAGTTTTAGAATTAAAATAAAGATGCTAACTCAGCATTGTTTTAACAACAACAGACAGCTGCCTATATAAGAGCCATGTGGTAAATCAGCAGGGTGTGGAAAAACAGAGGTAAAAAGCAACCAAACTATATATTTCATAAAAAAGAAATGTTTAACAAGCACTCTCGTAATCATAGGTGGCTTTGGATTATACCCACTGCCTTCCACTCATCATATTAAAGTAAACTGTGCTAGCCAAAGGAAACTTTCTAGGCTGACATTTGCAGCGTTCCTTTAGCACATACTCATTTTCAGTAGTTCGAACAACAGTTATTTTCAGTTACACAGACTCTGTTTTGAAGATAGAGTCTTCTGAGCATATGGCCTGTCTCTAACCTGTTGACAAAGGTTGGTAAGAAGAGCAAAGTACTGAAACCCAGAAGATGTCAAAAATATTTTTATTTTTAAAAAATCAACTAGGATGTTACATTGTGAATGGCTGGTGCATAGCACACTGTGCTAAATTGGATGCTGTGGTATTTTACTTCAGCAGTACTACTGAGAAATTATGTAGCAGATTTGTTATGTTCCGTATATTTTAAAATAATAAATCTTAAAGAATCATCAATAAAAGGTAATTGTTTCAACATGAAAGTGGTATTGTTTCTATTACATATTGGAACCACATAGAAGACAACTGTTTGTGGAAGTTCTACTGGGAGTAATATTATTAGACTCTGACAATGTAGGAATTCCAGATTTTTTGCTGATGGGTACATGTCAGACTCCAGCAGATGCTAAGGGAGATAACCCAGTATAAACAGCTGGTGTTAGAATCTCAGATTTCCCAAAAAAATAAATCTGCACAGTTTTGGAATTTCTGTCATTACTGGATCTGTCTGATGGGTCTTGTGATTCTCTGCTACGTCTACTTTGTGCTTTTCAGAAAAAAACGCATTGTTGACAAGAAATCTTTAGTCTTTTACTCTTACATTGAATAAACTTTTCCATTTTTCTTTTTCTCTTTGCTCCTTGATTCACTTTTTTCGGTTGCAGATATTCAGTTCTTAAATGTTTTGCTAGAGGTAGAAAGCAGCCCACTTCTACTATTTATCATAACTGAAGATCTGTAACTGCATTTTCCAGACCTGTGTTGGCTTAATAAATTTTTTACATCTGCAGCAAGGAAGTTTGGTTTTGACTGGAAGTGCAGCTGCATACTTACTTCAGAGTTGTCCTCTCCTTAATTGGAGTGAATGAATGGTCTAAGAGTGAAATTGGATTTCAATGGAATCATGGCCTTGATCTTCAAGGAAAGAGAATCATGTGCTGGATTAAGAGTAATACATCAGAATGATTCATCTTGCTGATCACAAATTTTCTCTGTGTTCTGCTGCTCTACCTCTGCACATTATGGAGCTTTCACTGCCTAGAAGTTGTAAATGCTGTGTGAATTGAAACAGTATATTCTGTTTATCAAGGAGATATCCTACCCCATTGTATTTTCCCTCTGTTGGGGTCCTCTTTCTTTTTTTTCTGATTCTGACCATCCGTAAAACCATTAGATGAGAAGAGGAACACAAGCCAAGTGCTACGTCCCGCTGCCTGTAACTCCGCAGTATTCCTCGTACAACTGCTTTGTTTTCCTTCAAGTGAGGGTTTTTATATTTAAGGAAGTAACAAAGGAAGAAAGAGTGTTGCCACTCCATCCTTTTAGCTATATCAGCTGTTGTTCTAAAATTTATTACTTTAATGCCTGTTTATTAGGCAGTATAGGCCCATGAAATACATACGCACAAGAGGAGCTGTTTCCAGAGTAAATAACATGTGATACTATGAGAGAAAAAGTGCTGTTGTTGTTTTTTTTTAACATATAATGCATTTGCTGAACAGAGTTTTCTGTCTTCAAATTCAGTTTAAATGTACCCAGCAGATACTGTGAATGGGGCTGTAATTGTTCCCCAAGGAAAGTGCTGTTCCCCTTTGAAGGGCACTGCTCTGAAATTGCCTAGGTTGGGTGCTACCTCTTAGAATTGACTGCATCATTCTGACATAATCTTACTCTCAAGATGTAAGTGTAAAGTACTTGTCATATGAGTAGTAGTCTGTTTTATTAATAATCCCATCCATTTAAATTGCAAGTTGGATTTTATTCCGTGACCTTTCCCTAAAAGAGGACAAGTGTGTTTATTCTTTAGTATGAGGACATTTTCTTCTTTTTTAAGATGTCTGGGCTGACCTTCCTTCCAAAACGGCAAATGTCCTGGCATTGTTGTCTTAAAATAGTCATATTGCCCCAAATAAAAAAATCTGAAAGATCATTAAATTCATTGTTATTATGGTTTTGGGAAGAGAAATGTTGCTTCATGAGGTTTTTTTTCATGGCAGTTTTTGCACCTGCTGACCACATTTCACAATTTACAGTGAAATTAGAGATTGCTTCAGTGTTGACCTAAAGCCATGATGCTACCATTGGTTCTCAGAACTGTCAAAGTGATGCTGATGAATGTCACATTATCTCAAGAGTAGTTGGAATTAAATTCGTACTAAATCATACCACAAAAACAACAAATCCACAAAATTAATCCATAACTAAAAATCTCTAGCACACTCACCGATTCATCCCACAGGTGAGTGAATGGATATAGTTACCTTTATGATGCCTATCCAGCTAAAAATCCTTTTAGCTTTCACTGTTTGAGTTGTCTGACTTCTCATACTTAATGCTGGTACCAAGTCCTCTCTGAGCTTTGATTCTTTTGATTTCCTACACTGTCTTTTAGGTAAGTGCTTTGATGATTAAGCCAGTGTTCCCATACATAGCATTTCCAAGCTAAGGCATCAGAAATGTCATCTGAGAGTTTGGAAATGGCCTGTTTCTAGCAGATACTGAGGATAGTTATTCAATTGATGTGATAGTCCTGTTGTTCTTGGAGTTGAGCTCATGACCACCTACCTACCTTAATAGTGTGTTACTTCTATCCTTCTTGTCTCTGCCAAGAACATAGAAGGGGGCACTGCACATCACCTTGACTGCTTAGAAAAACAAATGCACTGCTGTCATGCCAATTAGCAAGCAAAGATAGATCTCACAAAATGGGCTGCCATCTATCTGTATCAAAGTTGTTGTTATGTGTGAATTCAGTATAGAATATGTGATGTATCTATCCAAGTCATTACCTTCTGAAGTTAGCTTACTGCTTTTCGAAAGACAGCTTGGTAGTTTTTTAATTTTATCATTTCTTTTCCATTCTTATTTTTCCAAAGCTTTGCTGTAATAAAAAAGAGAACTCTGTAATACTTCAGTGAAGTTTTTCAGTTTTAGCGACTCCTGGTAATAATACTCTAGTGGTGGAAGCTGTGTACATATACTTACATTGAGAGCTCTTGACAGTGTAGTATTTTCATGTTTATAAAGTTCCACACACTAATTAACTAATTTTAAGTGATTTTATTTCTATTTTCTCATTTTGGTACTGTAGAATTTGTCAGAAGACAGATTTTGTTTTAGCGCTTGGTATCTTGAGAAACAGAAAATGCAGACATGTTTTTAAGAGAAACAGAAGCTTCATGCCAGATGTCATTTCAATGTTCTTATTTATGTGTTTGCAGAAAGTTGTTATGAGGTTAATAAAATGGCATCATTCTTTCTCTTATGAACATTGGAGTGCCAACTCACAAAAAAAAGTTGGAAAAACTGCAATACAGCTGATTATTTTACTATGTAGTTAATATTTTGGTAGCAAGATCTTTTAGCTAGGTTGTTAGTAACCATTCCATCCTGTGCTGTGATTCTCTACCATTTTTACAAATGCAGGGTACGCATGACTCATTACTTCTTCAAAGGTGGCATTATTACTTATTTGCACATAATATGGTAAGTTGCTCACATATGCGTGACTGCACAGAACCCTCTGCCAATAAATTTAGAAACTCTTAGACACCAGCTTGCAAATTTTCCCTGCTTAGAACTCACTGTAATTTTCAGACCTCTCAACTTTTCTACAAGGTACAAGAATTACTAGATGACATTATTGATTCCAAGCTGGAATAAGCCAAAAGCTTAAGCATAGGCTCTGGACTGCTGAAGCAAGCAGTTTGATACAAAAAAGTGAGGAAATAGAAAAGCTTTTGGAGTACAAAAGCAAAACTAATTCATAGTTCAGCTATAGAGAAACTTTTATTTCTGCATAGACTAGAGTAAGATCAGTGACATTCCTTGTTGTTATTATTTATGTTGCTTTAGTCCACATGTAATTCGTAATTACATAGCTTAGCTCAGTGCAATAAATAGTCTTTTTGGTGGCCTACAGATCAAGTAATCTCTTTAGAAGAGGTATTGCAACAATATTTGGAAAGAAGACCCATGATGTTAGCTGCTTGTAATTAGAGATTTTACATTTAAAAAAATAAATCTTGAAATTAGATTAGTCACATTTCAACATAAAACTACATGTGGAATGAATTGTCTTGGTGGGAGTCTTGTGTGATACCATGTTGATTGCAAAGGTCATCCTCTGGAATTTGGTACCCTTTGGATGAGATTGCAGTTTGGACACTAGAGGATCATATGTAATGTGCCGATGATATATTACTATTTTCACTTCAATTACTTAAGCTTCCAAATTATTTGCTGTAAGTTCTTATTTAGCCATTTGTTTGTTAGACTTGCTGCATTTTCAGTGAGGTTATGTCCATGTAAACCATTTGGATTCTGCTTTCATACGTGTGATATTTTTAACTTTTCAAGTATAAAATTTATGTAGCATTTCACCTCAGTGCTGCAGCAATACAGGAAAAACAGTGGACTAAATTTGGGAAATTTGATGAGCTTTTTTGAGTGTGTTTGGTTTTGTGTACTACTTGTGACACTGCATGGAGGTGGAGCTTGTTTGTTACAATTCATATTCCTTGTGCTCAGAGAGCTTGGTTATGAACTATTTCCCAGGTTTGGCATGCCAGAATAAAGTCATTCCAACTAATTTTACTCAGAAAGAAAGGTGTATGTGGGTACACGTGTATTTATACAGAAAAATTCTTTTGTTCTATATGTATATATAGTGATAATTCTTTGAGTCAAAATAATTTTCTGTGAGTAGAATGATAGTTTGAAAGCAAAATAAGATACAGGTAGGGATTGCTTTAACATAAAATAAATGCTTTGAGAGCAAACAGAAGCTGTTTTTACTGACAATCTGCTGAGAGAAAACTATTTTAAGATTTTCTAACTCTGGCTGACAAGGGGTTAAAATATTTTATGTGTGGTTACAATATCTTAGGGGAGTTAAGGGTATCTTCCTGTCTTCTTGTCAAAGAATGTATTTGCCTTTGGCCTGAAAGTTACAAAGTACTGCCATTGTGACTTATTAAAACAGAGACCTACCCCTCTCATCCTGTCACGGAGCCAATAGTTTGCATCCAGGCACAGGCTACCTAGAGCCTCTAAGATGAGCGCTTAATGAAGAAACGGCTTTCTTAGGTGAACAAATGTCTAGATCAAGAAAATTTTAAAAGCATTGTGGGAAGAAGAGGCTAAACAGATTGAGTGAATTGGAACTGTTAAGTTAATGTTCTATGTACAAAACCAAATGCTTCTTGTAAAATGAAAGAATCTGAATGTATGAATGATTTTAATGGGAGCCAGCTTTTCTGGGGGAAAGCGGAAAACCACCATTACCTCCTTTGCACACATGCACATTTATTTTTTAGAAGTTTAAACAATTAATACCTTTTTCTTGCCACTGTTTTTTTTGTTGTTGTTTTTTGGGGGAGTTTTGGGGTGGGTTTTTTTTTGAGATACATGTTGCGATTACTTGGTAGTTGGTATCTGCTTAGCCAATGCTGAAAAAGGATTGCATGAGTCTTAGTCACTTGTCACCAGTGAAAGCTGTAGTACTTCACCAGCCTCAGGAATCTCTGTGCAGAGCTATGGCACTGCCTGTTGCTTGCCATTCTTTATCCTCCTTGACATTTCTCGTTAAAATGTAACATAAACTGCTTACTTTCTGTAAAAGATAACATTAACTGGGCTGAAAGGCAGATGCCCTGATTCCCTGACAGTATATGTAGTGGAGTTGGAAGGAGGCACAATATTAACAATATTGGACAAGTCACCATTTACTCTTACACAGATAATTGTGCTCCAAGAGGCAGAGCTTTTGTTGTGTGTCCCCCCCAGTAAGTCCTTGTTTTGCTCTTCATATTGCACCTCAGATGAGTTGTATACTTCCTGATTTCCATTAGATACAGGATTTAGTTTCGCTGCTTTAGAAGGGGATTGTTGACACCTTCACAAAAAAAAAAATCTGTCTTGCTTCTGTCTGTCTTTACTTGCACAGGACAGGCTGAGTCATACATGAAATGTGTTTAAAAAAAATGCTTTTCCTAAAACGTGAGAATTGTCTCCAATAGACTGGGCAAATCTTATGGCTTACTAACCTGCATAAAAATGGCATGCACACTTGCATCTAACAAAGCGGAGGAGTCAAGCACTCTTGGCAGCAGCATCTTTTATTTTGGGAGGCAGGGACTTGTAAGTGCATTTTTAGGTGTGGCTTCTGTGTTCACAGGTAAGCAATGCAAGACTAGAATTCTCTTAGTTCATCTTTTTGCTTCTTAACTACAGAAATCTCATTAGCAAAGCCCATTTATCAGCCTCCTGATGGACAAGTTAATTGGCAAGATTTTGCCCAGTACTGAATCAAGTGTGTTATTATGGTGTTAAGTCTCCACTAAAAAGCTTATTTATTTGATGTTAATCGTGTGTTACTGGCGGGCAAAGCCATATATGAATGGAGATGGGAAGTTAGGCAGCTCCATCTGTGCTCTAGCATTTTATTTTGTATCCATTTGTTCATTATGATACTAATGGTTATTTGATAAAAAGGTTTATTTCATGTAATTTTTTTCAATCTTTAAATCGAGATGGTTCACTTAGCTTGTCATAGTCTAGGTTAGAAAGGCAGAGGTTTTTTTAAAATGATAGATAGGATATCTTAGCTGATAATCCTAACTGGATTTTGCCCATGCCATAGGTTTGGACCAGAACTGCATACACCTTTGGATTTTTTTCTGCTTTCATTGATTATATCATTGTCTTTAAGGAAATGAGCATTGCCTTATTTTTACAGTCCATGTGTCATCCCTAGATATGAGTCCAGATACTGTTGTAATAATAATGAAATCAACACCACAGAGCAGAGTTTATAGTGAGGTCTTTACTCATAGGAACTGTTTATCATTGTGGTTCTTAGCACTGAGTCAGTAATCACTTATCAAATCTGTTATCTGCAACCCAGTTTGATAGTGCCAGCACTGTACCTCTGGGTTTGAGTCTGATTGTATTAGTCTGTCAGCTTGGTTTTTCTTCCTTTGGACGATATACTTGATGATTTCCTACATACTAGCAAGGAGAAAGCAGAGAAACAACACAGCTGAAAATTAATGAAAACTTTACTGTGGGCGATAGCCAAAATTAACAGTGGGGCTGCCACATTGCATTCCCTCTGTCTCCTCACCTTAATGAGTTGTGTATTTCCCTTCCCACTGGCTCCCACACTTCCTTGGATCGCAGACATTTCTGTACACATGGAGCATACATAGACATACAGGTGCACATTACTTTCAGTAAGAAAGCAAGTATATTTTTAGTTTGATTTTACTTATTTGATGGAAAACAAGGTGGTGGTAGTTTTCTGAGCTTTCAAGCCAGCCGATTTCAGGGTGGTCTAAAACTAAACTGTTTTTCTGGACTTAAAATTTTATCTTCTATATGGTGAAATGGAACGGGCAATGCATTAGAGAGTTCACTCTGTTGTTGTTGCCTATGTTTTCAATGAAAACCCCACCCCCTAAGGGAGCTACACAAAGAGACAGTACTACACAAGTTGATGTGGCTCAGTCCAATTATGGAGCTATGGTAGATTTTTGTTCATTAGAAATTATTACATCATTTTTTGCAGCTGTATAGATTTGCTTGGTATCCTTTTGTCCCTTCCAGTGAAGAAGGCACGCTCAGCTCTCCTTGTCTAGGTTAGAAAAGCAAGTCTTGATTGAAGGTAACGTGCTGACTCAGCCAGCAAAATATTAGTGGAATTTTACCTCTGCAGTAGGCTAAGAAGAATAATTTTTAAAATCAGATCTGATTTGCCAGAGGTCTGCCTCTATGATACTTATTGCCATGAATCCTCTTGAAGATGACCAAGTAGCTCTGCTTAAAACAGAGTTGTTACTCTAACTCTTCCCTCTTGGAGAGTTGTAGAATATTGGAATTTAATCAGAGAAGTTACTACTACATCTGCTATTCTACAGGTATGTGTAACAGACAAATGAATCAAACTTGTAGGTGCTTACCACACATCCTTGAGTTTTCTTGAAAAAAGGAGTTCCTCTAGTGGTTGTCTTTCTTTAGATCTTCTCCAGTTCATGTGTCTTCAGCATATATACCTTTTATCACCATGAAGTTTCTCTAGGGACTTTCTTGATATAATATGCCACTTCAGAAGCATTTCATCCCATGGCACTGTATTCGTGCACGAAAATATTAAAGTCGGTGTACCATAGGCCTGACAAAAGTGGATTTATGCTCAAAGCTGCCTGCTGGCTCAGTGTTTCTGGCTCTGTGCAAAGCAGTGTGAGGGCTGATACAAGACATACTGGTGTAACAAGACTGCTTCATTCTCATTTGTTCCCCACCTTACCACAAAAAGCAAAAGGAAATATTTGTTCCATACCTAGAAATTACCTGCATTTATCTTTTCTGGGGCTTCTATTGCATTGTCCTCTCTGTGTTTACTCTTCTGTATATTTAATAAGAATGCTTTGTTAATTAAAAACGTTGTAGGCATAGAAGAAAAAATTAAATTTCTCTCTGGATGTCCGCCCTGCACCACCCCATCCCAGATTGTTTGCCTTTGTATGCCTTTAAAACAAGTAACATATGGTTCTGTGAGTGTTCCTGAAATTTGAAGTAGTTCTGTTGCCTGCAGAAGTGAAGGGCACCATGCACACATAAAACTTGTACAGTATTCTCTAATGAAATGTGACAGCCCATTTGTGCAGCTGTGTCTAATAAGGCATGAATACAGTTAACTGATGTTTACCTCCTCACACTGTTTGTTTGAAGTACAGAAATGCTGTGCATTCACATTAGGCAATTCAGTACAGAAATCTAACTTGGACTGACTATTAATGGGAAGTATTTCATAATTTTGTAGCAGGTTAAAACATCTGGTTGTAGTTACAATAAATAAATGGCATGGTCTATAAACCATTGCCATTCAGCACAACTGTCAGGGTGATGTAGGTTTATCCTTCAGGAGAATAAAATGTAGATAACAGAGAAGTAATAAATGACAGTCTGGGTCTTTGGGGAAGGGAAAAGTTTCAAATTCTTTTTAACGAGTGCATTTGTAAGAGAGGAGGAAAAGGTAGTGAGCCAGAGATGAGAAACTCTCCAAAAAAAATTCAATTCTATCCATCACTTTTTTTGCTAGTATTTCTTTCCTACCCATCCCCAAGTCTAGGGCAAATAGCTGCTAAGCCATAGACAGCAAAAGATTCACACATACTTCATATTTGCATCTGGCTTATTCTTGTATAGTACTGATGCCTTTCCTGAACAAAACAGAAGTATTCATCTCTGACAAAAAATAAGGAGCTTTTTCTTTTAGTTTTAAAAAAAAGATTTCTGGCTTTGTCCGAGTTTCTTAACCCAGTATTCTTCTGCAGCGCAGAAATAAAGATAACACAGTTAAATTTGGGAAGACATGGGCACTGTGTTGAGTTATCTGTAACTATCAATAGCTGTAGCTATTAAATGTATTTGTTCAAGTTATTGTTTTCCACTGATAGGATCAGAGTGTGGTTAACATAACAGATCACCAAGGAAGAATGGCATAGGTCCTCAATGGCCTTTTTATTAACAGCTACTTTAATAATGGCTGTGGTGTCCCTGGTGTCCAGGCTTTCACTGTCTTGATTTGGTTTAGTTCAGTTTGGTTTTGAAAGTATGTTTTTAAAATCATTCATTCTTATATCTGTTTTAACAGATACAGTTCTGAAAAGAACTCTGAAAATCTCTGCTTGTGTAATAAATAAAAAAAATTTGAACAGATAAAATTCTTGGTATCATGTACCACTACCTAAAGTTCATTATCTGTAATGGACAGTAGCCTTAGCTGGGTGAAAGTCTTCTGATTGTAACGATATGATACATTGACATGAATTCCAAGATGTATGTTCTTGTAGCAAAAAAAAAAGTAAAAACAAAACAAGTAAAAAGCTCTTTTAACCTTCTCAGTTGTCCTGCCTCCCCTCTGGGTAGGCTTTTGCCCAATCTGTATATGTATTTTCTGCCCAAGTTCTTTAATTTCTGGAATTCCACAAGAAATACTCAATACTCAAGGAGTCAATACACAGCATTCAAGTACTTTGTATTGTATAGCAAAGAGAGCTTTAGAACAACTCAGTTAGAACCTTCTGTGTGCTCTTATCTACTGTTTCTCCAAGATTGTCTTGGTGAGAGGTTGGCTTTTGCCGCAGTTATTGGGAAGTTGATGCTTCTTCTCCTGTGTCCTCTGGAAAAAAGGGCTTTTTGAGAAGATATCAGCGGATACACAAGAACATACACTGCTGCTGCTTCAAGGCAGTGTCGGTCACTGACAGAGGCCAGGTTTTGCATTGTTTGCATGCTGGCTTAGTTTCATCTGCTTGTTCACTGCAGAGAAGAGGTTGAATGTACTGAAGACACATGTGCCAATATTTAATTGGCAGGGATCTGACTGCATACGTTTGCAACAAATATATAGACTGGAAAGGCACAATTTGTTTCAGGGGGCATAATAGCTGGGAAGTCTGTTGACGGGATGCAAAACTTCAATGTTTAGCTTGGATTCTGATTTCATCCAGTTTTTGTAGGTATATGAAATGAAATCTTTTTTCTATATGAATTCACCCAGGTAAGACTAACAGCGTGAACTTCAAATGTCAGCATCTGCAAATGGTTTTGTTACCTGGATGAAATGAATGGTTGGCTAGCCTGACACTTTGTGCTTTTGTGTTTTATCTATAGCCTGGGCAAGATCTCTTTTAGCAGTGATCACTAGCACAAAATTAATGGTTTCTTTAATATTGAATGGGTGGACTTACAGAAGTCAAGATAAGCATGGAGTAGTGTGCCTCTTCTTATCCTGTTTCCCTTCTGTAAGTCAGAAGAGGAGATGCAGTTCTAAGACATCACTGAAGTGCTCTTGCCTGGCACTAGTTATCATGTCCTTTTCCTTCATGTGCTATTTATAGGAGTTTTATTTTCATAAAATACATAGAGACAGAGGGTACCTTTAAATCTTTTGACTTGTAAGTGTTTTTAGTAAGGACTGGCACAAGAATGGAATTTATTACATAAAAATTTCTTATGACAAAAGCTAGATGCTGTCTCATACAGGGGGGAATACATTTCAAGCAGGTGAACTCTCAAAAGATGATGGTAACAGCAACTCACAGATGACCAGGTGACCTGTTTTTCTGTCCTGAAGAACTAAAAATAATTTACATATTTTTGTTTTTAAAGCATTTGCATGTCATCTTGGTGTAATTACTGGCACATGTTGTATTGATTCAACTTTATTGTCGCATTATTCTCTCACATTCAAGGACCACATGTGCTCCACATCTGGTGAACATTCACAGGCTTTTTGAAAAACATCACTATGTTTTGGTTCTTAGAAATGCTTATGACAAATATCACACTCTTGCATCTGCTTCTGCTATTGGTTGCAAACAGGGTGCACTAGGCTGTGCCTACTGACCGGTTACAAAACCATCAACGATAGCATATTACATTTCCTGTTAACTGAAGTTAACATGAAGTCCTGTTAACTGCTTGACTATTGGTCCTTGTTTCTTGCACCAGAATGACTGATAGGAATGACTAGGAGCCCTCTCCTTTACAGTTATTCATGGTAAAGTATAATCTTGCTTTTGAGGAGACCATGCTTTTAAAAACTGCTGTCTCCAAGAAACTGCTCCTTAAAACCTTCTGGAAAAAGTTGAATGTTTTCCTAGAGATCTGCCAGTACTCTTCTGATTTGGTACATCACTCAATACATTTTATAGTGTGACTGCATGACTATTTGTCACACTTTGTGAAAATGACGTTGAGTTTATCGTGAAAATCTGATGGTGTGGAGCAGAGCCTTTGTGAACACCATCTGTTTAGAATATATGGTTCCCTGTACCAAACCAGTTGCATGCAAAGAAGATTGCAGTCTGATTTTCACACATTATTTATTATGTAGAGCAAAGTTAAAAATCATGATTAGCAGCTTCTTACATTTTGCCCTTAGGTGCATATTATATAAAATCTCATTTGGAGATACCTAAACCCAAACTCAAACCTGAAACATGTTTAGCTGGGCTTAGAATGAAGGAGAAAATATTCTCCTGACTCAATAATGAACTTCATTTCTCTTCTGGGACTTGACTTCTGACACAGAGAGAAGGCCAAAATAAAACCCAGACTGAGTGAGGGCCCCGACTTAAACCTGCTTTTAATTAAGCCTTGTAAAGAAGCTTTTCTGTAAAACTCTCAGGTTGAAGAGTTCATGCAAAGAAACCTCCCTGTGGCTTATGAACAGCCAAAATGGGGACATTCAAACACACATTTTTGAATAGTTTAAACCAGAAAAAAATTCAAATGAGAAAGTCCATATTATTTATTTAATGCAGTTTTTAGCAATCACTCCTTTTCCAGTTATTTTTTCATTATTCTGTGTGTTTCAGTTGAAAACTTAATGCTGCTACAAGATGTTTTGATACTAACAAACATGAAAACTAAATTGCTTTGGTTTCCTTTTTTCCTAATTGCACATAAATCTGACCCAGTTCAGCTGGACACAGTTACAGGGCCTTAGACATGTAATACGCATTTCAAATCAGAATCCTTCTGCCAAGGCAAAGGTCAAAGTAATTTTCTTGTTTGTTTGTTTTTAAAGGGATTAAATAAATGTAGTTTTACCACAAGGAAAATGACAGCCCCCATTGCTCAATTATGGCTTTGAAGTTTGCATTTATATGGGAGAAGACAATTCTATCTGGATCAGTGACAGGAATAATTTCAGAAGTAAAGGCTGCGTGTTTTCTGTGCAAAGTGATGCTCTTTGTGCAAGGCTTCTGCTAGATCACTTACACTATCAACCCCAGACAAGAGCTTATACCACATTAAAATAAAGCTGTGGCTTCAATGGCAGACTGTAAACAAAAGGGGTGGGATATAGTTAATGGCAGTAGTGTAGTGCTGAAGGAAAATAAATAATTCCCTTTTACTTGCAACTGGCAAATGCCCAAGTCCTGAAGCATCATCAGTCATCCTTCATGACTAGATGAGATCATAAACAGAATGAGGAAAAATAAACTTGAATTTAACTTAAATTGTGATTGGCACAGTAAAAATTAACTTTCACCCAAAAAAATGTGTTCTTCATCCAGAATATTTCTAATTGCCGCCCTTCCTGACTTTTCCCCACCCATTACAGAACTTCGAAGTGCTCTTTACTGTTGGCAGTGTCATCCTTCCATGTCTGTTTCAGCCTGTGCTTTTAGATATTATGTTGAGAAGCAAGCTGCTTTTGCATTTCTTCAAAAAAAACATCTTAAGTATACTCTTTATATAAATACTGAACATCATGTTATTCATAACCAGTTTGCCAGCTGAAAAATGCAGCAGACATAGAAGACTGAGAAGCAAAGGACGTTATACAGACCAGGAGAGCTCTTCTGACAAAAATCTCTTGGGAAAAAAACACCTTAGAAAAAATATATGAACTTTCTTTTTCAATTCTTCACACACCTACAGCCTATTATGAAGAAAAAAATACACGCTCTAGGGAACAGTTATTTACTGTCAAAAAAATTAAATTGATATTTTGATTTTTACAGCTGTTTGTGTTTTGCACCATGATTTTTTACAACGTTTCTACATCATATCCCTTGAGAGATGTTTGTTCTTCATGAGTGGATAGCTTTAAATAGTTCTGGAAAGTTGGAGACCTTGTAGAAGTAATACTAAAATTCCACCAATAGTATGAAGTCCTGACATTGTGAAGTCAGTTTTGGAGCTGGCAAACTATATAATTATTTCAAAGATAAAGCAGCGTATCACAAATACTGCAGTCAGGCAACAGTCATTATAGATTATTTGAAAAATATCAGACATGGTTGGTAGAATCAGTCTGACACTGATTTGGATTAGCAGTAAGTAAAAAAATTTTGTAGTTTTAGACCATTGGTTTAAAGGCAAATTACATCCTAGCTATTCATGGCACATACCAAGTAAATTGAGAATGTCAGTCCAATTCTTAGGGATTTAATTGACACCAAATTGGCAGAGATTGAGTAAGGAAGCTTGGGCTACCTCCTGACCTCCTGAGCTTTTGCATGCTTACTTTATCAGTTGTATAGATAAGAGCTTTTGTTTCACCATGCTGTCAATCTGGTCCTTGCTCTAAGATGAAAACACTGAATTTAATTATGTATCTTGGGCCTGGGTTCAACCATCTCCTATGATATCAGATGTGTAAAGCGAACTTCTGCTGGTAAGTAATGTGTATTACTCATGAATGTTGGGAACAAACTATGTGAGTGATCTTTTCAGTAGATACTCTGAGAGGGGTTTTTTTCCCCTTAATAAATAGTAATTAAAAAAGCATAAATGCTGACTTAGAATTGCTCTGATTATGTTGTGTTAAAATGGTGGATTGGATACTGTTACTTTATTTATTTGCATAATAAGATTGGAGAGGAAAGCTATTCTATACTGGGCTGAATCTCTGCTAGCTTATGACAGTGGGCCACATTATTTTATGCGGAGAGAACTTTGTAAGTTGAGAACTTGTGATTTTGGAGGAATGTCTTTCGAAGGCTTGCTGCTCATTGCAGCTTGGAGGGATGCAGCCAAAATAGTGTTTTAACTTTTTTTCCCCCCGGTTATACATGTCACTTTTTCTGTCAGTGTTGGCGGGAGGCTCAGTTTGTGGATAGGTGTTTATCCTATCATGTTCATGTAATCACTCTTACCAGAAAGTGGAGACATAAATACAGAGAATTTTGAGATACCCAATGTAGCTTTTGCAGATATGGAGGTTTTGCCATTAGTCTGTGAGAATTGTCCCAGTGGCCAGTGCAAGAGTGGATGTGAGAACTGTGGACTTTGTGGTGGTGCTCTGCTGGTGTCAGGAGAAGGAAACATAGCTGCCATGTGCTAGGGCCACACGGCCCTTCACAGTGTCTTTTGACAGGACCAATAGTAAAGGTTAATTGTAACACGTCGTTCTGGAGTATTTTGTTTCAATTTTGCTTTACTAAATTGCCACATTTCTCAAGCGGATCAACTAAGAGATTTAATAACCTTGTCATCTAAATTCATGGTATGTTTAGATGTGACACGTGACCTTGTTGAAGGCTATGAACTGGTAGAGTGGTCCTTTAGGACCTATTCTCAGTTTTTTTGCAGTTGGCTCGGTGCTTACTAGCCTGCACTGAAAGGAAGAGCTAAGAAGGTGGTTTTGCTGTTCCCAAGAAGAGCTGCTCGTAGCTATGTTAGCTCTTGCAAATCCCACTGATACCTCAATCTCAGGATACAGAGCAAGTTAGACATCTTAGTAGTCTCAAAAATTTTTCAAATCAAGAAATTTTCCCTATTTCTTGCCATCGCCATCCACCAAGTTGCCTTTGCTGGGTGGTTTCTATATTCATAGCTGCAGCATCAGAGCCTGTTCTAAACTGCATGACCATGGCACTAAATTTTCCAAATTTCATAGCACTCTTTGCAGAGAACAGCCTGAAATACTGGCTTTTATGGCTTACTCTTGCTCTTTTCCTAATGTTTGGGTTATTATTGGTCCTTTGGTTGTTGATCGGTTACTTGCTAGTTATTCTCAAGCTTTATGTTTTGCTTTTACTATTGCTCTGTGCCATTTAAGATAAGGATTTGTCCTTCTTACCAGGATTTTAATAGTTCCACTCCAGAAGTTGGTAGGAAATGTATTTGGAAGGGAAGGATATATTCTGGAAGATTAGGCGAGTAACAAGTATTACCTTCAGGCATCATCCATGAATTGAGATTAAATGTAGAATATTGCGGTTCCTGTAATCATCTAGATTTAGCAAGCTGGTTTTTGGTAAAAGCAGCAAGAATTGGGTAGCTGAGAAATTTTAGAATTCTTTTCTGTTTATCATTTCTTTTTGCGGTAACAGCAAATACATATTTTCCATGTCCTTCACTTTATCCACATGTACCAAAAAGTTGCAAGTTTTAAATGATCGCTAAACTAGTTAATAATCATTCTTCTTGTTCCTCACTGATCCTTTGTGAGTCTGGTACTGGGGAGAAAGATTCCAGGAGCCAGTTCTGCAGGAGTGAGGAATCCTGATCACTTCTTTCAGGGTATTCCTCCGTGCAGTGTAGTAGTTTGAGTGTCAAGATCTGGCAAAGACATTTCACTCCCAAGAGGAGTGGAAGCCATTGAGGGCAGGGGCTAAATTTAAGTAACTTCATTTTCCTTTTCTAATGCTTCTGCTGAGGATCACCTAAGCCCTCACAAAAGTTGTGCTAAATAAAAGAAAACTGTTGCACTTAGCACGTACATTTGCCTTTAGTGCCTAATGGAACATTTGTGCCATATATTCACATCATTTTTCTTTTTGGACATGAAGTATATAGAAACTTCTGGTTTTTCTTCAAGGAATTTGGTTTATTGGGGAAACATCTGGTTTATGTAAATGAGCAAGGAATTTGGTACACGAGAAAATGATTGCAAAATAGCATCTATGTGGTGTGTGCATCAGTCATTCAGCTACATTTTGTAAAAATAAACAATTGTTACTTCTATAATTGCCGTCTCTTCTAGTATGCTGTGTTAATGAATGCTCCTGCAAATTTAAAAAAAAATAATAAAAAAAACCCCCACAAAACAACCCAACCCCCCTCCCCCCCCCCCCCCAAAAAAAACCCAAACAAAATAACCAAACAAAACCACAACGGCACCAAAAAACCCCAAAGCACCTAAACTAAAATAAATAAATAAATAAATAAAATGGAAAAGAGAGAGAAGCAGCATGTCCTCTGCAGAAACGGCGTAGCAGGATTTTCCTGCCCGTTGGGTGATGATGGCTGCAGCAGGCTGAGTTCAGCCGGGATCAGTTTTCCCGGCGGCCGCTCCGTCCCCGCCGCGCTCCAACAGCGCCCCCTGCGGGGCCCGGCCCGTGGCTGCGGCCGTGCGGGGCCGCGGGTCTGTCTCTGTCCCGCGACTGTAGGGTCTCCCTTTGCTCTGCTGCATAAAGCACTCTAGGAATTAGCCTTAATAAATTCAAAGCGCCATTAAACACAGGAAACAGTTCTCATGCCAAAGTTTGATTATTGGTTTCGGTTTTTGTTTTCTGTTTTAAATCTGCCTTTGTCTTGCCATGTTTTGTTAAAATGACTTCAGTGGCATTTCTGTTGCATGTTTTCCGATGTGGAAAAACAAATCAAAACCCGCTTATCGCATGAATCATTGTTAAAGTCAGCAGTAGTCCTCTGTGTAAAATCTGCCAGTAAAAGCTGGGAGGATGGGGATTAAACCTGGAGCACATTAAATTAGTTCCAGTCTATCCCAAGCAGGCTCTGCTTTGCTTGCTTAGGCAGGCAAAACGGAAACAGGCAGTTTATAACGAGGCTGGTTTAAAAACTGTGGGGTTCATTTGAAAAAGATTTATATCCCCCACTTATATAAACATTACAAATGTGGGCTGCAAGCAGGAGGCAAATCTTTATCAAAATCTCTTTAAGAGCTTTTTCATTGTGAATAAAATGGACAGCGTGTACTCTTGTTTGAAGATTCGCCAATATCAGTACAATAATCTTTTCTCAATGCTCTGGCTAATTAAAATACAACTCAGGGTAGAACAGTGAGACCACCAACTAGTAGTTTGCTGGTGTCTGACAAAAGTGGCAATGACTGGGGTGGTGGAGGGAAATGATTTGGAGGCAGGAAGAAAGAATGTCCTGAGACAGGTTTTCTGTAGTGGTTATTAAAAAAAAGAAGAAATTTTAAAGAGAAACAACTGTATCTAGATTTATCTCCACCAACCCCCCTTCCCTGGTGGATGCTGCTGTTCTTAAACAGTAGCACAGAAATTATGTGGATTTGTGATCTTTGCTAGGGCCTGCAGCACTCTCTGCTACTAAGATCAAACTGTTTGCTCCAGAAAAATTAGAAGTAGTCTGGAATGTGAGGGTCCCAGCTGACAACTGGAGTGGCTATTCACATTGTAACATTTGTGTGTAGCTTAGTTGTGATGGGGTTATTTTGAAAGTTTATTTTTAGAAGGACTAAACATACACTAGTGAAGTAGAAAAATCTATTTTTATTTTTAATATCAACACGATTTTATTCTTAGCTGTTGCAATACCATTTTACTTCATTTAGGGTATGTTGTAAAAGTTGTTCAAATCCTAGCTTTAACAGAAAGTGCTTTTCATATTTCATTTTGATGTTAATAAACAGTGTCTAAGAGAGCTTTGTAGTACTACTCTGCCTTCCAAGATATGATCCAAGACTCAGACAAATGATTTAAAGTATTTTGTGCATTGTAATGTATAAGCAAGCTCCTCTGGTTTCTCTCATCGAACTAAGGTGTGTCACACCTCTTTTTTTTTGCTGCCATGATGCCTCCATATGGAATATCACTTATGACCCAAATGTCTGATTATCATGTCCTGAGAGCAGACTGACAGACAGCTTTCTGTGAGCTGTGTGAGCTTTCTGTGCCACTGTGGAGGAGGTGATGAATTTTCTAGCAGTTCCTAAAGAAATTAGGATTTTCCCCCTCTTATAGTAGTCTGAGTGTGCTGCAGTGGTAGAGGTTGGAAGCACTCCCATCCTGAAGTGTGGGGAGCCAGATAAGAAGGAAAGAAATTACATCAAAGTACTGTATTTTCTCTCTTGTAAGAGCTGTGCAAGAGAGACTGTGATGTACATAGGCATACCTATACTGGTATTTGAAAAAGAAGCCAGTTGATAGTGAGCTCCGTCCTGTGGCAACTTGATAAGTATTGACACTCACCCTAAATAGGTTACAGCAGGCTCAGAGTGTGCCTCTGTTATACTGACATCAACATACCACGACTTACAGTGTAGATGGGGGCCGTAAAGTGAATTCTTTGCTGCACTGAATGTTATTTCCCATACCCAGGACTCGGCATCAGACTATCAGAGCACTTGGATTAACACTTGGTAGTGTGAGAAGCTACCACGGCTTGCAAGTGGAGAAAAGCAGGAAGCTCACATTTGGACATGGAGGAGAGCATCGGTCTCCAGAGTATCAGTCTGGTACCTGACCACTGGGCAGTGCCTCCTTTTTTGTTACCAAAAGCACGGTGAGGACTAAAAAATGTCTTGGAACCTCATCTTCTAGCATACAAAGCTGAATTTGTGGGGGTTTTTCTGTTTGTTGGATGAGTTTGTTGGGGTTTTTTTACGCTGCACATTTAACGACCTTTTTTTCACGAGTTATTGGAATCTGAGTTTTGTTTTCTTTCTCTGCACAATTTGCTTTTCTCCTAGAATAATTTTTAAAAAAAGGTAGCTAATATAAAGGTAGCTTAAATTAAGTCCAGTCTTATCTTTAAGACTGGAGGGGTTTTTTCTTCTTTAGAATGAGGTGGAATATAGATTTGCCCAGCTCTTCAGAGTGAAATTTGAACATAAGAAATCCTTTCTGCATGAAGCAAATAGGAAATATCTATGAAAGTAACTGAAAACTTCTGAAGTCCTTAAATGTTTGGAATGACATGCATGATTTAAGTGTTTTTAGATATTGGGACCAGATGTCCTGTGCTCTAGTCATCTCCCTTTGCACAAATGTAATATCATGAGGTGTAGTTATGCTGACTCAGATGTTTGTCTGAGTGGGAGGGAAATCCCAGAGGGACAGAAAGCTGGGTTTGTTTTTCTAGTTGTAGCTCATGCTGGACAAACCAATGGGGAGGAGGTGTGGCAGGAGCAATCCCTGGCAGCCACTATGCCCTCATGTGGCCCTTGCAGCTAGCAGTGGGAAGGCAGTCTGGCGTCTTCTTCATCCGAACCAAGGAGCCAACAGCAAAACCACTGCTAGTGCCACCCAGCGTGGCCCATCTCCATGGGAGGACTATGGAAATGCTGAAAGGAACCAGAAGATGGGAGGACTTGCTGCATACCAGCCACAGGAAGGGCCAAGAGGCAAAGAGTATCGTGTCTGACAAGCAGATGCTGGGTATACTCTCTAATAAATGGCATTATAAAAGTTCATATACCCATGTACAGGTGTGCCCAACAAAGGGCATTCAGTCTGTTCACCACTGCATATGAATACCAGGATTGAAGATTTCTGCTCTGAGCAAACCCTCAATAGGAAAGGCATCACCAGGGGGAACTGAAAGAGGGTTCTGGCATGAGTTGGGCTGTGCAGGGGTTGCCAAGACTATGAACACCCAAGCAACAGCTCATGAGGATCCAGAGGCCCTCAGCAGCCAACCAGGTGAGGAGGGAGTAGTACTGAGAGTGATCAAGGGAGGTTTTAACAGTTCCAGGGAGTTTGAGCAACCTGGAGTGTGGCAAAAAAGGCCTGAAACAACCTGAACATGCTGATCACAGCCAGCATGGTTTCATGAGAGGGAAGTCCTGCTTATGAGACCTGATTTCCTTCTATGACAAGGTTACCTATCTAGTTGATCAAGGGAAACCAGTAAAGGGATCTCAGTTAAGCTTTCTGTCATTCACAGATACTGTCTCTCACAGTATCATTGTGGACAAAATGTTCAGCACGCAGCTGGATAAACACATCATGAGTTGGGTGAAGAATAATAGTAATTTTACCTATGCTTGTATTTCACTTGATGTTTTATATTAGATACATGCTGAGTAGTCATTGTCATTGCAGTGCTTGCACATTTATATGGAAAAAAATGTCCTTTTCTTTGAAGAATTACTATTCTGCCATCCACTGCTCTCTGAAAGATGGTAAGCTGATTATTTTAATTGGTAGTGGAACACTGGGCAGGAAAATTAAGGTTTTAACCTGGTACCTGATATTAGGGTGAAATGAGATAGAATGATATAATAAAGCTTCTTTTATTCTCCTCAACTTGAAAAGGGGAAGGAAAATGTACTTCCTTGTGCAAATTATGCCACAGAGAGCATCCTCCAATGAAGATATCCTGTCAATGAAAGATTCCTTCCACACACAAAAATGGATGAGGGCCTCCTAAGTTACAAACTTACTTATACATGTGACATCTGCCTTTAATCACCATGAAAACCTGAATCCTGCTGGAAGCATACTGAGCCTTGTACAAGGGCTAGAAATGTCAGTAGTCTATTGTGATAACATTTATACTGTATTGATTAACAGCCGTGGTGCTTTGCAGTGGACTGATAATCTGCCTTTGCGTGTCTTTGTGTTGCCATTCTGTCTCCTTCCTGTGGCTCCAGCCACGGCTGTGGGCAGAGCAATGGGATCTTCTCCTGTGCAAACCTCCCATGTCCATATTTTTTTGCTTTGTGGTTTATGTCATATATTATGTTTTTGTCTATCTGCACACCAAGGTGTAAAATATTTCACAGACAATGCAAAACATTTTCAAGTTAGCTGCTGTTTAAGTTCATATAGCAACATGATCCAGCATCTAGTTTCATACAACCATCTTCTGCAAGTTCATGTTTTAAATGTCTTTTGAGTTTATTGACATGTGGGAATTTCAATTCCTAGTACTTTAATAAATTCCAACAGTTTTTGGCAGGTATGTTTATCCTAGTGGTAGATTTTCAGTGTTTCCTGACCTCTTTTATATAGAAAAGGAGCAAGAGAGAAGGGTTAGGGAGAGGGAATGTTCCTTTGCTCAGATCTGTATCCATTTCCATTGAAATTGTCAACACAAAAGTTGGGTCTCAGGATACTGTAAAATGGAGTACGTTTTCTAATACCAGTGTCCACCATGGTTTGACCATCACCAAAAGTCTGGAGGTTTCCCTGAGGAGTTTTGGGGACATCTGGTGTTAGAGTGGCATGGGGGTGAAGGATGATGCACAGCAAGGGTTGAGAGAGGAGATACAGAAGGCAAGAATGGGGAGGAAAAGGCACTGGATTGGCTTGTTTTGACTGGCAGTCTCCTTTCATAATTCACTGCTTACAGCCCTCACAGCATGTCCAGTATTTCAATATGTTCCCTTCATCCTTTCTGCTGTTTCTAAAGTATTTTTCCCTTACAACCCACCATTCCTTTCACTGTAATTAAGCTGTGCCAAACAGTTTATAGTTTTGTATAGTTTCTGTTCAGATGCATTTTATGCAATGTTCTATTGTATGAGACCACCATGTTTGTGATCATCTTTCTGCTTTTTTCCGTCCTTTCACCTTTGAAAGTCTTTGTGAAATATTCATGCCACTGAGAGCATCTCCACTAGCCTGAGAATTGGAAAAATTATAGTTTCAACTTCTCTTATTTCTCATGTGCCTTTCTTGCCTAGATTCAAGAGCTGTCTTGTACTGTGAAATTTTCTTCTGTCCAAAGAGACTTACATAAACTGTTATTCTTCCTTTTGGTAAGCAACTGTCTCCCATTCTGAAGAAATTTACCCTTTCAGTTGTTTTGTAACTCCTTCCAACATTATCTCTAGTTTTCCATAGCCTCTTACAAATTTGGACACTAGAACTGGGCTCAATATATATAGGAATGAATCTTGTTAGTGCCACATACTGTAATAAACCTGCTCCCCTACTTCTGTCCTATGGGTACTGTATTTTGTAGTTACATGGACTCTTTTGTAATGGTTTTGAGGTAAGCATATCCATTATGGATTGGATCAACTATGTAGCTGAGCTAGTTTACTTTTTCTAACAAAGCTAGTTCACTTTTTGTGCTCAAAAGCAGCTGCCTACAAACTATTAAGAGGACAAGGTTATATGATACTCTCCTTGCTCCAACCATTTCAGGTTCTGCAGCAGTTGTGGTTTCTGTGTATTTACTAATATTTGATGGAATTTTTTTCCCTCATGAGTTTTCCATCATCTTTGCGAATACAAGGAAGAATTTAGCAGCATAACAAACTTTGGCAAGAAGTTCCACATCTGAGCAAATTGCATGAAGAACTACCTCTGTTTAATTTGCTTTTCAAATTGGCTCCTACCAGCTTTTTTTTGTTGGCAGTTAGTTCTTGCGTTGTGACAGAAAGTGAGCAGTCATTCCCTATGTGCTTTCTCTAATCCACTCATGATCTTTTTAGACCTTTTCTCTCCACTAGATCAGCTGTTTTCCATCCTGAAGGGTTATAGGTAGTGATCTAAGCAGGGCTTCATTCCTTTTATTTGTCCTGAGCACCTCTCAAATCTTTCTCAGTAATCATCTCCTGGGATAGAATCCCCTCCTGCAGATATGATCTGCACTATTGAATGACTGGTTGTACTGTATTTTTCTTGATTTATGCTCCTTTTATTTGTTTTCTGTCCTTGTGGTTTCTTATCCTTTCCTTTATAGTGACTGAATGCTTTCCCATTGTTTTCCTCAAAGCTGATGAGAATTTCACCATCATATTCCTGTGCCCTTTTCTCAATTTTGAACCCCTACCAATTTTGAACTGTCTTTCTGGCAGTTTTCTGAATGTTCCAAGGCTTATAAAGACAAACAGACAACCTCAAAAAAACACTCATAAAAAAATCCTGACATGCATAGCACCAAGATCTTTCTCTGATACATGTTTTTTCTTGACTGTGCCTGTATTCCTTTTTCATTCTTCTATCACTGTTTTTGCTATGCTGATTCATGTTTTTACTGAGCATGTCTGTAGAAGCCATTACAGCTAAAAGCTTTGATTGAGTAGGTTGGAAGTATTTACTTTTTAACCTGCTGATGAGTCTCTTATGTCAGACATGAGGTGATTTAAATAAAATTTACCTTATTCTTGCAGAGCTTTGCCTAATAAAATCTAGACTTACTCAATATCCTTTTTTTCAGCATGCTGTTGTTGCTGAGCCCCCATGAACTCATTAAAATGTCTTAACACAGCTGTACACTTAGATGGTCTCCAAAAAGAGGGGAATATTGGACCATATGATGTAATGATACGTCTACAGATAGCATAACTCACTGCAATGATTTCTGAATGTGGAAGATTTCTGTGATTGTGGTGATTTCTGTGCTGTGAAGATATCAGTGAGCATTTGAATTTTCTCAAAATGTATATACAAGTCCTGCAGTTCTGGCACAGTGACTGAATCTGCTTCTTGTGGCACAAGATACAACACTAACTGAAGAAGTTATGAGATGATTGAAAACAGGAAATTGTTGTCAAGCAAGTGAGGTGCTCAGTACAGACAGGAGAAAGGTTTTTAAAGGAAATCTTAATTATATTGTTCAAAATATAATTTCTTTTATGTCCTAAGGAAATTAGGTTAAAGGAAAGGAAATTAGGTTAAAGGAAACTACTGGAATATACTATTTTGGCTGTGGGTTATAGGGGGAATCATATTGCTTAGGCCATGATCATGGGCTAGAGAGTTATTGGCTGAAAGAACTGTCCAGGGCTTTGCTTTTGTTTTGCTTTTAGAAATGATAGGGTTTGGACTGCTTGTTTTAAATACTTTCGTTGTTATCACATATTAGCTGTTAAGTGTCAGCGTTGCATTTTTGGAATTTTGCAAGACACATTATAAGAATATCTCTGACCAGAAGAGCTTACAGATGTTGTGCTTTTTAAAAGCTTTATGTTGTCAGTAAATCTTTCTTGCCTTTGACTTATCACTGTGTTCTGCAGTAAGTGCTAATATCCTGGCTAGATATTCAGCAGGTATATCAAAGGACTCTTGATGTCTGTTGTGTTGACTGATAGACACCAATTAAGCATCTGGCTATATAACAGTGTATTGAAGGAGTCATCCAAAGAGCAGGTGATTATTTATATATTTTTCTTTTATCTCTTGGCACCCTTAAACTCTAGTTCGTATAAGTTTCAAGCCAGCACTGTTGCATAAGGAAGCAGTCCAATCCTTGGCCTTCATGGTTAGTGTAAGTGTTTCTGTAGCCAAGCAGTAAACCAAGCAGAGAACCAGTATGGTTAAAATTATTTGTTTTAGTGCAGGCACAGAAAGACTTCAGCAGGCCCTGAGGGAAGAGTCTGCTGTGGTGAGCAGAAGGTGAGTATGAAGGCCAATTGGGAGAGCATGCATGTAGGATGAATGTGAATCTGTGCCTTTAACAGCATGAGCTAGGTTAAAAATAACTTCTGGAAAGCTTACTCTTTTTCTTTTATTTGTTTTTTACTTGTTTACAGGAGAATTTTAAGGCACTGTCTATCTACAAGGACTGCCTGGAAATTGCCTTTACAGTTTTGAGAATATATATCCTTGGACAATGTTCAGAGTGGGTGATAAATGCAGAAAAGGAGACAGGAGGTAGAATTGGCACTATATTTCTTTAAATACAGAATAGTCATTAAAAATAATGACAGAGAAGAAGGTCCTAGATGCTTTTACTGTTTCCTGTGTCTCTCACTAGCAGTTTAGTTCTCTGCTAGGTTGTTTGTGTGTGTGTTCTTAGAGAGTTTCTGTATCGCCTATCAAGTGAATAGACAGAACTGCCATTAAAGAGAGGAAGATGCAGTCTCTCGGCCTTGGCAGAGGCAAGTTGTAAAGTTTTTTTGGTCCCCAACAAAAGGCGATACGATCTTTGTCCTGATCTTTAATGGTTTACACTTCTTTTTTTACTAGAAGCAGCCATTAACTGCCAGCATCTTACACCTCCACTCTCAGTCTGCTTTGAGTTCACTCAGTCCTTTGTCTACTTTCCCCTAAGGCTAAAGGTTCCTCCTTCTCCCCTGCAAGGTGAGACTTTGTCATCCCAATTGGAAACATAAGTTTGAGACTAAAACTTTACTGACATCCAAACTCAGTTCCTGCGAGACTATGGTTATCTAAAATAACCTGTCTAAATAACTGAATGCTCTCTATTTTGACACAGACTGATTGAGGTGTTTCCTAATGGGGATAGTGTAGTACTTTGAAGATCTTAATTTTTGGTATTCTGTTTTGCATTGCTTATTCTTCAATCATACCCTATAAATAAGCAAAGAGAAAACCTGCACAAGTCCAGAATTATAATGAATTCTAGAGCTTCATATGGAGAAACATAATTTGAGTGGTAAGATCACACTTAACTGACTTACTGTGTCAAATCATTAGTCACCTATAGGCCATTTAACAAAAGCTAAATGCATAAAATGTTTGTCTTGCTGGGAGTAGGGAGTACAGACATCTTCTCACCCATATGGAAATTGTGTGCAATCAACCCCAAATCTCAGATGGCCGAACTGTATAAAACAACGAGTACCAGATCCACAGCATTTGATTTATGGGCAGCTTAGTGCGGCAGGCAGCTAAGACTCCTCCTTAGCTTGGCAGTGCCTGTTGTTTTCAGTAAGATGACTGTTGCTGCAGAGGTCTATTGCCATCAAAGATCTGAGCTGGTTTCCCATACCTGGGAGGTCCTCTCTTGGTGCCATTGTCACTTTTAGCACCTAGAACATTCTTGCCTCTGTCTGGGCAGTGGGCAAGTTAAGATGCTGTGTGAAAAAATTACAAGCCACAAAAAGTCAAACCCAGGTAAAACATGAAAAATCAAATACAGCAACTTTGTAAAGCTGCTTATTCCACCACTCTTTTCCCTCCCAAGTTATCCGTAAAAGGAGCTGTTTTTAAATAGGGCATCTTGGGGCAGAAAATGACCCAAGGGCTTGTGAGTTTCCACTGATCCTTTTGCTGGTTTTACCTGCAGCTGGGTTTCAGGGTTGTTTTTTAGTTTTGTTTTTCTGCAATAAAATTCTTCACTTGCATAAAGTTGTGTGGTTCCCATTACAAAACGTTCGGTTAACTCATGCGACCTCTGAAGGAATTAAATATGTTTTGCTTCCTAGACGGAAAGCTGCTAGAATATTTACATAGCAAAGTAGTCTCTAAAGATTTATCTCCTTCTTCCTCCTGGATTTTAAAAGAAAATAAATTCCACTTGCTTGAAGTTGATTTTTACTTCACTATTTTTAATGATGTGTTGAGGACAATGGGCTGGAAGCACAGGGATTAGAGTGCTCAGTTCTCTTCTCAGTTTTGTCAGGGACACGTGTTAATTCAAGTAAACTCTGACCCTCTTCTTCTCTTCTTCCCAAGCTCACTCTGTTTTCCATTGTTTAAGATATGTCTAACGATACATATGGCTTTAGATTCTTAGAGGTTTGTTTAATACTGAAAATAATGCCTCTCACAGAATTGCAAAATGGTTTTTTCTTACGTTTGTTACACTTCCTCTTAATTCCTGTATATCCTATAAATCCCATTTTAAATGTCATTTTGAACCACAATATCATGTTCACCGTTTAAGACTGAAAAAATTATTTTGTACTTTCTTCACTGTTCTCTCATCTGCCAAAACTCAGGTCTTTTGCAAAAATCAGCAAATTGACGTCAGTTCATTACCCTTAGGGACACTAAATTATTACATGGCTTTAGTTCTAAAAATAAGTAACTGAGGGTGGAGGAAAGAGATGGAAAACAACAAAAATCTGTCACAAACTCATTCTGGATTCTGAAGAATATGTGATAATAGCATTAAAATGTCCAAACAATGCAGCCTAGCAAAAGGCATTAGAGCTTGGGCCTTTTGGCTTGCTCTGCATTAAGCAGTCTTAATGTTTTTATACAGCCTTTGGAAAGCTCAGAATTGACCTGTTTTTATTATTTTTATTGGCTCCCTTGATGATAGACAAATGGGGCTAACTTGAGGCCAACGTGACCAGCAGGAAATTTGGGTCATAGGTGGTTACATTTTTAAAACTTGTGTTTTAGGGCTGTTCAATCAGGGTAATTGATTGATTGTTAGGCAGTGCAGGGAGCCCCTAAATCTTCAGAGGTGGCCAGATAATGACAATCTGCCAGTGGATTTTGCTTAAGGCAAATTTCTCAGCTCCCTGTGGAGCCGTGCTCTGCAGTGAGGCTGTGAGTCCCATTTTCTTCATGCACAGTCCAGTCCAACTGACTTGTTTGGACAAAACAGCCCCTGAAACTTGCAGTTCCATTTGAAGTCCTCTGTGGTGCTATTTCCCTAGAGATAAGGGAAAAACATTCCGGAGAAGTTCATACCCCCGAAAGACCCTACATGCATTCTGAAGTTAATGGTTTATTACAGCTCTTTAATTTTTTTTTTCTCTTTCATTTTTACTTTGAAGATAAGAGGTGGCAATTGTTACTTGAAGTTGTTGAGTTTTAGTCTGCCCTATAGTAAATCACCCTGAAAGTTTAGACAAAATTTTTTTAGCATGTATGCTGTACATGTGTACTTGCAGAAGCTACTATCCTTGAGCAGGAGCTGTTGTCTGAACTGTTCTGTACAACCCTGTGCGTCCTCAGTGCTCCATACATGTGGATAATCTGTGTAGGCAAAATATAGCTTTTTCAAGAATTCATCTTTGGTGGTGTAGTAGCATGCTATGTGATATTTAGAGATGAAGCAAAGTAGAGTTTGTATGTTGGGAGGGGAGGAATGGAATAGATGATATGCCAGTAGGTGGTACATGATGGTTTTAACACATGGCATAGGTCTTGCCTCTCTGCAAAAGTGGATTCATATTAATATAAATTGAAGTTTGTCATCTATTCCAGAATAACTCCACGTGTGTTCAGCACTTCAGTTCTTAGATAGAAATCCTAGAAAGGACTGATTAGGCTTTTGTTAATTGTAGATGGCTTCTGCACGATAGCTGCATACCTCTGAATTCTTTGAAGTATTGTCTTTTTCTGTTTTAGGATCTGGATGATCTGGTATTTATTGCACTGACATACAGACAAGAATTTATTTATTCATTTACTTTTCAAGAAGAGAGCCGGTAATATTGAACTGAGGCAGGGCTGAGTTGAAATTTGGGAACCGACAGCCTTGTCTTGAGGATAGCGTGGTTGTCAACATTTCCCAGACTGAAGCCAAACACCATAGATTTGCCTCCTAGGTGGAGCAGTGCCTGGACTTCTGTGCATGTGATTTAACGGTCCCTGCCCAAATACAGAGGGTGCCAACCCCTACTGGATTTCCAAATGTTCCTTTTTGGCTCCCACATGCTTGTCACTGCTGTAGCTTTGTAATTTACTGCTTAAAGTACTTACTGTTAGGTTTAACATGTGGGTTGGTAGAAAATTCTTCTCTAAGGTAGTGTTCTAGTGGAAACATATTTCAGTCCTATGAAAGATAGGTCCGTGGCAAAACTTGTATGTCAAGAGCAGAGCAGGGCACAAAAATCTGCGATAGTGTTGTTTCTCTTAGCGTAGCCTGAATAAAAGTTCCTTGATAGCCTGAGTAATTCATGCTTTGTTAATAATCAAGATCTGTGGTGGATCAGTGTAGGTATGAAAACGACAATTTATGAGGTGCTTATTAGTATTTCTGAGATTGTTAAAGACAAAATACAACCAGAACCAGGACCCCCTGAAGTCTTGTATGGAGCACTCACTTTCAGTTTTTGTCTTCCTAAAGTTCTTGCGTGATTTTGCTATGGTATAAGCCTGTATCTCTTTCTTGTTTGCTTGATTTGTGTTTTATTTACTTATTGTGAATCAATTTAAAGGGTACATTGTTGGCTGTGGTGCCTATTTACCATGACTAGTCTGTGAAGTTACTGTAGTAACAACCAAGAATAAATGTTTGTGGACATGACTCTTTGGTTTACGAGAGATTTGATGTTTTGCTGTACACTATAAACTGACCCATGGGTTTTCACAGGGTGATCACAGGTCAAGGGATGGGGTACTGGTGTTGCAGGAGACCTTTTGGACAGATCCAAGCAATCTCTACCACTGTGACAGAAAGGCTGTTCTCTCCTCCCTCACCTCCCTCTCCACACAGGAGCAGTGTATTCCTTGTTTGCCTTACAGTGGCTCCACTTCTCACCTAATCCCAAAGCTGAGCTCCAACGAAGTTGCAGCAGAAAACCAGTGTTTGTGGGCAGCGAGGGGGGAAGTTAGGTGATAAAATTAGTCACTGTGTTGCTCTGAGTGGCAGAGACGTGCACAGTGAATGGAAACCCCAGCCCTTGTGTTACATGATGTTGATGTCAGAATGACGCTTTGGAATATTCATGGCTGAAGTCTCTTTTTTACAACCCCAGTAAAGCTGAATGGACATCTCTCCCAGAGGAATGGAAGAAACAAGAGCCATTTCAATTACTGGGAAATCCCAGCATACTCTCATTTTCCCCTTCGCTTCTTCTGCCAGTCTTCCTCTCTTTATATACATAGTATGATCATTTTCCAGCCTTACAGTCAGCTACTTCTCTGCACTTCCATATTGCCATTGCCTTACTCACCTTGCAGTGTGGATGTGCTGTGGCAGTGAGCATGACCTGCCTAGCAAAGAAGATCTTTTTGCTGTAGAAACACTCTGTTTCGTGGCTTGGGAAGCTGGTGAGTGGGTTGTGAAGAAGGCTGAGGGAGAAGAGGGTCAGGGCACATGCCAGGCTGATGATTGCTGCTCTGTCCTTGGTCCTGTTGTAGTGGTCTTGTAGGAAACCATACCAGTCACTTACACCACACGCATGTTCCCTCTGTTACTAATTTTCTGGGTTTCTGACCTGGAAGTGTAGGATCAAGTTTACAGATGTGCTGAAAGCTCACAGTAGCAACTGAAATCAATGGAAGCCCCATTTCAAGTGCAAAATCAGCCCCAAGGAGGAAGCCCAAAATTTAAGAGAAGTTAGAATTTAGTTTGACCATGTGCTTTGTACTATTTCTGCCCATACCACGGGAGTGGATGCTCCCATCCTCTCATCATACTGGACATGGAGAAGATCTAGTCATCAGACTTGCCAAGTGCTAAGATGCTGCTATCATGAGTTCCTAAGGAAAAACTGTAGAAAACTTAATAAGTTTGCTGTCCAAGCAGCTAATAAGTCACACCACCCTTTGCTAACTAATGAGAATGGGAATATTGAACAATGTTTTATTAAATAAGCTCTGCCATTATGAGAAATATTAACTTACGGGTCCAGGCAGAGGTGTGTCTGATCCTAATTGACAAGCACTACTGAGGCAATCTGACATGATATTCCTTTTGTTTTTCAGACTATCGGTGAGTCAGAAATGCCCAATGTTTTGAACCAGTTATTGCCAATGATCAAGTCTTACAATGAGAGGACGAAAGATGATTATACCTGTGAGGAGTTTCTTGTTTTGCTGGTATACATATATTCTGTGGTTGGAGAAATCAAAAGTGGAAAAGAGCTGGATGCAGCTGAAGAAGATGTGAAAAAGGCCCTAGTCAAGGCAATTTGTGACGAGCCAGAGCCATCTCCTTTGTTGCAGACAATTACAGGTAAGATTCTGCTTGTGTGGTGAGAAATTGGGTGGCTGGGAATGTGGGAACTGGGAGAAGTGTGTAAAAATGGCTTGACTTGTCTGTGGTGCTGAGAGTGCATGAGTAAGGGAAAGGATTTCCTGTAGGTTTGTTCCGTCTTCTGTGTTCATACATACCAAATGCTGACAGGCTGTCCTTGAAGAGTGCTGAGTCTGATGAAAGTGTACAAGTTGTTCTTTTTGTTAAAGCTTGGCTACGTTTGTGTGCTTTCGTAAGGTAATCTTTTCCACAATTTCTTTCATTGATTGGTGTAAAGTTGACCCTGGGAAGTCAAAATTAATCCTGGAAACATGTTCAGTGAACCACAGTTGCTTTGTGAATACAAGGAGCTGGCCTGCCTGGCATAAAAGAAATGTGTCTAAAACCAACATTGAGATTTTTGCTGAAACAACATGAACGCCTTTAAAAATAGCATGGTAAGCCTTTTTTAAGGTGAACACTCGCAGAGTGGGAAAGCCCTAACCTCTTGTTGCTGGTGTCACATTTGAGAAAAAAAAAAATTCTTAAAAACTTTATTTAAAATGAATGAAGTATGGCTCAGGGGTGGCCTAGCATGACAGAAGGGATGTGACTTCCTACTATCAGTTTTCTCAGTATTTACAAATACTGAGGTCATTGACCAGGTCATCTTTGAGGTGGTGAGCATGTGAACATAAGTCAGGATGCTGAGAGGAGCTTACAGATGAAAGCCTTTGCCAAGAATGGGCCTAAGCGTGGAGTCTCAAGGCAAGTGGAATAATAATACCATTGGTTATTCTGATACTATTCCCTATGGACACTTCTGCTTCAAAATACAGATGTGGTCTTACAGGTCTGCTTTGATTGTAAAACACAGTAATGGTGAAAAGGCTTACTGCGGGAATGGACATCTTCAGTCATATTTGTGATGTATTCTTATTTTAATACTCCTGACCATAGTGCCTCAAGTGTTCCAGGCTTCTTATAGGCTTTTGCTCTCCTTTTTTTTTCAATATGTACTGCACATCTTGTCCACTTTATGATGCTTTCCTCAAAACTTCAGAGTTGTCTTCTACTGGATTTGATATAGTCAAAAATCTCCATTTTCATATTTTCCCTTTTCTCCTATGATTAGAGATGTTTTAAATTACAGTTTTATCAGTTTTCCTCCTTGCACCTGATGTAAGTATGTGAAGATTTTAAGTCTCTAAAACTTCAGTTGAGTACCAAAGCAAAGCTGTGGAGAGACCCAGTACAGGTAGTTTTAGACCAAGCATATCCTTATTATGTGATGAAGTTAATTGCATAACACAAAAGCCAGGGCCCTTGCATCCTATTTCTATATCTGGGTGTTCAGCACAACCATGTTTGTGCTATCTGCACAAGTGTATGATAGTATGTCCCCTTGCTTGCATATTTATTTGGTTCATTGGAATTCTGTGTTTTTAAATCTTAGTTCTTTTTGAGATATTCATAGGAGAGGACAAAGCAAAATTAAAACCTATTGTCATGATTAAAATTAAAGATTCACTTGGGAGCAAAGTATAAAATTAAATTTCTAGGAATGCTCCATAGGTAGTTTTCAAGCCTTTATTCATCCAGCAGTTTGCTTTCTCAGTGCTAGTGGAATTTCCTGAATTTGCCATTTGCTATATTTGCAGTACAGTTGAATTGGGAAGGCTGATAAAACTTGACTGGCCTTAGACCTACTCATCCTTGAGCTTTATTTTGCCAGGCCTGTGTTCTACAGCCACTGTCTTCTGAACCTTAGGTGTTTCGTTCACAAAAGGCAAAGCAAGTCAGAACTGTAGGAGCATCCACAAGCTGTCCCTCAAAGGCACAGCAGGACTCTATTTGTAGCAAGAGTAAAAATCAAGGAGTAGATAGCAGGGCTGGTTTCTCCTTTTTGTACAGTCACAGATATAATGCTGAGATGTCTTCTACTGTCAGCAGAATATCTATGAACTACAGAGTGACTATTCCTTTTAGCAGATATAAGTTGGCATGTCTTCACAAAGTCAACCCAGCTGTGCAAGTTAGCTGCAGCCATGCATCTGGACAGGTCATGATTCAGAACTGCAGCATTCTGCCTTCATTTTACTGTAAAAAACAGAAACAAGAGAAAACCTTTTTTGGTCTTGCCACAGAAATGAATTAGATTTTTAAAAATTCCTTAAATCTCCATAATCTCTCCTTCATGATAATAACAAGTAAAATGTTCGGGGTCTTCTATTCACCTGTTGATCAAGGTAAGTGGTAGGAAGAATATTAAATGGGTTGTGTCAAGAGAGAAGACTGGGCCAGTTACTGGATGAGTTCAAAATTGATTGCTGGCTCATTCCTCACCTCCACATTGAAGCTTCAAACCCTGCTGGCAATCCGTGATTGGACAGCTGGTGTTATAGCGACAGATAGAAAAATTCACTGTTCCCCGTAAAAAAAGTACACAGAAGTTATAATATGTAGGCTGCAAAGCCAAGCACTTCAAAGTTGAGAAATGCCAGTAACCCTGTTTCCCATGTAAATGTCATTCCTGTGTGCGTTGTAGCACAGTCTGCAATTTCATGATTATGTAGTTTATTTTCTATGCCCCATGGCTGCATTCAGTGTATGGACTGAACACCACAGAGAACTAGAACAATATAGCTTCAGTTATTTTTATACACAATGAAGAAGTACTAATAAAGTAATTGAGACTGATATTCAGCAAGTAACTTTCTCTGGGCCTCAATTTGAAGTTGATGAAGTCGACTGGTGCTCTCTGCTTTGTGTGACTCATTTTGGAACTTGAAGTGGAAAACCGTGAAATTGTATTTTCAGGTACTAGTGATCTCATGTCTTTGAACAGAAAGGACTTTGTGTTCTGTTTCCTGATACATCTGGTACCTGATGTTTTGGGTTTAATTTGGACCCAACATTGTACTACGGCTATTTGATTGGTTTAAGTTGAAATTAAACCCTGTATCTCAACTGTGGCTATGAACTGCTGCCTCAGCCTTTTTGCTTTCCTCTTTTCTGCAAAGCGTGGAAGTTGTGCAGTCTTGAGAAATACACAATTTTTTTTGGTTTATTTGTTGTTCCCATACAGTCATTTGAGAAATAAAATGCAAAACCCTTGTAAAACTTTTTGAAACTTGACTTTTGAGGTCAAATTATCCATCAAAGTAAAGGTTTATATAGGGCATCTTTTGTTCCTATTTTACTTGTTACATGTAAACTTACTGATGCTTGCCTGAGTCTATGCCTGTAGGAAATCTCCAGTTATTTGACTACATCAGAGAACTACTGCAAACCTCTGCCAAAAAGAGGCAGCTCATAGGTGTACTGCGGATATTTGTGCTATTTGGTGTTACCAAGTGAAACTAGACTAGTATTTGCAGTACTGGAAAGAAAGCAGTTCTCAGAGACAGGTAGGGTCTGTCTGTCCCATTGGTGACACTAGGTTTCCCTAAGGTAGCCTAGATGATTACAGCCCTCTGCAGAATATGTTTAACATGCAGCACTTGCATAAGCTTATATTGTGTAAGAAGCCTAAACCCTTCCAATTTCCTGGCTGTTGAGTGTTTGAATTCTCAACCTTATTGTTGCCTGAATGTATATTTTCTAAAATATTTGTACAATAACATTCTACATTTATGTAACACCTTCTTTCATCAAAGCACTAAAAAAATATCCTGTAACTGTCAATTAAAATGAAAATGCAACGCATTAGTCACACAATGAGTTTTAAGAAATGTGATGCTATTTTTTTGCATGCATAGTAATTTAAAAGTACATTAGCAGTGTTGTGTTCAATGGAACTATTAAATAATAAGTGTAGTGGTATGTCTTGGGTAATAAAACTGAATGTAACAGTACCGAGATTTCTCCTGGGTGTGATTTACCTCAGACATATGTTCTTCATCACTGATTCCAGCAGAATGTCACAAATTGGAGGGGAAACAGAATAGACCAAAATATAACGGAAAATAATGCTTTTCCCAGAATGTTGGGTTTGGGAGCTTTTGGGGTGGGGCTTTTTGGCAGCTTTAAAAAACCCCAAAAAGCTGTAAAATAGTGTATTTATTTTTTTATTCTTATCTATTCATCTGGTTTTGCAAATGTCCATGTGGAGTTGTGCGTAACTGCAAACGTATGCAAAAGCTATGCTAATAGAGCCACAAAGCAATTAAAAATCTATTTTTTCAGCTGTCCTCTTCTTTTTCATCTGTAAATCTCGGTGGGAGCTTTGTAGAGCAGATCTGCCTTCCATGGTGTGCTCTGGAGGCCAGCAGCCCAGCCCAAGGCAGGGGCAGCTGTCTGTGCTGCCCAAATGCAGTACCTCTCAGCTGGCAGGACTCTAGGTATCAGTTGCATCCTCTTGAGCACAAGTGTGGCAGGAAGCCTCTTGTGCCAGGAGCTTACAGGCTTCTAAAACTTGAAATTTTTAATCACAAAATGGATTTCTGGTCCTCTTTCTGTCTTTTCCTAAATTCTATGTGTTGTATAATGCAGGGGAAAAAGCAAACTGGGAAATCTTTAAATAAAGGCCAAAATGGAAATGCAGAGTTCTTCTTATGTCTGGAGTCTCACACTGAGGTAGAAAGAGGGCTGAGGCTGGAAGGACAAGCTGTCTGAAATCTGTATTGTAGGACTTTTAGACCTGTGTATAAATACAGAGACTGGGAATCATAAGGTCAGATTCTTCACCTTTTCTTTGTCTGGAGATGTGTCTGAATCTTGGGTTTATGGAGGGAGGAGTTGGATGCTATTTCTTCCTCTTTTCCGTAGACTTGGGTTGAATTTGGAAGAACAGGGTATAGGTGGTGGACTAGTGGAAGGTTCCCTGCTCATGGCAGAGAGGGGTTGGAACTAGATGGTCCCTTCCAACCCAAACTATGCCGTGATTCTGTAAAGTGTAGGCATTCCCATACTGGATTAGACACATGGTGTCTTGTCTGATTCTGCTTCCCATCAGCCTATGATCCTTGGGGGAGATGTTGCATATTAATGACATTACACACTAATGAAGTTTTCTAATTTCGTTCTCTTAGTACCAGTGTGGCCTAAGTATCATTAATCCTAAAGTCAATCCTGGTTTTGCAATAAACATTTACATTCCTAGACAGGGACAGCCAGATCCCTCAGAGAACAGACATGTTCACTTTTATTTGGTTGTGGCCTTTGCTTCACTGATGGTTTGGAGCAATGATTTCCCAAACCTGGCTATACTATTTGTATGTAGGTATGAAATTAAGTCCTTGGCTGAGGTTATAATGTAGCCCCTTTAGATTGATTTAGATTGACACCAGCCTTGTGTAGGAGAGGGCTTTCTCAGCTTCACATTGGAGGTCTAGCTCAGGTAACTGTAGTGATTTTTTTCCCCACACACATTAATACAGTTCAGAAAAGTATGCCATTGTTTAAAACATAAAATCCAATTCTGAGTGATTTTAAATTTTCCATGCTTTTACCAAAATGTTTTCCATAAAGTTAGTAAAGTTTCCACTACTTCAGTGGAAGGCTAGCCCTATCCCTCCCTTGAATAATAGCTTATTTCCAAGTAATCCATGAGTTTCACAACAGAACTGATGGGAAAAAAAACATTACTTGAAAAGAAGTGAAACATTAATGGCAATATGCAGGCAAATTAGAGAAGGCTTAATCTAGTGTTCCTATGTAATGTGGGTATTTATGCTAAGAACTGTAACTGGCTATATTTATCCAAAAATAAAATAAAAAAAAAAAAAAAGTTGCAACCAGGTTGTTTCTTGCTATCATTGAGGGTAGCACAGAAAAATCAAAATTAAATATTGTCCCTTCTGAGTTTACAAAGATTTGAAGAAGTTTTAACTAGCTCTGCTTTCTTCAAGTTTTCTCAAGAGCTTCCATTTTGCCTGTTCATGCTTTGGAAGTTCAGCATTTACACTGTCTGCACAAAAAATAAGAGCCATATGTTAGCAATGCTGAGTCTTGCTGGGGCATTCCTTCGTGTCTGGGTACAAGACTCAGGTTTAAGAATTGCTCCATGATTCCAGGCGTATGTGAAAATCTGCCTGCCAACAGATATAGTGAATAGGCATCAGCTCCCCAGCAAAACAAAGGTTTCTTTCTGATTGTTGTGGTTTAACACCAGCTGGCAGCTCAGCCCCACGCAGCCACTCAGTCACTCCTCCCTGGTGGGATGGGGAAGAGAATCAGAAGAGTAAAAGTGAGAAAACTCATGGGTTGACATAAAGGCAGTTTAGTAGATAAAGCAAAGAAAAACAAGGAATTCATTCACCACTTCCCATGGGCAGGCAGGTGTTCAGACATTCCCAGGAAAGCAGGATCCATCATACATAATGGTGACTTGGGAAGACAAATGCTATCCTTTGGAATCTCCCCCCTCCTTCCTCATTCTTCCCCCAGCCTTATATGCTGAACATGGCTGTATATGATCTGGAATATCCCTTTGGTCATTTGGGGTCAAGTGTCCCAGATGTGTCCCCTCCCAACTCCTTGTGCACCTCCTAGCTGGTGGGGTGTTATAAGGGGCAGAAAAGGCCTTGATTTTCTGTAAACATTGCTCATCAGTAGCTAAAACATCCGTCCCTCTGTTACCATGCCAGTTTTCAACACAAATCCTAAACACAGACCCATACCAACTACTGTGATGAAAACTAACTGTATTCCAGCCCAAACCAGCACAATAAGCTAAATGGTTCGTAAGAGTTCACAAGGGTTACAGAGGACAGGAGAATACCTACTAAGCATTTTGAATGCCCAAACAGGCTTCTCTCAGAAGTACTGATTAGCTTCTACTAGTCACTGATGCTAAAGGGTCATTTTCAGGCCTAATGTTAGGGCAACAGGTTTGCACTGCAGTTTAAATTGAGAAGAAGACACCTTCCCGCCAGGTTAGGTTTTTTTTATGCATGACTGTAGGCTGTTTTGTTTGCTTAATCTGCTCTGTCCTGTAGCCTGTGAGTCATAACTGCAACTCCATAGTGAAGGCAAATGCCAGAAATGTCACAGAGTGTGGTCTGTGTAGAGCTAAATCTGCTGTGATATAGAGAGGAGCTGTAAATGCTGATGTGATGTGTCTGTGCAAAGTTCTGGGCTGCTGCTTCCACCATGGGTGAAATTTAAGGAAGAAAAGCTTTCTCATAGAATGGCTCTAATCAAATGATGACCAAGAAAGTCATCTCAGATTATGGCAGTGTTCTCTTCTCCCATGCTCCCTGTATCTCCCCTGATGCCTAAAATCAGAGAAAAAATACTTCCAAACAAAAATAGTAGAGGTAAAAGAAAAGGTGCAGATCCAAAGATGTGTACACCCTTATCATGCCGCATTTTATAACATTCATAATTCAACCACCCCTCAACATATCCAACCAGAGTTTGTCTCGCCCCTGTGCCCTCCCCTGGGTCTGCCCTCTCTGGAGCTTCTCCAGGTTCCCTGGGCCTCTATTTTGTCTTGCTATGTTAAACATAGCTTCACAAATTCATTGGAAAAGGCCTAACAAGGAAGCTTATGAGTGCACTATATAGTAAAGCTAAGATCCCAGAAATATGAGGAAAAACCTCAAGGCATCAACCCCCAGTAGTGAGGACATGATCCTTGCCCTGCAGAGCCCTCCCAGGCTGGCATGCAGATAAGATGCAGTTGAAATGAGTTTTCCCTTTTGTGTGGGACAATGAAATGTAGCATCTGTTTTTAGAGCTAAATAGTTTCATCCTGCCACCATACAGCCATTATTACTGAAGCCAGAGAAAACACAGATCATTTTCTTCCCGATTCTGAAATGAAAGTTGGATGTTCGGGAGGCTTTTTTTCTCATTTGCCCAGCTTTTATAGACACTTAAAAATACCCTCTCTGACTAGAAGAGAGTGTGTGTAAGATGACCTCCTGGTATCTATATCATTTTCTCAATGTGTTTTGAACATGATCCAGAGGAAAGCATTTGTGGTCCAGCAGTCCCAGAGAATGGTGAATCTGACATTCTCCCTGCCAGAAGCATTGGGAAGACATGAGCAAAGCCGCTGCCTGGCCATCTAAGAGGGGCTGCTTAGGGAGCTTTTGCAGTTTAATTAATCCTGAGATGCTGCTACTGCTGCAGCACTTCAGTCCTTTGCTTCATGGTAACGGAGCCATTGGGCGGAAAAAGATCATTTCACATGTCCCAGAATATTAATCTGATTTACACAACAGTCAGAAGGATTCAAGGGATGTGTTGTGATCTCTACAGAAACAAGAAGTTGCACCAAAGCAATGGCCTGCTCTGCTTTAGCCACTGACACTGCAGGTGCAGCATGCATGTCCTAGGTTTTATCAGCTCCCCTAAGGATCCTTGAGCCCTCCAAGACCACAGTACTTTTCTGCTGTGACCTTTCTAAAAGCTTTTTCCCATTTCTGTTCAAAATTTGTGGATGGCAAGTGGAAGATGAATGAGCCAAATTCAGCAGTTGCTGACTGCAGGCATTGTGTCACTGTTTGGGTGGATTCCCAGGCTGTTTCTCAGCTGGGAAATGTGGAGGGTTTTCTAGTGGATTGTTTGGAAGACAAATTGCAGTAGTTTTCTGGATTAATTTCTATCTACATTTGCATGGTATTTTTTATAGTTTTTAAAAATATGAGTCATATTTTAAATATCAATGTTAAAAAACTATGGTCCTAAAGATGAGAAAATCTGTTTGCTCTGTAAACATGTAAGGATATTTTGTTTGCATTTCACGATGTACGTTAAAATGTATGGTCGAAGACAATCCCAGTGGAAGGCCAGTGGATGGGGGATTTTTTTTTTTAAACTTTCATATGTTGTCTGTTTACTTTGTCTTTAGCACCTGGTCTCAGTTGGCTCCAAACTGCATTGTAATTTTCATTGAAGTGTTTATAACATGAAGTCTTTTTTTCTTTTTTAACATGAGACATATGCCTGCAGCTCTGCAGGCTTCTGTCTCGCTGCCAACTTAATGGACAGCCAACTGCAACAGGAAACTGATATGGTGTAGTTTTTATTAATGATTTATATTCTTTTTCAGCGTACAATTTCAATAGCATTCAGAAGATGCTTCTAACATCAAATATATTGTTGTTTTAAGCATAAAATGAAAACAGAAGCTTCTTTAGAGTTAGGCAACTTTTTAAAAGGTACTTTTGTATGTATGTAGTATGGTTAAATAATTTTTTCTCCATTTCATACAAGTCGCTTCCTTGACAAATCTTCAAATTTTGACATCAAGTAAAATTATTGTTTTGCAGAGTACACCGAGCCTAGCAAACCAAAAATATTGAAATATTAAATAATTGGGGAAACAAAAAAAATAATAAAAAAAAATTTGTTAATCACCACCCTTACGACATAAAACTAGTGAGATTTTTTGGGAGTTGTTTTTTTTTTCTTTTTATACAGGTACAATTGTTAAGGAGCTTGCTGTAGATTGCAAAATTTTGCTTGGTTCATTTGAGTCCTTTCTTGTAAGAGTTTCAAAGTATTCTATTATAATTCTTGTCAATTTGGTATCTTTTTTAAATACCACACCGTGTGCTGGATCTGATGGCACAAGTATTGCCTCTGCTAAGGCAAGCAGGAGTAATTGCCACCTTTAAATATTTCTGGTTATTTTATTCAGCTCAGTGGTTGTGGTTATTTCCTTGTGCTTACCATGAGATTTTTTGAATTCTTTGAATTTTTTGATTCTTTGAATTTTGGATGGTAGCAATCTCCACATGTTTTAATGATGATGCATTATGTTGAAATCCAGTATTTCGAGAAGCGGTCAAGCCTAGACATAAAATGGAGTTACACAGTTCTGTGTTATTGCAGTGTTAAACCAAAGAAATTTCTTGAATTGACAATAACCCTCTTTTATCTTGCAACACTGTTGCTGTGTTGGTCATCTTAACATCTCAACAGCAGAACCAAGACTGCAAAAATCATATTCAAAAGAATTTCTAAGATTTAATAAATAGCTCAGGGATTTATGGCTTGAATATGCATTGCCTGCCCATGCAGTTCACTAGTCAGCAATTTTCCTCTCCTTATCTCAAGCTTCCAGAGACTTCTGGATTTTGGCTTTGCAAGTCTTCCGTACAGCTGCTCATTTTATTCAAGATCGTTTGCTTTGACATTTACTGTATTTTAAGTGTTGCTTCTACATGAATAGGTGTGAAAACATACAGTGCTCCTTCTGTTTGCAACAGTCCTGAGATCAAGTTTCAGGAGTGGATCCAACTGTTTTGGTGTTTCCTATGGATCAATTCTGACATAAGGGGATAAGTAGGTTTAAGTATTTTTTTCCTGTCAACTTTGCTAATACAACTTTTTTCCCCCATATAACAATTAAATACCTTTTTGGGGACTGTAGTTAGGGCTACTACCCTTTTGTTTTCAGTAACATCCAGATATTGTTCCATACATATTTTTGAAGAAATTAAAAAATATTACCTTATTAAATCAGTCCTTTCTCACAAATCTCTTCATGTGTACTCAAACTCCTAGTGTAAACCTAGGAGACAGATCTCTCATGGTCTTGAATTTTAAATCAACATTGAAAAAGTGCTTTCAATAATCCCTTTCTCCCTATTTGTTCTTGTTTAGTTTTAAATTTTATAGTGGAGTAAATGTCACCTCTGATGGCTAAAGTTCAGGTCAAGTTACATTTTGCTGTGACCCTTCTGCTCTATTTTGCAGACACTGGGACTGTGGTCTGTCAAGATAGGGAAGTTCACGGATCATAGCTTAAGCCCCCCCTCCCCTTTCTTTCTTGGATATCATTTTGTCAGGCAAGGAAAGTTTGTAAAATTGGATCGAGAGAGCTTTGTTAATTGAGAGTTTTGTGCAAGTAACAGAATGATGTTTGTGTCCTACACAATTTTAGAAAGTCAAATGCATTGCTGAGGCTAGTTTAGTACCAGATGTCTGATTCTCTTTTAATTTCCCACTTTATTCATTAAAATAAACATTATTGTGGAAATAGTTGCCTGATGAGTGGAGGCAGCAGCCAGTCATAACCAATTGGACACGTTTATCTAATGAAAAATAATACAAATATGTATTTGACTTGCATGGATTTGTGTTGAAGTGGGGAATGTGTGGATAATAATGTGGGAATGTTCCTGATTGATTAAAATCTCCTCCAAGCTTTTGTTTCTGGTGCTGTCTGTGCATATTTGTTTTACAGGTCTGTGAACACCATCTGTATTGATGTATCCACCAAGACCTTTAAAAAATAATAAAGGGAGAGAGAAGTGGAATTAGAGTTACAGAACAGTCTTTGGGGAATGCTTATACCCCCAGATAAGTGCTGCTGCCAGTCCACCAAGCTGCACTGCCTAGATGACACCTTCTTTCCCAGACTGCTACCAAATATCAGCATGTCTGCATCCAGAAAGCTCCCCAGAGATATGCCACGATCCCAGGGGGAATCCGGACTTTCTTCTCTTAAAATGTTGAGCAATTGGAGAATATATATAAGCTTGGCAGAAATGCTCTTATGTTAGTTTATTAGGAAGTTTATTCGAATGGAATTGAATGCAAAAGAGAAAAACCTAATAAAGATTTGGAGCTATGCTTCCAGTAATCTTTCCTAACAGCATATAAAAATTGGGAGTCAGAGAAACTAATTCATCAGTTTCTTCATCATCTTTTCATCTTCTGTGCCTTTCTGTCGTCTTCTCTGTACTCTGCCTACATTCCTGAAAATCCTGTAGACTAGGTGAGGAAGAAATTGCAGAAGAAGTATTAGGGGCTAATCGACTGCATTCATGTCTTAATGATGTTCATGCTGAGGAACTGTGATTCTGGCATTTGTTAACATTTGAGTGCTTGCCTTTACAAACTCACTGTTGTTCCTTTGATGCTTTCAACATAATTTCTGAAGTAAGCAAACAAAATACTTAAAAGCTGAAACAACATTTTGACTGTAGAGAATGATACTTATTTTACTGACAAGTTCAAATAAGTTGACAGCACATCATAGCTATCTGCTGCTTGCAGTAGTGAAGTGATCAGTGGAATAGCAGGTTGTCTTCCAAATGGACCAAATGTTTACCAGTGGGTAAATATACCAGCTACGCTTTGCAGGTATTTGACAGCAACAGAGTACTGAGGTTCGTGAATAATTGATTCAGCTGGAGATTTTCTACCTATATTCCTTTGTCTTCTTTTGTCTCTTCATGTCACAACTCTTTTCCTCCACCATCCATCTCATATTCCTCCCTGTCCATCTGTTTTTACATCTGCCTCCATTTCCAGCCAGCTGCCGCACTTCTTCCCTCTGGCTCTCCATCACCCACTTATTTCTCTTCTACCCTTAGCTCTTTGTTATACTTGCTTTTTTGTTTACCTCCTCCTAAAAACTGCCTTTGGTCTCCCCAGACTTCCACCTGTAGACTGTCTTGTACCTTTGTTGCATTTGTGTAGGTGAACTATCTTCTTACCCTTTGTTGTTCCTAATTTTGGGTCAACCATTTACAGTGGGGAGACTTCAGTAACCAGTTGCTGTATCCCCAGGTGAAAATATTCTTACTATTCCACTTGTAGATCTCCTCTGTTCTCCAGAACAATCTACTGCAGGACAGTTCCATACACAAGTGGTTATGAAATTAATTTTTAAAGAGGAAAAAAAATATGACTAAAAAGATATTATGCTTATTTACTTATAGTTCTCTAAACTCCTCCTGTTTCTACATTATGCCCCCAAAACACTTACTTGTATCGATGGATGGAAGTGGAGAACACTGAGATTGTTCCTGTCTCCCTATTTCAATGCAGATTTAAAATAGGAACCTTGTCTGTCTGTCTGTCTCTCTGTCTTTTTATGGCCCACAGAAAGAGGGTTTTTGAGGACATCATTTAGTTGGGTGCCTTGAACCAGACGTAGGTAGTACTTATTCCTCCATTTCTAAGGGAGAGGTGTGGGAACCATCCTTTGCCAAGTTGGTACCTACAGAGCAGGCATACCTGCCTGGCTTGCAGTTTGTCTGTCAGGAACCACAGTGGGATGATTGACAAGCGGTGCCCAGTCTGCTCCTGGGGGCTAAGTTTGGAAGTTCCTTTGTTTCTGTTCATAATTATTAGTTTGTGCCTTTCCTTTACATTCTGCAAAACCCTACTTCTCCAGCAATCGTCTTGTGTTGGATTCATCTCCTTTCATCAATGCTGTCCTTGTCTAAATGTCTGGATATTTTCCTTTATGTTCATGGCCCCTAAATTGTGTTTATGATGGTGCCTCCTCAGTTCTTTATCTTAGAAAGAAAATACACATTCACTTGGCATGCATTTAAGAAAGAAGAATATGTGTAAGTGGTAATATGTACTTATTTGCAGGTTTTTTAAGATATTCTTTCTTACTTTTGCTTCTATTTTTCATGCCCATTTACCATCTGTTTCTTCATCCACACAGTGTTGCTGGCAAATGGGCAGAAATGGGAAGTACGTCATGCCTTGGATTTTGTAGTAAGTGGGGATTTCGGCACTTTCAATGCACATGTCCCTTCCTTAACTACGTCCCTTGATGGCCCTGGATTTGAGGTGCCACCTTGTGTGTTGCCTGTGCAAATAATTTCTTGCAGTCTCTCATAGTAATGGATAGAGTGTTTTGATTTGTTTTTCCTTGTAGCAGCTATGATTGTTGGATGTAATATCTATTTGTTTCCAGTATATTTACTATTATCACTTTCTTGGTTTTCTGGAGATAAACTGGGATGAGTCAGAGCACTTATTCTCGGAGATAGCTTCAGCAATTGAAGAGAAAGCATGAATACTTCAGGCAAAAGTACTAGATATTAGGCATAGATGATATGAAGGTCACTGGTTTTTGTTATGACTTCCCCCTCCCTAAGTAGATGAAATTCTCTTCAAACAGACTGCAGAAATACCAATTAGTTTGCTTCATTCTAAAATTTAATCAAATTTAAAATGTAAAAAATCCCTTTCGGCTACAGTATAATCAGACCCCTAATTATGAAAGGCATATGTTCCCCTCCATCTTTCTTCCCTCCACCCATGTAGATAATTGTCCTTCTTAGAATGATTTCTTCTTTGGAAAAACCTTTGTGATGTTCTGCTCCAGGTTTGCTCAAAGCAATGCTGTTATCTGGTGCATTAGGTTTGTGTTGTTGGATTCTTACAAGATAATATGCAATATAGTTACAGTGATTACTTGCTATTCCGTCTGTCATCTGTGTTTTGGAATATCTCAAAGCTTGTCAGTCCCACAGTGGGGATTACATCATTTTGGGGGTCTCAACCGTTCTGAAACAAAAGCATACTTCACTGGTAAAATATGTATGCCCGGACAGCTGGCAGTCTTTCAAGACTCCAAAGCTGACATAGAGTTGTTGTCAAAGAAATGTGTTTTCTTATGTTCATAGTAACTAAATTATTTCTATGGTTCCCCCCACACACACCCTTTTGTTTTTTTTTACTTCCTATTCTTAATGTAGGGATTTCTTTACAGAGAGTAATTACCAGCATAAAATACATTTATTTGCTTTTTTCACAGCGATTACATGATTTTTCTGGGGCAATTTTGGGTTCTGTCTGGTATTTTAACTGTATTGACAATGGTCAATTCAAATTAATAATTGTTTCTTTAGTGATAAGCTTGATCTTGTTTGAAATGTGGAAGTCTCTCAGTTATTACCTTGCCTTCTTTTCAGGGCATACTTTTGAGGAAAAAGTTACATGCACCTGCTAAGCTACCTTGTCTTGTATTGAAGTCAAACAACAAGTTGGTATCAAACTATACACCCCATCAGATAAGTACCATTTGTGGTGCTTCATCAGGGTTGAACTGAAGGACATCTGGTTGCACTAGGGTAAATTTCATCCCAGTATCCACTGTATAAAATTACTTCAGTGCTGTTACAAGAAGATGCTAGAAAAAAACGGCAATGCAGAATTGGACCAAAAATTTCCCATGTGCAAATTTGTCATGTGCGTACTTAGTCTAGATTTTCATTCTGTTCCTACTAGTTTGTTAGGTTTAAAAGATACACACTGCATTTAACTTCTTCTGAGGAAAATCTGTCTGCCAGATTACCAACTCCCATCTTTTATTTGGGCAGCATGATTCCAGGCTCGTGCCAGCATCTGCAGTTGGGCTCACTTGTAGGCAAATCCTGCTTTGGGAGCTGCTGCATTCAGAGGCACTGCCTGAATCTCTCTTTCTTAGACCTACTAGGTAAGGATGTAGCCAAAGTGCAGATACGTGCAGGATAGTCTCATCTTTAACAGAGGATCTCTTTTATTTTCCTAAAATGTTATTTAATTAAATATTTTTATCATATCTCCGTAAGGTTAAAAAATTTATTTGAAAGAGGATTTAAGCAGAGAATAACTGATATGAGCTAAAAATATCAAAACATGTAAATGAGCTAATTATACTAATTGAGTTAAATTGGCATATAGCACCAGTAAATAAGTTACTATTGTTGGGGATATAGGTGTGGATCTATTTCTAGATTTGATTCACTAGCACATTCATGTGAATTTCTGCTTGATTTTTTAATAGATTTTTATTTAATTTGAAAATATTTCATGCTAGAAGAGATGTGGAAGTGGAGGAATTTATGATTTTGTTTCACATAAGATGTAGGCATGACTGGCATGACAGGAAAGTTTTTCTGTATGTAGAAAAGCATTTAAATAAGTGGAAAGCAAATATGAAAAAGTTTTGGCATTTTTTTTTATGACTGGAACTTTCTGAAGACATCTCTTAAAAAGATTTGCTGTCTCCTTTTAATTTATGACAAATTAGTGAACAATATGTTCCTCTTAATTTTAGTGGAATTTAATTTTAATTACTTTTATTTTCTTGTTTGCAACAACTTTCTAATATAAAGAGATTAGATGGCTTTCACATTCTTTTCAAGGCACACCACTGCCAAAAGAGCGCCTCGTACGCAATCAAGCGGAATTGTGCAAGCTGTTATTGCTGTAGTTTAAATCTATGGCAAATCTGATTTCCCATGGGTTTGCATGCAAGTCGTGCAGTCAAGTGTCTAAGTTATGCAGGTTATGCAAATTGAAAGTTTATTGAAGAGCTGGTATAGTTTTCAATGGCAGCTGTTCATAGGATCCTTAACACTGAGCTGAAAATTTGTCTTGGTTTGAATAGTTCTCACCCCTAAAAACATTAGAAGACCTCAAGAGCATTGCTATTTTTAACTAAATAGAGCTTATGTCTTTGAGTTTACTTAGGCATCAGACCAAAGATAGTTGAAGTCAATATGAATTCTTCCACTTACATCAGCATGGTCTGGGTCATGCCCTTAATAAACCGTTGTGCTTGCTCTCCAAACCAGAAGATTAGAGCACAAAAACTGGTGCAGTACAAACCAACTGTAGCCTGAAGTACTACTTGTATCTCCAGTCAAGACAGTGCAAAGTAAACACGCCATGAGAAAAGTTGGACTGTTTGTCCACGCACACGCCAATGTGAGTGAGAAGAGTTTGGGGTGGGTTAGTATTTAATCATTAAGCAAACTCTGGCTCATCTGTGAAGTAAAAAAAGCATTTTGATCTCTGTTTTGAAGGTCTTTTAATCATTATAAAACAATTATATAAACTGCAGATGTTTTGAAAGATGTGGTGAAGATGATAGCAATAATTAAGAAGCCCCTATATCAAGAACCCTGAAAATATGCTTGGAATAGAAAGTTCAGGAGTCTAAAAATTAGTAATTAAGATGTTGTACTGTATGAAAACACAGTAAGGAGAAAATAGGAAATATATGATATTATGCAGCATTACTCTGTTAGTGTTCAGAGGAGAAAATGGAAGGCAAAAAATAAAAGGCTGTATTTTATGCTTTCACATTGTATCTGAGTAATCCTGTGGGCTTCAAAAATAGTTTTATAAGTAAAAGAAGGGGAATACCCTAATATTAAAAATATTCCAGACAACCAATGAATTCAGGATAAAAAATGTGGAATAGAAAATTAAAAAACGCCTCATTTTGAAGCTTGATTTTAAGGCAGGCATCTTCAGCCTTATCTCTGAAAAGGCTTAGAAAAGCAGACATTTTTCTGCATTAAATGAAGCAAATTTCTCATGGGTCTGTGCAGGCCCCTACTAGACATCATAAGAGGAATATTCATAGAGAAGAAAAGCATTGTTAGATAGGAAATTGCAGTCTGAACTGAGAGTAGACAAAAAGTAACATGGAAAGTCCTTCACTTGCAAGTTTGAAAGTGCAAGCCCTTTTACTTGCTTTTGTTTGGTAGGTGTATTAACCTTATTGAAAAGTCTAATGATAGTAAACCTTTTTCCTATGTGATTCTTAATTTTGCAGCAAGAAAAAGCAAAAACTACTCAAATATAATAATGGCATCAATCTTAAAATTGAATTTTATTTGGTTTAATTTTTAAAATAGCTTTTTATGAGGTATGAATAGGGAACTGGAAGAAATTAGTATCATTATGCTGAATTGTTGTCTGCTTTCCAGTTTTGCTTCATGCTAAATTATTCCCCTGACAAGCAGGATAGAAAGTATTTATAAATCATATTCTATGATTAATCAACCTCTATGTTTGAGTCTAGGTTAGTAAAAACAGAGCTACTGTTGAAGGGTAGAAGTAATCATGCTGACTTATGCCTGTGCTTAGTGCTTCCACCTCTTTTGGGGACATTTTTTCCAACATGTATCAAATTCCATACATAAGGTGTAGCAGTGATTGAGGAAAGGCCTCTAGAAGGGCTTGTTTAGGTAAAACCTTTCACTTCTGCTTTATATAGTTCAGTAGCAGAAGTCCTTGATATTATTAGTGGTTAATTGTTCATGTTAGGTGCCTGAGATTAAATTTTTGATAGTGACAGATTCTGAAAAGATTTTTTTACTACTGGCCCAGAAATGAGAACTGGTTAGATTGGTACTCCTCACCCCTGAGAGTCAAGTCCACGTGATTTTTTTGTAGTTTGATTTATGATCCAGTTGATGGAGCAGTTTCTTTGAACACAATTCACCAGCTACTTTGAAAATTTTACCACTGAAGGCACTTCAGTACAATTTTCAGTCACTATGGGCAAAGTGCTCCCTTGCAATCCCAGCTCTGGTAGAAATTGCTTCTCTGATATATTGCAGATGCACCCAGAGGGGATCTCGGCATGGGTTTCTGGACACTTACTGTAAAGCTGCGAGGCCCTTGGGAGGTCACCATGGATCACCGAGGGTATCCGAAGTTCAGACTTAGATAAGAGAAGAAGCTGGGCTGTGGGGTCCATATTTTCTGTTACGTGTAGAGATCAGGGCGAGTGCTGTTGATCAAAGTGGAGAGGTGCATGCCGTGAATACTGGTTTTGTTCCTAAATCCTGTTTATCAAAGAGGAAGGTACTTATTAGCACAGAAGTGAGAAGGGAGTGTTGCTGGCCTGCAAGTCATTATTGCCTAGATTTTTGCAAGGGAATGAATGGAGCGAAAAAAATGTTCCTCCAAACACGGCCTTATCCACTAGCTTCCTTCATAACTTCCTTCATACAATCAATTTGCATTCTTTACAAGCAGTGCCTTGCTTCTGTTTTTTCTCTATAAAGGGAAATGGAAGTAAATGGCTTACTTTCTTGTATGATTTTGGAACCTTCTACACTTCATAAGAAATGGTAGATTTTTTTCCTTAAGATAATCTTGAATACAAGCATTTGCATTGTTTAGAATGGGACAGACAGATTTTTTTTCACTGATACCTGAAATTGTGCACTAAGCTTTGTAGTTTATGTTCTTACTTATGAGTTCAAGTGGTGTTTTGGTCAGATAAGTTTGTTCAGTTTACTCGGGGAAATGCTACACCATGAGCAAGTGCCATTGGATGTAAAGGACTGTGTAGAAAAAACAAAAGGTAACCATGAAATAACCATGATGATTTATTCATTGTTATAAATATTAACATATAAGGTAAAATGTTTACTCAGTTTTCTTGGAAAAGGGATTTCTGTATGTGGAACAATTCAACAGAAAAGAGATACTTTCTGGTCATCAGTCTAAGGACAAGTAATGGAAAGCTGTAACTGTTTCTGATGATTATATCAAATGCTGGTTCACAGTGCAGCTTGTCTATCAGCTTGTACCAGCATGGCTGAGGAAGACAATGAGCAGTGCTAGAGGATGCTGGGAGGGTTTACAATTCCTGCCATTGTCTTGCCTACTGGACTGCCTGCACAACCATTTGTTTCATGAACTTTGTTCCACATGATTAGTGCTTTATCAGCCAAATTCATGAATTCCATAGCTTTCACCATAGCATCCTCCTGCTCTTTCTCTTCAGTCTTTCCTCTGGTTGTTGAACTGTCAGTGAAATAAAATAGCAGGCAACCCTCTTGGAGATAGGAGAAGTTGTGTCAGACTTCCTCTGGTGCTCTTCAGCATGTAGCTGCTGCTGCCGTTGTCCTGCAGCTTTTATCTCCTCCTAACGGCAGAAATGCATCGTATCGAGTGATCAGTTGTGTTATTGGTTGGGTGCTAAAACCTACTTCCTGTTTTCCTCCTCATCCCCATAGTATTTGTCTCTAAGGCATTGGATATATCTTCATACACTCTCTTTTATTCATTTTAATCTAATCTACCTCGCTTACATCATTCTCCTCTCTTCCTGATGGGAAGTCATACTGAGGGAAGCTCCCCTGGTACCCTGGGAGTTGTCTGGGGGAGATAATCTCATGCTGTTGAAGGTCCTGTTTTATGCTTTGTGGAACACAGATGCTCTAGACACAAATTGCATTTTGCCTTTCAACAGCAAGGGCTGTTCAGCCTGGAAAAGAAGAGGCTTTAGAGAGATTCAATAGCAGCCTTCTAGTACTTAAGGAGGATCTACAAGAAAGAGACTGTTTACAAGGACTTGTAGTGATAGGACAAGGGAGAATAGGTTTAAACTGAAAAAGGATAGGTTTAGATTAGATAGTAGGAAGGAATTATAAAGAAGAGGTTGCCCAGGGAAGCTGTGGATGACCCATCCCAGAAGTTCCTGAGTCCAGGTTGGATGGGACTCTGAGTAATCTGATCTAGTGGAAGGTGGCCCAGGGCAGTGGGGTTGGAACAAGATGATCTTTAAGATCTCTTCCAACCCAAACCATTCTATGATTCTATAAAGTACTGTATTTTTAACACATATCTCAAATAGATAAACCAAGAGGAGAACAAGTCAGCGATGATTCTTTTAGGCAGGTATTCCAGTTGCCTTGGAATTTTATAGTGCCTCAGTATGGCGTGTTTATGTCACACCTCAGGAACATAACTTCTAGGATATGGGGTTGCTATAATGGCAATGTGCTTGCTAAAGTCCAGCAGTATTTTGTCATACTTTTTAAGTAGCTGTTTGTTATTGTGCTCCACAAGAGACTATTGCTAGACAATTGTTAGACTTCCTTTGTTCCCCAAAAATTTGTCGTATCTTGCCACATTTATTTAAAAGAATACATGGCTTTTGCAATTTTTTAATAGGTTTTTTTCCCATAAATTCTACCAATCTTTGCCCAGATGAAATGTGAAATTCAGTTTTAAAACTGCAAACAGTTTTTATTTTTAATCAGTTACACAAAGCTTGTTTAGATTTGTTGAAGGCTTTTAAAAGGTGTGTTCAAAGGCATTTTGATAAGTTTAAATGCAAATTTTTCCAGTTAATAATAGAACTGACAGACCATACTGTCCTAAAAGCTTCACTTGACTAGACCTCATCCGTTGCTATCTAGTTTTTATGCGTAAATTGGAAATTGGTTCTCTGTATCTAGCAACCAAAGATTTTCTCAGCTTCAAGTCAACTAGCCTTTGAATTGAGCTGCATGAATAAACGGACTTAAATAAAATGTTCCCCCTGCACCTGCAGAAAAAGCTGCAGCTGCCAAAAGATGAATACTTCAAAAAATTTGGAACCTAGGATCCAGCCAGTGATTTCTGCCAGTTTAGTACTTTGATGTTCTTTGAAAATCCAGCACTAAATGCGCAGTAATGGGGGTTATTATGTAAGTGTAGCCTTTTAAAAAAATAACATGATGTCAATTTGGAATCTTAATAAGCAAAAAAATCCAACTTAAATAAAACTGTTGGTGGAGGCAGTTTTTAATACCTGCTCTTTGTTCATCCTCTTGTCTCTGAAATCCGCACAGGCTTTCCATATAACTCTGTCAGTGCAGGTGATGGAGGTCAGCTGCCAGCAGGTATTCATTTAAAAAGAAAAGAAAGATAAACTGGGGTGGAGGGGGAAGCATCATTTCCCTAAGTCGCTAGGGATAGAGGGTGTTTGTCCAAGGTTTCTGGAAGAATTCCAGGAAGCAGCTGAGTTACAGTCATATGTAACTTACTGAAAACTATTACTTCAGCAAGGAAGCAGATGTGGCTGCCTGCATACACTTAGGAAAGTGGGTATAGTTTGAACCTTACTTTCCTACTCACATGAAAGGGAAGTCCTGAAGAGAGAAGTATAATGACAGGAGGAGGAGATGACTACAGAATGTTTTAAGCACAGGCAAGAAACCTGTGGGATGCAGAGGAGGGCAGTGCCCAGGGCCATGGATTGTATGAGGCAGCAATGACCCATGTAGGAATTCACCCCAGTTTTTAATTGCAGTCTGGATAAATTCCTCTTCCTCCTGATGAAAGGACAGTAGCCATCAGAAACCTGGATCATCGGCAGTGGGCTCAGGGGCCTCAGCCACATCATGGTGGGAGGAGTAGGGAGCTATTCAATGCATAGTCCTCTTCAATTTGTGCTGCTTGAAAATGCGAAAGGATTGCAGGTTATAGAAATTGACTGCGAACAAATGCAGGGTGGCAAACATTGGAAAGAGTACATAACTCTCTTTGTCTTGTATCCGGTAAAAATGACATCTCTTTTGGTTTTGTGCAAGTACTAGATTAGCTGTATGTTTTAAACTTGGACAGCAGTTGTCAGATAAATGAATTTAATATTGATGTCTTTTTGAGGGTTTTATTTTGCATAAATTGAGATTGATATTTACAAATGAAATCGTCTTTCTCTTTGTTATGTTGTGCTCATGTCATAAATTAATAGAAAAGGTAAAGAAATGAAACAATGGGAAGTAAATAGCTGGAAGATCATATAAGGAACCAGGGTTATCTGAGAAACTTTGAAAGAGACAGGAGAAAAACCGAAGAAGTCTAAATCATGGGGGTTTCTATGAAGAATTTTTTTGGAGTTCTTTTTTGCCTGTAGTATGGGGATGCTGAAATTAAAATGGCAGACAGTTTAAATGCTGTCAATGGAGGTGTTTCAGATACAGCTTTTCGCTTTCTAATATGAACCCATGAGACACACTCACCTATGTGATGCATGTATGCATATCCATGCACCTCCGTGAAGGTATGAGCCCTGGAAAGTCTGCCCATGGCTGGAAGAGATGATTCTGCAAAGGCAGGATCTAGTGCTAAATTCCTTTCTCATGCTCTTGCGTGAGCAGGGTTTGCAGGATCGTACCAAAACCAGTCACATTTCAGGGAACTTGTGCTGGTATTTCAAATGGTCAGGTGTCACAATTTTAAAGTTAGCACCATTTAATGAGATAAAAGCTGTCAAATACCAGATGATATAAAAAAAAATGGATGAAATATATTCTATTAGAAGTGATGATGTGATAGAAATAAAAGTGCCATATTTCACAATTGGACACTTCAAAGGCTACTCCTCTCCCAGTAATCCTCTGATCTGCTTCATGTCACAGATCACCTAAGCAGTATTTACAAAACTCCTAGCTGCAGCACTCACTTAAGGTGCCACAACTTTATTTTACATAAATAGTTCAGATGCACCAGTATATCTTTGAATTTTACATCAGAGTTAGTTTTTATGCAGACTCATGTTTATGAACATATCTCCTCAAGACCAATGTGAAACTTGCCTGGAGAAGGGGAAAGATTTTCTCCTGATAGCCATGCGAGGAGGTTTTGTAGTGTCTGGTAGTTAGCTGTGTGCTACTTTGAATGTGCTCTAAAAAGGTGAGGATCAAAGTAGGAGTCAAAAGGCTTGACCTAACCGTTGACTGATGTGTCAAACCGAGAAACTGGTGTGAACTGTGGGTTCCAGTCATTACTGAATGTAAATATTCACATTCTTCTCTAAAGCGCTTTGCCTTGAAGAGTAAAATATAACAATCAGTAATTGCTTGGGCAATTTTGATTGTGGGCTGGACTTGGATGTAAAGTCCCTCTTTTGCCACCAAACTCATTCTGAGAGTCTGGTGTTTGCCATGTGGTACTTGGGCAGTGATGGTTCTGCTCTCTCAGACAAGCAAATAATGTCTGAATTAAACTGATTACTACAAGTAAGTCCTCATGCAGTTTCCTGCAAACTCTTGCAGTAGTAAAGCTGCTCGGTGAAGCAGCTTGGTGTTAGGCATGTCAGCAGGTGTTTAAAGAGACTTTTTTCCATTTTTTTTTGGTTGTTTTTACAATAGAAGAGCATATTCAAAATATTTGTACCACACCAAAATGTATGAACCAAGTTCCTAGGGTCATAGCTGAAATAAAACTCCTGAATATTTTACTTCTGCCAAGTAGGAATGCCTGTTTTCTTTGTCCATGGCTTGAAGGAAGAAGGATATTTTTTCAAATCTGTTTAATTAAGATGCCTCTTCAGTTCTCCCTGTCCTTCATTTCAATAGGTTTTCAGAGGCTTTCAAACCAGAACTACACAGGGTTCTATTTCAAGTGTGTTGTAAAGACCTGATAATATAGCCTCTGTGGCTGGGGCACAGAATCTTCCTTATATAGCTCTTCTGAACAGGATATGCTTTTTCTGCAACAGATCTTGCGTTGTTTAGTCCTGATAACCATTCTCAAGCCAGTATAAATGACACTTCCAGATAACTTTCTTCCTCCCTGATAACAATCTGGTAGTTTATACCACTTTCCAAAAGTGTGTATTTCTGTTTAGTTTTTTAGGGTGCATTTAGTATGGCCAAAGTAGTAATTCTTTCAGTATCTGCCAGCTAGATCAGTTTTGAGAAGAGTCTCTTCAAAGCAGTATCTGTTTAGAACTGACTTATTTATGTGCAGTTTCTGTTCCACAACAAAGCGGTCAAAGAAATGGAGCATCAGTTCCTGGTGCCTGAGAAAGAGGCCTGAGAAAGGTCTCAGAGAACAGGTATGATTTAGAAAGTCATTTGCAAGAACTCTGTGTTCTGTGTACTTGTGCACATTTCAGATCTTATTTTTAAGGCTCTGTTTTTTGAAAAAAATGTTGATGGTTGTGGAGGTGACAGTGAATCATGCTGAGAGCGAAGCGATTGGGATCCAGGGAGGTAACTAGCACAGCTATTCAATGATAGTGCACTCAGGACAGTTGTAGGGTCCCATAAATGGCTTTAGCATATTAGGGGTACACTCGTGTAGGTTGCTGGGGACTTGGAGTCGTCAGTACAGGGAAAGGTGAACTGTCATGCAAATGGATGTGGACAATGTCAAAGAAATAGAAATTGGGCAGAATTTCATAGGTCAAAATATATGTTGAGGCTATTGAGGTTATCTTGGCTGGAAAGAGTGACTGTGATATATTGCTGAGGGATTACAGACAAGTGGTCCTGAGGCTGGTGCAGGATGATTCTTGGTGCATGTCAGGGCAGCAAATTACAGCCAGGCAGACGTGGCATTAATTTTGCTGAATTTGGGCTAGGAGATTTCCTCTGGTTCTGTTTGCTCACGTGTATGAAAAGTTGACTGTCACTGAAACAAATGAAGAGGAGTTTTTGGATGCATTTTTAGGATGGAGAAGAATGATTTTTAAGAATAGGGAGCAAAGCAGGAGTATCTTAAGCGAGGGCACTAGCTGGTTTGAATTACATAGCATTACAAAGGCAAAGAGAAGAGATGGTTGCTCTCTGTAAATACTCTTGGTAGACAAAACCCAGGCAAACAGTAGTGTTCATTGCATCTACCAGAGGATAATACTGGTGTAAAAACAAATAACGTAAACCTGATCATTAATAATATAGGAAACCAGTAACAAGTTTCTCACTGTGAAGTAGCACAGTTGTATGTATGTCCAAGGGAGAGGAAATCTCTCTCTTATACGCTGTTCTCCAAACAGAACTCTGTAAATACATAGGACAATACAGTAAGGTGGGCTACAAAAGCAAGAATAATAACAACGGACTGATGATTGTCAAGAAATACTTTTCCAGTCTTTTTTGTTCATAAGATATCAGAAAACTAAATACAAGCTATGTAGGGGTTTACTAGCTACAATATCTCTCTTGCCATCTCTTTCAAGCATTTTAAAGTACTTTCTGATTTTTTTCTGCTCTGAAATTGCTTTTACTAGTAGAAAAACGAAAAATATTTTGCCATACTTATGAGGGGAAAAGTATGTTCTGATCTGACAGTCCATGAGAGGCAAGGCTGCTGCAGCTCTATGTCCCCAGGTTTAACCAGCAGCAAGGCTGAATATGTAATTCCCAGCAGCTACGTTCTCACATAGACCATGTATATATAAATCCCTTTCTCTGAATCCTCAGTTTAGACTTCCCACCTGCCATTGTGCCCCTCTGAGCTTGTGCAGGTGGGCCTTGGATGCACCAGTATCTCCAGTGATGGGCATTGGACTAGATGGGCAGGGTATTGCTTGGACTTCTCTTCCTGCCATCCTCTCTCTGTGCTCTTTCGTGGGTGTGCAGGTGAGGTTTTGTCATATAACTAGCAGCAACAAACTCAGCTTCGAATGTGGTTCAAAAAGCAAGCAGTTCTAGGAGAGAGAGAGAGAGGTCTCCATTAGGTGGCTCCACACCGTGGGTCCATGCTTAAAGGATGGCAGGACTGCACAGAATCAAGATTTCTAATTGGGCAGAGGAGAGCTGCAGAAAGCGAAGACCAAAATACGACATGGATGATGTGATTCAGCAAGAAGGAACTGTTCAGAATGAGATCATGGGAAACATTGAACTTGACTATATTTTCTTAGAAGACTGGTAAAAAAGAATCAGAAAGTAGGACTCCAGTATGAATATGTCTAGGTGATGACAAATATGTTTGTCAGATGACATTGGAAAAAAACTTAAATGCAGACATTCTCATCTAGGTATGTCTTTATGATACATAGAAATACTCTATTAATTTTCAGCTTTTAGGTAAATGTTATAGAATATTGCTTTAAATACAGATATAGAGATAGCTTTACTTCTTTTTTTTAAAAAAAAGGTACATCAGCCTCTTATCTCCCATTTTCACTTACAGCTTTCAATTTAAATTGCTGGATACGTATGGGTATTCCTGGGGGATTTTTTTTTTTTAGCTATAACTAGCTCATTTCTATGTAGCAGAGAAGTCTTCTACATGCTTTTTTTGACTTGGTGTCAGCTCTAATACATCTCTGTTTACAGTGAAAGATTTCTGCCCAGGTAACTGCAATTAAATCTGTGCTGAGCTTTTGAATAGCAGTTGTTGATATGTTCACCAGCAGAGTCTAAACAAGTTTTGAAAAGGCGACGGAGAGCTTCCCATATCCCTTTCCCATTTTCTGGACTTCTGAGACAGTTCCATGCCCTCTGCCAAAGGCACGGAAAAAGAGGGCTCCTGTAGTCCTCTCATCACTTCTGGGTTTAGATTCCATTTGAGGAATTCCTGCTTCTCAGCCTTGCTAGTATCAGTCATGGCCCTGGGAAATGAACTATGACACAAGTTTGGGCTTCAGCTGATCCTGTCTGATAAGTCCTCCATTTGAAGGTTTCTGCTCAACAAAGTATTTCCAAACAGCATAGCACCTCTCATAAAAATTTATCTAGAACCATGATAGGTATTCTGAAGACAGAGTGATGATACAGGATGACTTAATTTTCCAGATTGTGCAAACAATGGATATCAATTTGAATGCCAGGAATATATAGATTCAACAAATGATTGATAGTAGTTCAGCAATAGCCAGAAGCCGTTGTTATAATCCACTCCAAAAGATGTTCAGGATGGTTGTAAAGGGAGATGAACCAAATAAATTAGTCTGTAGAATAGCTGAAAAGTCTGCCAAGCATGCTCTATCCACATCCATCTTCATGGATCTGGCTTCAGCAAGGGTGGTGTGGCTCAGCCTCCCTTCAAGAATGGATGTTTGGAGTGTGCCTGGCTGCCAAGATCTGTGGCACTGAGACCTCCCTTCTTAATGACTTGAAAAATTGAAGACTCAACAAGTCTGATGTGGAGTAGATCATGAGAAGGATTTGGGGCTATAAGAAGGAGATTCATTGCTCTGTGGTGCCACTCTCCTCTTCCACCAAAGCAGTAGTCGTGCAGCAGTAATTATGCACCATTTGTGGACTGCATGCAGAGTAGGCCTGGTACATCCAAAACACACTGAATTCTCCATGGATGGGCTGCTCAGACTATTGCATAGCTAAGATTTCTTTTACTGAAATATGTGGGCCATGTGTGCACATGCCTGGATTATGTGCCATAACTATATGCAAAGTGGCCAAGTCTGCTTGAACCATCCATCCATTGTGATAATCCTGTGCCACACAAAGGAGGCTTGTTTGTTGGAGTAAGAGAAGAGAATGACTCCTTTCCACACTTAAAAGCAATGAGAGTGTGGAACTCCAAGACTGAAAGATTTAGGAAATATAAGTCTTTGGCTTTTTTCCCTTAAATTAATTTTTTTCTAGGGTCATAGCTAGGCTTGGCTACACATCTCTCTCTAAACTTCTGCAAGGAAACATAGCCACTGTAAATATAAATGCCTTTAAAACTTGCATTTAATGGATAAGTCCACAAGTCTACAGTATTTTAAAATTGATTTTTCCCATATTTGACTTCTAATGGCATTGAAATAAAGACACTTTGCAAAGCAGTGTCTAGAATGTGGCTGTCAGAATTGCGAGCAGCTGTGTATGGGAATCACACAATGCACATAATGTGCTGTAACAGCAGGAGAGGTGGTTTGCAGAGAATTGATGCATTTTTTTACTTTCAAGGTTGCTTTAGACACCGCTGTGCAAATCAGCCCTCAAAATTATAAGACAGAAGAAACTAATAAATAATTTTATGAATACAGAAGTTAATAATAAGTGTGACTGCAATAACAGTCACTTATTTATATGAGGAAGAATTGAAGATCATAAAAGCATTATTACATGAAAGAAAGCTTCTGAATAATCTGTAATAGAACTGAAGCCCATCTAATCCTCAGATTAGGGTTGTTTTTGAACTGAAAAAACGCATAGCTTTCGGTGCGGTTTTAACTAATATTCAAATGCAGGTATTTCTTTTTTTTTTATTCTATAACCACAGAAAATAATCCATTTTCTTTCTACTTTAAAAAGACATATTTCAACTTTATGAAGTAGGTGTTCTCTGCAGAATGGATGCTGATGAGAACCATACACAGAACAGGAAGTTCAGAAGACAGGGAATGGCAGCTGAGAGCAGCTCCATCTGCTGTGGAAACACATTGCTGTACAGTGCGGGCCAAAACAACTGACAACACAAAGTCATTATTTATGAAAAGGCTCTGAACTCTGGCTGTTTCTCAAGCTGATTTGAGTAGTCTGCTGCTGGGCCTGATGAACTAGCAAGTATCTAACATAGATTTTTGCTCTAATAAATGTCAGATACAGAGGTGTGACTGAAACAAATTGCTAAAATATCAAGAGGAAAGAGGAATGCACATCAAATAGTGAAAGGCCCTAATTACTGACTTCACTAATGAAGACCGGAAGGTATTAGAACACCTTAATTTCAAAAGAAAAGTGTGAGAGAAACCAGCATATTGTCCCAGCCCTGAAGGCAATGGCAGAGCTCTCATTGAGTGTCATGAAGCAAGGGTTTCACCTGCCATGGACAGCGTTCCAGTGTACTTCTCTGTCCATTCACTTCATCCTACAGGAGCTGGGATGGTTCATATGTTCATGAAATAATTTCCACTTCTTCCTCTTTAGTAAACATTCTAGTACCCAGACCAATGAAAACATTCCCCATTCTCTTTATATTTTGCATCAGCAAGGACAAACAGTATCTTTTAGACTAATGAAAAATGTTTGGGATGATGCTGTGCTTTTTTTTATGCTAACATCTGCTGAAAGCTGGAAGTCAGAAAAAAAGATCTGAAATAAATACGGCTAATCTCATAGCCAAGTCAGATTGGGCGCATTTTTTTCGTGTTGTTAGGAGGTTTCTCAAATCTTACCATCATTCTCAAACAGATGAAATATAGCATGTTAAAAAATTACTACAAGGAAGATTTCTTCCCATGACTGTGTAGTATACATGCTGTATAGAGTCAACCTCTAGAAATTGAGATGGCTTCCTGCTCAACTGCTCCAGTACCTGACTTTAATAGCAATGAGTAACTTGAGGTTGCCTTCAAAAAGTGTCATGATTCTCCAGTTAGTTATAGGCATTTTCCTATTGCAGAAATACTCTCTAAACATAGCTGATTCTAAAACAAATAATAAACTCAAACCTCCTAGTAGGAAGCCTGTCTAAATTCATTGGTTGGCTGCGTGACACACAGCAAGAAAGGGAGCCACATGTTCCTGTCTGGAAAGTGATCAGTTACATTATTCTAAGCATTAAAATGTGTCCATATGCGTGCATATGTACACACAGGCATGCATACTTCAGATCGTGCTGATAATGACATTTCCAGTCTCAAAAGAAAAATAGATTGTGTACAAAGTCCTTTCTTTATCAGGCATAGAATTGTATTGTGGTCTGTCTCTTCAACTTTAAAAATGCTCTATTATGATGGCAAGAGGAGTCTCAGAGTGATTAACTTATTCTCTCATTTAGTCTGTTACTGAATGAGAAAAGGTGTCCATTGATCTCCTCCTATTTTATTTATCATATTTTATCTAGTGTAAGTGCAGGTTATGTGTACCTGTAGTCTTGTATTAAATAGTGCATCTGTTATAGTCCTGTACAGTAGATGTTCTATCATGCAACAGTCATATAGTCATATCTAGTCATGCAACAGTCATTTGTCACATGCCTGTGCCAGTCTCACCTGCCTACTGACCATTAATCTGTTCTTTTAGAATGTGTAACTTTACTCTCCTCAGGCAATTTTGCAGTCTCCCTGCACAGAAAGGCAAAAACTGCTACAAAACATCTCTCTCCGTCCTATCAAAGGTAGCACTTCCTGCAAAAGTGCTTTCAGTGAGGTGAAAAATGAACAAGGTTCAGTCTAAAACTAGTAGTGACGTTGTGGATCACGTGCATCATTGCAAGTGTTCAAGGCCAGGTTGGACTTGGTTCTGAGCAACCTGGTCTAGTGGAAGGTGGCCCTTCCCATGGTGGAGGGGTTGGAACTAGATCTGTGATGGCCCCTTTGATTGCAAACCATTCTGTGGTTCTTTGAAGCAGGACATCAATAAGGGGGAGGAAGGGAGGGAGGGCTGGCAATCCTATTTCTGCTGACCTAAGAAAGACATCCATTGCAAGCATTTCACACTGTAGAGGGCTTTGGCAAAAGTTATAGGGTGGAAAGGGAGAATGCCATCATTCAGGAATTGGGATCTCATTTTTAGGGGCTGTAGATGATGGGGAACCAGCTGAAATAATAGACAAGGTCTGCAGTTTGATGCAGCCTGTTTCAGAGGAACTGGAATACGGCTTAGGGACCTGCCCGAGTTGTGCAAGAGACAGTAATACTGGTTGTTAAAAGCACAAAACCTATGTAAGGCTTTGTCTCTTTGTCAGTGGGTGGCATAGAAGGACCCTCTGAGCACAGAGTGCACAGTGGACTATAAAGTCAGGGTACAAGCACTCTGAGTCATACTGGATCATGTCTTCCCAATTTTTCCTATCACAGTGTTCCCTATTTTCTACTTAAAAACAGACCCTTTAGGGGCTCTGAGCACTAGGTCTGATCTGATGATGAGCCTTCTGCAAACAGCAAAACCATGCAACAGTGGCTTTACTCTGTTGTGCCACATGTTATTGAACAGTTTTTATTATGGTCATAAAATTGAGTTGCATTTTTCGGTCGCAGTTAGGAGCTTATTTTTGTCAGTAACAAAAGGAATTTATTTTGTCAGTAAATTTATTTACTTTTCCTTCACTGAATTGTAATTTCCAGTGGAGAAGACAAGTCTTGGTTTTGGGAAGGGAAGAAGGATCCGATATTTTACAAATGGGCAGCCAGTTTCTAAGTTCTGCACTACAAAGGTTATTGTGCATTTCTACTGCATTTGTTACTCATTATGCTGTACATGATCTGTTCTTTCCATGAGGAATCCTGCAGATGTAAAGGCTCACACAATAGTTGGTTTAATTAGAAGTACAGTGTCAAGAAACTTGGCACCTTTTTAATTCTTTGTTCAAATAACAAATGATAAACACATGGACACCAATTAATTCCTAGAACAATATAACTGATTTGAGTGGCATTACAGCAGGGGTCATTTAGGCTATGACATTAATTTCAATAAAGTTATTTGTTAATTAACTTTTCTAATTAGCATAGCTGTCTAAAAATTGGTAGTAAAAGAGGAATTGCCTGAGATCTGAGAAAAGCATCATCAGCCAGACTTCCACTGAACAAGTCATTTCATAGAATCACAGAATCTGCAATGGTTTGGGTTAGAAGGGACCTTGAAGATCACCTAACTGCAGCCCCTCAGGGAAACTTCCACTACACCAGGTTGCTCAAAGCTCCGTCCAATCTGTCCTTGAACAGGGATGGGGCGTCCATCACTTCTCTGAACAGCCTGCACCAGTGCCTCACCACCCTTACAGTAAAGAATTTCTTCTGAACATCAAATGTAATCTTCAGTTTAAAGCCACGGCCCTTCTGTGTGCCCTGGTAAAAAGTCCCTTTCCAGCTTTCTTGTAGGCCTCTTTTAGGTACTGATTTCCAAGGTGATTTTCTGAATGTTGTTGTTTTGCCGAAAGGTATCACTGGAGAGAAGAAAAAATATTAATGATTCCTTTTTTCTTTTTGGGAGAATGACAACTTTGCAGATGGCTGAAGGTCCTGTTCTGCAACTGGAGTTCAGTCGTATTCTTTTAAATTGCCAACTGAAGTAGCTTGCTGCTGCAAGTTATTGGCAGTAATGATTGCAGAATTGGGCTCTTAAGTTACAATATTGTCAAATAAGCTGTTATAAATAGTGGTAAGATCATTAAAATGTTTTCACTGAGATTTGCTTTGAGAATAGTAATTTCACATGCCTTTGCTGCAAGTGTTGATTTGTATGTGTGTCCATTCTCATTTTCAAGGTGCAAAATTAGCAAATGACTTGTGAAATGAATCAGTAAAACTATTGTGCTCTGTGCAAATGTGAATAAACCAGCTATTTTAACCCCAGTCTTGGCTTCCCCTCTCCTGGGCTTCCTAGCGGATCCTTTTGAGATATATCTGTTCGCAAAATAAAGACACTTTTTATGCTTTTTAGTTCTTGCTGACTATTTGCCAAGGGTTTCTATGAAGTATCTGTGAATATAGCCTGAGACAACATGACACTGCTTCCCCTGTTTCCTGTGGTGAATGGCCAGCCCTAATGATAAACTGTAACACTACTCAAGGTAGGAAGGGTGAGCTGCCAGAAACTATTTATCACTTCACTGACTTTGTACCACGCACATCCGTCTGAAGCTAAATTGAGGCTATAAGAGGAGTTTTCTTTTTGCTCTAGCTTTGCCAGCAATAGTATCTTGCATAAAGATGAACATAGAGGTTCAGTGTTTAGCCCTTAGATGTTCCCATGCCATGAAAAGAAGATGGAAGTGATAAAAAATTTAACTCAAACACCTTTAGTTTCTGACAGCTAGTGCTATAATGTCAATCTGCCATTAACTTTGATAAGATGAATACCTCCTTATAGTGGTGGATTTCAGGATGATGCTTGTGTACTAGTACTTAAGGTTAGGTATCATCCTCTTTGACTATTTTAGGAGTTTTAAAATAGTCCTGTTCTTTCATTCAATTTGATGTCGCTATTATGGAAAAAAAATTGACTTCTTTTCTCTGTATGATCTCATTTTCGTTCAACTCTTTATAAACTCAGAAACCCACATTAAGTTAATCCTTGTACAGTAGAAGGTGGGTTTAAATTTTTGTGATGTTTGTCTCTTACTCAGTGTCAAGTACCATGAATCCTGTGATATAAAACTATGTTGTAAAATGGAAACATCATCAAAAAACTCACCATGCATTTGGCAACCTAGCACTTCTCATTTTGGCATATTCAAGGCAGATGTACATCTTCATTATCAGTGCTGATTGTTTTTCGATGTTAATGGCTGTGCCAGGTGTTGCTTCACCTCAGGAAAAACTGAAACCAAGAAACAACAGACTTCATTTGTAAAAAGATGGTTCTTGGTATACAGTCACTCTGATGGCAGGTGGCTGATGATACACTGCATGCTCTTATACATCTTCCAATAATTCATTTAATTGTAGTTGTTGCAAAATGTATTTTTCTAGGCTTGATTCCCAGTGATTGTATAATTTCTTTACAGCTTCTCTTTCTACTGACTGCAGTTTGCTAAATTTTAAGCTGTAATTTTTGAGCAGTTGGCTCATGCTAACAGGAATATTGGCTGCCTGTCTCATCAACTCAAGGGGGATAGGGTGCTGAAGTCGACCACCCTGCTGTTTGAAGACAAGGAGCCTGAGAGCAGAGCACACTGCTTGAGAGCAATTAGGTGCTTGCTGACCTCCCAGCCACTCCACACAAAGCACCTCCTTTCCCATGCTTTCTCCAGACCTTGGCAATGGTAGAGAGCTAAATGGATGAGAGAGTGTGGTGGGAAAGGCAAAGCTGGGGATGAAGGGAGGCAAAGAAGGGTTTATTTCAAGACCTTGATTGTGTATGTAAGAAGCCCTTATGAATATTTTGCATACAACCCTAAAGCTTTAAGCGGGGCATATTTTAAATTAATCAAAATATATCATTGAAATAAACTTACTTGTATAACCAAAATTTCATCATGCAATCAAATTCACTTAGTTATTCTTTAAGTTTATGGGCACAGCAAAATTATGTTCATGCTTTTCTGAGCATGTCAAAAATGCTTAATATATCGCTTGAGAAATGTTAGTGCAGTAACTATGATTTCTTTTGATACCAAATTACAAAACTGCATGATAAAGATGCCATGAAGAAGTAATTAATTGCTGGTGCATGCCTTAGAGACTGACTACACAACACCCTTAAGTAATTAAATTACTTTTAGCCCAGATACTAGGCCAGATTCCTTTACATGATTCCTGCTCCCCACCCAGGAGTCATCCTTTCATTTTACTTGATGTTGACCTTGCCATAAGCTACAAATACACAGGTAATGTGTCAAATCCAACTCATAGTCTTGTTTTTGTTTTATGAAAGAAAAAAATTGGGTTTGCTCCATTATTTTAATTTTATACTTAAAGAACTTTAAATATCAACTACTTTCAATACTTCGATGTGTTTGGGGGTTTCTTTAATTAAAAAATGATAGTATTAAAGCTGCTCAAGTAAAGGAGACATTTTCTGCTAAAAATCCAGTTCTCATGATTTGCTGTCTGACTTTACCATGCATTCCCCTTTCCTTTTGAATTTTGCTCTTACAGCAAAGAGTGGCTAAATAAATACAGTAGCACAGAAGCAAATGGAAAACATCTGTTGTTCTTATTCAGGAATATAGTGAGTCAGGTTTTATGAACATCTGAACTCAGCACTTTTACATATTTGTAGCTTAAAACTGTTGTTATAAAACACTCAAAGAGAACACTGTAAGAAGTGTGAAGAGTGTGCTTGCACTTTGGAAATGCCAAAGCTGCACAGGAATGAGTGGAAGGTGGGTTTCTTGTTTTCTTTTTAATGGTAATGACTCAGAACCCCAAGAAAATAAGAAAAGCGTATAATACTACAGTGTGGCTTAGGCTGCTGCCTCTGCCTGGTACTGTCCAGTACAAGGACGTGAAAGACCAACTTTTCTCAGAGTGATCCTTCTCTGATATGCAATTGTGTTCTCCGGCTATTGGGGCTTTAAATGATTTGCTGAGCTAGTGGATCTTGTAATGACAATGACAGTGAAATGGAGAGTGATATTCTGTGATTTATAAGTTGCAAGACTAAGGAATATTAGAAACAGATGGAAGTACAATTTTGTTTTACAGGAAATAGGTAGGTCCTGTGGCTTAAAGAGATTACTGTAATGTAGCAACTTGTTCTGATAATAATTGTACCTAAAATACTAAGAATGCCTTTCTCAAGTTGAAAATGGTTTCTGATTCTAGTATGGCCTATTATTTATCACTTGTAAAATTTTTGTTGCTGTCTCTCATTCCCTCAGACCATGAGCTCCATCTTCTGTATTTCTACAGCTTTCTCCTTTGCATTTAAAGCCCCTTCTAAGCTTTATTCTGTGCAAGTCTGGTATTTGAGACATATAAGTATCACAGCATTGCCAGAGCTGGATGCCATTATTTGCTTAAATCACCTAATGTTCCCACATTTGTATATCCCTTTGCAGATGTTCATTAATTCAGTACCTGTTATGTCGTCTTTATTTTGAAAACCATAAAGGTCTTTGCTCCCTCTCATCTTCCTTAGCTGCAAATTGCTAAAAGTGGAATTATATGAGTGAATTGATGTTGCAAAATGCAGCTCTTTCCCACCAAATGCCAATGTGCATTTTCTTGCAGTCATGGCAGCAATGATGTGATTTCACGAGTAACTTTTCAGTAATCTATAGAAATGGAAAAAGAGCCTGGAGATTCTGCATGTTCAGTCATAGAATATCCTGAACTGGAAGGGACCCACAGGGATCATCAAATTCCAACTCCTGGCCCTGCACAGAACCATCCTCAAGAGTCACACCGTGTGCCTGAGAGCATTGTCCAAACCCTTCTTGAACTCTGTCAGCCTTGGTGCTGTGACACATCCCTGGGGAGCCTGTTCCAGTGTCCAGCTACCCCCTGGATGAAGAAACTATTCTTAATTCCAACCTAAACCTCCCCTGACACAGCTTCATGCCATTTCCTCAGGTGCTGTCACTTATCACCAGAGAGAAGAGAAGTAAAGGCATGAAACTGTCTAGGACTTGGAACTAATAAAGTTTTCAAACTGTGTGAAAAACTGACACCTCCAAAGATACTACATGGGGAACAGCACCTGGAATCAGGCCCACCTATAAAAAGGATATATGTTTTCTGTGATTTTCCATGTTCATCCTAATTATTGGCTTTGGTGTGCATGCTATTATTTCTTGGCAAGAATATGAAAAAGGCATTTTACTCTGAAGATCATTAAATGAAAGTTATGAGTGCTTTTGTAATTGGTCCAGAATGAACTGGGAATCCATCGTTCTCTGTCTCCCATTTGTGCAGTTTCACATTCTCTGTTCTTTAAGGTCAATTGAGTCAGGTCAAAGCAATGCAAAGAAGAGCTATGTCCTTTGCAGTTTGAGCATCCTATTAGTTTCAGCTTTTTCTCTTAGATCTTCAATGTCTTGTTTTATGCCTCTGCAATGATTCTGGCAATTTATATTGCCTAAAAAGTCTTGCTTTACGATAGTGTTGGTACCTCCCAAGTAGCTAGGTATGTTTGTCCATTCAGTTTTCCTTCAGTACTTTCACATTTCCAAAAATATTTCTGTATCGCTTTTATTTCGTTATGTAGAAAGCTGGGTCACAAAGCCGACTATTAGAAATGGTCTTGTGCTACTCTATGCTCTGTGTTTACAAATGTAATTAAATTGAAAAGAGAGAGGCTACAGCTTTGCTCACCTCCTGACAATGGCGTTAAGTAGTTATTGGTCTTGGGGCTTGACTTCTAGACAGTTGTTTTTAAGTCCCAAAGTATATGCTATTGATGCTGCATAAGCAGTAAGTAATGATGATGAGCTTTCAAATAAAGAGCACAATTTCCATTTATCTTTAGAGCTGTCATCAGGGTATCTGAGGATCTTGAAGCTGTTAACCTCTCAGGTGGATGGATATATCAATCTGGAACAACTCGCAAATTATAACAGGAATGAGTTGGTGTAGTTCCATGTAAGTATGAGCATCTGTGTTGTTTTAATCCAGCTGAGAATTTGTCTCATAATTTTTGGTAACCTCTGTGGGTCTGTGTATGGTCACCATTCTTAGACGATGCTGCCATCTACCATGAGCTAAAAACCACATTCATCTCCTTCTTGTCTCTGTTTAAGGGCTCCATTTTTTTTTCTTTTTTTTAAAGAATTAATGAGATGAAGAATTCTTATGAGGATCATCTCCCCCTCCTAACGAGAAAACCAAAACTCTGTTCCCTACCATAAGGGATTCTCTAGCGGGAGGAGGTGGCTACCTCTGACTTGAAATGAAGGGTTTCAGATATCCCACCTGTGTCAGACACACATCATTTTGTTAGTACTGCTCCGTGATATTATATTTATTGGCAAAAAGGAAAGACTAGCTACTTTGTAGGAATTTTCTGTCCTTCAGGTCCATAATTTTGTGCTTCTACCTTATGTACATTTATATGCAAGAAAATCAGTGTCTATCTAGGATTTTTTTGAGTTCCCTGACCAAAATTTTTCATGCAACAGGAAAAAAAAGTCTGTCTTTGTCCCAAAATTCCCCCAATGAAAAATGCAAATACGCCGAATGCAATTTTGAGCTGTAGTTATTGAGAAGCAGAGACAAAGGTCCCTTTTGCATCATCTTTCATCTTTCTAGTTGATGAGCTGCTCTGGGGATGGGAGAGTCCTAAGCAAATAAAGCTTGGGCATACCTAATTTAGCACAGCACCCTGAAGGTGCTAAAGGGGGAACAAAGTTGTTTAGCATTTCTGTGTCAGCTTCTTCTCTTGCCACCATTTTCTATATTCCAACAACTGAGAAAAGGTTCTTTGGTGGGCTGTCTTATAGTAAACTGCCAAAGCTTTGTACTAGAAAGTCTTCCTTGAAAAGATAAGGGATTATCAGATTCCTTTGTGCCACATCAGACCTTTGCATGATACCAGTGTGGGAAGGAAGATCTCATTCTCTGCTTCATGCTTTTATTTGGTATGCTGACCCTATTCATATAGTCAGCAATACCCTTGGATAAATGTATTCGTGATTTCTAGATGCAGGACTTTAACTCTTACCTTCCAACCTTGCATCTCAAAATTCCATACAAAGATTGATCAGTGCTTTGATCTGCATCATATAGCTTTGGATGCGAAGATAGACACTGTGACACATTCAGGAAGGGAAGGGCCACTAAAGCAGCGTTAGAAGCAGAGTTTCCTGATTCCCTGTCTAATTTCTTGAGCAATGTATGAAGAGTTTATTCAAGTCCTTTAAATGATTTTCCAAGCTCAAGTGGGTCACTGTGAGCAGCCAAACTTGAAACAGGCAAGACAAGGATTCTTGTTGTACCCCATGCTTATCAACGTGTCAGGTTGGACCAAGAAAATTCTGTAAAAGTTATTCCATGTTACAACAAATCCCCTAGCTAGATTACAGCATTGACAAATTTTTACCAGATTTTTACTGCCAAGTTCACTGGGAGCACATCTGGAACTATTAGACTTTGTCGTGTCTGGCATATCATGTTCCTTTTCCTTTTAGGGCAGGTTGGTCATCATTGGGAGAAATCCTAGCTGCAGTCTGATGTCCTTTCCCACCAATAACATTAAAGAATAGCCTTAGTTCCTTGTTATCTCTGTTTGACATAGTTAAGGTCTATAAACTGAATTAAGAAGGCGTAGAATTAGCATTTGCATACTGATACATATGTTGGAGTTTACAGGGTAAAATATTTACATGTACATCTGTGTCAAGAGGGAGGGAGAATCATGCCTCCAAGTCCCAGGTCATTTGCGTTACATGAAACGAAGTCTGACAGGATCCTGAAACATCCCTCAGTGCATCTGCCAACCCTGAGTAGAACCAGTTTCACCTAAACCCTTCTAACGAGATTTTTCTCTACACAGTCCTTAAAAGCTGCCATGAACTCCCCTAAAACTTCCAAAACTCTCCCAGAGAATGAAGTACTTAACTTTGCTTACTACAAAAGTTTCTCCTAAAATCCTAAGTCTTCCTGCAGCTTAACCCCAGCCTCAGTGGCATAGAAAAGTCTGTTAGGTAAAGTGTGAGTAAGAAAAGTATTTGAAAAATGCTCCTCTATTCCTTCTTGTCGTCTTTGCCCCAGACTAAACAAAGCAAGGGCTCTTCTACTTGGTTTTGCTAGCTCGGCAGTGATTTCAGGCACTTTGCTCTGGGCTCTCTCCAAGTTTTCCATGTGTTTCCTCAAGTGAAATGGTCACAATGAGGAGCAATACTGTAACAGAGCCATCCCTGCAGAACAGAGGACTGGAATATTTCATGTTTCTTCCACATGGTGGTTCTTCTGTAATTCCTAATGTGTGAGGCTTGCTTCTTCTGTGATGGTGCAGCACTGTTTGTAATCTGAATTGTTTCTGTGCTCTCCTACTTAAAGACAGACACTATACTTGCCTCCTGGCCTTTTGAAACTTCAGCCATTGCCTGTGCTTCCTCAAAGAAAGCCTGTAATGGGTTTGAGATTAGTTCACTGGCTTCTCTAGATCTCTCAGGTGCAATTCATCTGGTCCAGCTGACATGAAAATGTCTCAGCTTATCTAGTCTGGTTTTCCTCTAGTCTATCCAAGATCATTCTAACCATCTGATTATGTTATTTTTCCTAGCAAAGGCTGCAGCAAAGAGGCATCAAATCCATTGACTTTCTCAGCAATAACTGGATAGATTTACCATGCATTTAATAGTGGTATCTTAAATTTTTGATGTTACTTCCCTGCAATTTCTTCCTTCCTTTACTGTTTTCTTTTTCCCTCCTTCAAGTCTTTTCTTGGCATCTGTCTCAGGGAACATCAAAAGCACCTTTGTTCATTCTGATTTTGTCCCTTTGTGTCTGTATTTCATCTGTAGTAGGCTCAGCTGAGTTGCATTTCCCATAATTTCTTGTTTCTGAAGTCAACAAAGACCTCATTATTTAGCCAGGAAGATCTTCTCCTTTTCCTGTAGGTTTTTTGCCTCATATGCGAAATTTATGCTTATGCCTTGTCGTGTGTCTTTTAGAAAACAGTAACTTTCCAGAGGTCTTTTACCTTATAGTAGTTTTAATTTGGTTGTAGTCTTGTATACAAAGTTGCTTAGTTTTTTCAGCATGTTTTCTTAGATACAGTTCATTTTTGTGTTCCTGTTATTTGTCTTCCTTTCCTGAAGAAGGTCATTTCAGGATTTTTGCACATGGAATTGCCTCCTACAATCTCGGGAAGTTTCCTGATGCTCATAAAAATTAAATCTTAAAAACCCCTGCCTCTAATGACTTTTTCTATTGTATAAAAAACAAATTATCAACTGTACATTTTAGGGCTTTACTGGAGCTAAAGGCAGTGTAGCTAATTAAACCTGAAACATAATTTTTGTGTCTTGCACAATCTGTGAAAAATGCTACAAAATCTCCAAGGGCAAGTTTGTATTGTATTTTTAGTGCAACCTTAAAAAGCATATTTGATTATGAGAAAGCTCAACATATCCCAGCTGCTGGTGGTAAAGCTTGCCTCTGTCTGCAAGCTGTGTCACAAGTACAGACAAGACAAGAGGGGAAAGTACAGGGCAGAGCTTTAGATTCCACAAATCCCTTTCACAAATTCAGCTTCTTAACCTGCTTGGTGGATGACACAGTACTGCCAATACTCAAGACCATTCCACTTGGTCAAATCCTTTGCATCATAGCCTGTAATGTCTTGCTGTGATACCATGTGGCAACACTGGGCAGACAATGTGCCTGTGCATCATCCTACAAGGCTCTGACATCTATTGCAGTGAATCAGTCTGAGATGCAAAAGAATTACAGACGCTTCCCAGGAATGCAGACTTGTGGATCTGGGGTCATTGGCAGATCTGTGCTTTACAGGAAAATATACTCATAAGCACAGGTGATCAACAATTTGCTAGTGGCAGGGAGCCAGTAGCAGTAGTTCTATAAAGAAGCCTATTGTAATAAGCTATATAAAAATGCTGAACATGGAGTACAGAGGCTTTTTGAATACTGTATTTTAGGTAAACTTTCTTTGTGTAGATCATGATGAAAGATTGCAGAAAATAAGCTGTTTGATTTACAGTTTTGTTTTGCACTACGAGATTATGCTACATTGCCTTATTTGCATGGGAGATGGGTAATAGAGTTCTTTTTAACAACGCTGATAAATGCCGAGTGACTGATTGTTCCTTGAATGCTCTTTCTTTCACTTTTTTAATTGCCTATTCTGTGAATTGTTAATACCTGGCATATGGTTGCACTCTGTGTTAGGCTAGGGTGGCAAAATTCTATGTGAACGTGAAGGCAAACTTACACATCGGTACAGGCTTGAGTTGAGCACTGAGGTGTGTCAGGAGAGAAAGGTTTGGTATGTATCTCCCTTGCCTACAATGTTGTAGCATCTTACATACAAGTTCGAATTGTCTGAGATTGTTTTCTAAAAAACAACGAAAACACAACCACAACATCACCTGAAATCTGGTAGGTAGTCTGAGAATGACCTTCCCTGAGTGACCATGGAGCTGAGCTCAGAGGGGTTCTGGAGACAGCAGCAGGGGTGCAAAGAGTGCAGGTAGGGAGCATGGTATGTATGAGCCTGTTCCCTTCAAGAGCTCCTTCTCATCTCTGCATCAATCTCAGATTGCTTGACAGCATTCCTTGTGGTCCAGTTCTTTCGATTTTGAGAGATGTAAGATCTACAAATCTGTCACTCTGCCTCATGTTACATCATGAGTCTTGTCATATTTCTGCTTTTACACCTTGTGCACGTGAAATTGCTGACTCATTGGAGTTGTACACTCTGTGGATGGTTCAGTGGCGAGTCGGATACAGGGAGCTGTGTTGTTCACATACGATAATGAAAATAGTCCTTCTCCATCCATAAAGAAAAAATGTTGCCATTTTTATTTAAAATTTGCCCCTACATAGTGAGCAACTTGTCTGATCTAAAAGAAAATACAATAACCATTCCCTACTGTGTCTTTGCCATATATGCACTGAGATACTTACTGCCTGGGAAAAACACTTCTTTACTATGAAGTAAAAGTCAACAAGGAAGTTTTTCAAATTGCTCTGGCATACATCTTCCAAAGATGAAACAGAACTGTAGCTCTGTTTCTTCTTTGCATTGTCCAGATACAGCAGCACATTTTCTAATCACAAAAAGGGTATATTCTGGTTTTACACAATTTTAGAAAGAATGGTACTTTTGTAAGAATGGTTTTATCTGTAAAAGTTTTGAACATCTGAGCACCAGAAGAAACTGCAGCTGAGAGGCAATGTTGCATGATAATGCTGGAAATACTCTTCTGAGTTCAGTGAAAGTGTTCTTACTCTGAAAATTCTGAAATTAGTTAGCAAAAAATGGCAGTATGAGGGAAAACTATTTGCATGCATATCTGAAGCTATGATAATGTGTGAATTGGAAAAAAGGAAAGTTTAATCACTTTATGATAACCTGAAACTACTTTAATCATGGTTACCACATGTGGATTCATTATGATGGCCTTTTTTTTCTTTTTTTCTGTGCTTTGAAGAGAAGTTGGGAGAAAGAAACATATATGTGACAAGCAGCATATGCAAACTGTAAGATGGAAGTGGTAAATGAGTAAGACCACATTTGGAAGAGACAGATGGTGCTTTTTCTTGATCATATGGCAGCACTGGCAGTAGAAATGTTTTGGAGTTAGAGAAGTGGAGAGGCCAGACACATTTCCTAAGTGCAAAATGATTTATTTGTAGAACATGCAGAAATGCAGGAAACAAAAACATTAAACAGCTTTCGGAGATGTGCATGAACATGATACATTTATATGTGGTTTACTTTGAACTCCTGGCCACTGACGTGGGATCTTTGATTATGTATTCTTGCTTTGGCTGATGACACCTCCCAACATTTCTTGTCCCCCTTGCCAGCTTTGCCTTTTCTGTAATCTGTTTAGTTCTGCCCATGGTTATTTCTATCCTGGTTGTTTGTAGGTTAACGCCCAGCCAGCCTGACATTTATTCTCGGTCAACAGATACAGCCATGGGCCTGGTACGGCAAAAGCCTGGTTGTTGGGCTAGTTTATCATAATCCCAGAAGGCACTAAGAATTCCTCCATATGTTTTCATGATTACTTCAGCAGCATCTCAGATCCATTACTACTGAAAATATGCAATCAAAAGAACTTTCTGAAAAATAGTGTAGCAAGAAAAAAAAACCCCTTTTAATTATCATTTGGTTGATTGTGTTCTGTAGTTTCTAGGAAACTTTCTCTTTCTTATTGTAGCTTGAACAGTAAGTTTTAAATACTTCCAACTACTTACCATCTGAGTATATCAAACCAAATTTTCTTAGCAATATATGGAAAATGTATGCTATGCAAAAACCTGGCCAGAATTTGAGAAACAAATGCTAAAATACAGTTAAAGAGTGAAAAATGAAAAGACAATTTGCAAGCAAAACCAGTAGGAAAATAGAAGGTACTTTCAAAAATCCACTTGTCACCTTTTTTGTCCTGCAAAGATGATAGAATTAATGGCATTTCGCACACTCATGGAAGGATGCAGAGTAGAACTTTCAGTTGACAGGGCAAGAAGAATTTTTCTAAAGATACAGTAAGAAGTATAGAATCTACAAGCCTGTTGAAGTCAACAGTTTAAATAAATGTATTTGAAAATAGTGTAGTCCTGCTCACAGGTATCTGGTGTCTTAACAGAAGATTGAATAGTCAGTGTTTTTTACTTTCATAGTATTAAAAAAAATGTTTCTTGTAATTCATTGTTTTTGTTGACTAAGGAAGCTTGTTTGTTTGTACTAAATATGAATTACTGGGAGTTTTGAGAGGAGAATTAGGAAGACAAAATACTTTTGAAAACTTCCACACGTTATGAGCAGTGCAAAAGAATAGACTCTGATTAAATACTCCTCTACAGATTGCAATTGTATTCATACAGAAGACATTTAAAGATTAATTCTGACACCTTTTGCATCATTCTTCCTGAGCACCACTCTCATACAACCCAGCAGTACCCACTCAATCGTGGAGAGGCACACCAAGTAGTATAAATGACTGGCTGAAAGGAACTTCTTGGGTCCCACAAGTTTTTTGCACAATTTAGTACTGTGATACGAAGTCGCATACTGCTGCCAAGATACGTCGTTTAAAAAAAATCACTTGATATCAAAGGTTGTGAAGACAGCTCCATACCTGGCTATTAGTGCTGTTTAAACTTAAATTTTACATACATTTTTAATTATGTTAAACTTTATTTTCAGATGGGTGTGAGAGCTGTTGATACAGTCAGATGTCTTCTAAGTCCTTCATTTAAGTCTAGACTTGTCCTTAATTAAGAGTTAACTACAGTTAAGCTTCAGTAATTTCAAACAGTAAGAGCCAATCCACCTGTGGATTCTCTGAGGGCTGTGGTGGTGCCCGTTTCTGTTGCTGTTCTTAAGTCACCCCAGACCTGTCTCAGGACTCAGCCCACTCTCAGAGCAATTCAGCATCGTATTGGCTCATCCTTACTCCTCAAAGGTAAAAAACATACTTCCCTCTTTCCTAGATTTCCTGCAGCTGGCAGGCCTTCCATGTTTTGCAGCCCCAGCTTGAAATGATTTTATGTTCACCAGTGAATTGGCAGCACTGTGGGCTGGACGAAGTCACTGATCTTCCTTCCAGTACTGCGCTGGATGAATGGGGGAAAGTTAATCTGTTTACCTGAACTGGAAATGCATACTTTCGTTGACCTCCTGCATATTACTTGTAAAAACAGTAAGTTAGACAATTAAGTTATAGAAAGTAAGCTTAGAAGTGGCCTTTATTCAATGAGAAATGTGTAATTTTGGTTATAGTGTGAAACTGCGATGGCTGGCCAAGCAGGCACAGATAACAGTGGTGGTGGGGATGAAAAGGCTTATCAGATTCATCACTGAGGCTGTGCTAAGTGATTATTTTTATTTTGTTGGAAACAATAGGAAGAGAGGATTGTGTGGGGCAAATGAAGATCAATTCTCCTCTCTTTATTCCAGGAATGGGGGGTATTTCAGCCAAGTATTTCACTTTATCAAAGTGAAAATCCTAGCTGACTGCACAGTACCCTGCTGCCTTTAACTCAGGTATTTGAGTTTCTTTGCGCTGGAGACTTTTCAGGTTATGCTACTTATCAGTTGAAATCATGTTGCTTTTAAGTGACTAAGTCATACAGAATCACTCCTAGTTTGCAGAGGATTAGCCTAGAAGTTACCTTGAAATGGATCCTTGGAGTTCTGAAGTTTATTTTTGTTTCTGCACAGCTGGTGTACATATGTTTCTTTAAGGCCATGTGTTAAAAGTCTTACAAAACACTAGAAAATACACAGTACATATAATGGACTTATTTATCTTTATTCCTTCAAAAATTAAAAATATTATTTTACTTAATTTGTCATAATAGGTTAGCCCATTTTTTGTGGGTTTTTACTAAAAAACATTTAAGTAATCTCAAAAAAGATTTGATAGGTACTAGGCTACAATTTGTATCCCTTCAAGGTTTAGAACAATGAGCTTATGTGTTGTGGTGTTTGTTTGGTTTGGTTTTCTGGTAGGCCTGGAAGCAGTAATTGAAATCCTGAATCTACAGAAGCTGATGGCAAATTCTTGTGAACCAAATTTCTTAGTCCAAACTTTCTTCTTTCTAGTCTTTAGCCTCAACTGACTGCAGCAAATTGGAATAGCATTTGTAGCAAAAGCTTTGATAGCCAATAGACTACAGGAGCAGACTTAGAGTAGATCATGAAGACGGAAAACCTGAAAGGAAAGGTAAAAAGCAATGAACTGAAGATATAAACAGTTGTTAGCAAAGAAACTACTGGCAGATGTAACTACCTGTAAGTAGTGCAGGTGTAACTATCTGGGCATTTCCCAACAGTGGAACCTTTAGTATCATTGCCTTCAACTAAGTTTTGACTGATGCTCTTGTGTGGTGTATCTGGTCTATGCAGCTCCTACTCCATGAATAAAGATTTCTTTTGTGTGCATTTCAAGATACTTAAGGTGAGACTTGCCCTACTTCTGAAGCTGTTTGTTAACTGTTTCTCATGATTGATTAATCGGTCAGTTTTGTTATCTCAGAGGTAGGACCTCAGAGACATACAGAGGTGTTTTCAAAAAAAAATATTTAAATGCAAAAGTGGGGGTTGATAATACTAAATTAAGCACTCTGTGGTCCACATTTCAGTTTCTTGTAGTTAAACATAAGCTAAATCTTGCAGTAAGGCTGGTTTGGAATCAGGCATGATTTGGAATAACTCATATTGAGAATTGTCTTTCACTAATTAAGCAGCCTGATTGCTGTTGCTCTGATGTGTTGCACACCAGTTTACCCATCAGTGCTTGAAAGGCTCCCCATAGCATCTTTGGCTTTTGCTTCACTGCTCATTAAGGCACCATTTCTAAAGGAGCTCAGGCAGTCACAGACTTCTAAAGCCCCAAGACATTATGAGAAGGGGACTCTGTCTTGCTTTCAGTAAATGCCAACCTTGCACTGCTATTGCAATCGACCTTCAGCTGACATACCAGGGATCAAATTTGCTCATACATCTCATATGTCTTGCTCTGCTCTGTAGGGTCCCCTGATGGTTTACTAGCTGTAAACTTTTCTTATATGGGGGTACGCACCATCTGCTTTGATACAGCAATGAATATGTACATAAAAATGTATGTTATTACTGCCTATCTTCAAACCATGGAAATAACATGTATGACATTTCTAATCATGTATAAAATTAGAATGTTTACAGAATGTTAAAAAAGGAATGACTTAAAAGAATTACAGGAGTGATGCAGATATCCTCATAAACTACAGTAAATCTTACATTCAGATATACCCACAGTTGAAAGCAATCTAAGCACTTAAGCAGAAGAAGTCTTATCTCCCTTGGGTAATAGAATGAAATGAGAAGTGGAGGGAAAGTCCTTAAAAATAGGTTTAAATTCAACGGGGGTTGCATATGATTTAAGTGCAATCAAAAAGTGTATTGTGGAATACAGTTGTGGAGTACAGTTCTTTGTATGCTTAACCATGTAAGTGTTACCTGGCATGTCTACATTTCTTTTAAATATAACTGTAGTACAGCGCATACATAATTAACCTTAAGTGTAACTCTGATTTGACTCTTCTTCTGATCTGTTCTCTTTTGCCAAATTTGTAAAATGACTATTAACAAATTATATGGGATCTCAAATAGAGAGTTAGGGCTGGAAGGAAAGTAATCCCAATGTCTTTTTCTAACGTGTAAAGGAAATACTACACCTGTGTGCAGAAAGATTTGGGCATTCGGAATTGTTTCTGTCATTTCTTTGCATTCCAAGGCAACCATTTATGAGCCAAGCATTGTAATCAAGTAGACAAAAAGTGTACTATGATACACTAACACCTTTCACAGTTGGCTGGGTTTTTTGTTACTTTTTAATTTAATAGATTTTTTTAATGTTTGAAGAATATATGTAGGAAATCTGCGTGAACAGTGTAGAATTTAGTCAGTGTAGCTAGTGCACAAGGCTTTCAGAAGGTAGGAGAGTATTTTCAGATTTTGTCTCCAGGCTTATTTTTCAAAAGATATTGAATTTCTAGAAAATCCCTTCTAGGGAAACTCTGCAAAAACTGTTCAGTGCAATCAAATCAATTTTTTTTTTTGAGGAGGAAAAAAAGAAAAAAAAACCAAAAAACCAAACAAAAATCCAAACTACTTTACTGGTTGGATTTAACATCCCCTGTGTAAACTGATCTGGTTCTGATCATGGTCATGAAATGTGAGGTCTGATTACAATAGTTCTTGACCCAGACACAAACAAACAGTGCTTCTCACTTTAATTTAATTTTGATCTATGGTTGGAGCAGCACTTCCACTAGGGAATATATGTGCTGGCTTGTTACAAACATACAAAGTAGAAAAGCATGACTGCAGAGCCTCCAAAGGCATTGACCATGCTGTGTCTTTGACTACCCTTCTCCTTATCACCTTTAATCTACAATAGACAAGGCCAGTAGTTAGTTACTTACTGTCATTCTCAGCCTCACCAAACTGAAATTATATATGTGATCTTAAAATAAACTCAACATTTTTGCAGATTATAGTCCTCTATAATAAAGTGAATTCTCTAAGCTAGTTGGACAGGAGGATGCATAAAAGTTCCCTTGTGAAAAAAGAGAAAGCATCATCTGAAGAGCGAAAACTATTGTGCATCCATGTCAAACACCATAAATTGCTGGTGGAATATGATAGTTGGGACCTGCTCGAGCTCCCTTCTGTCTCGTGTGAGGGGTAGTTTTCCTTCTCTGAGAGCCAAGTCTGTCCCTAAGGAGAATCCAAGCAGTCATCACATGACTTAGCTGCTCCAGACTTGGCCCTTATGCAATGATTAAAGCCAGAAGTTGTTGATACCATTTTCCTTCATTGCCTTTTTCTCATCTTGAATTTTATATTTGATTCTTCAGTATTCCTGTGCCCTGAAGTGTGATTCTCAGCCTTGTTGTGTGTATAGACATTAGCTCTGGAAAGTTCGAGCTTATTTTTCCGGAGTTTGTATTGGGTTTTATACCCAGAAACTTGAGAGTCTGTCAGCTGCCTGAAGCTGGACAAATGTAGTTTTTGGCTCTCTTTTGGGACCCTGGATCATTTTCTTCTTCTATTTGCTCATTTTTTTCTGGTTACTGGGGCAGCAGACCCAGACACTTAAGGTTGTTTTCAGCCTCCCTGCCTGGGCAGCCTTCCTTATGCCATGCAATCCCTCTCATGCCTGCAAGCTTTGTTGGCCACGTAGAAGCACCTTAAAGTGTTCAGTGATGATGTTAATCTCTCTTTTGTCTTGCACCACCCGAATTCAAACTTGAACTAGAGAGTTGCCCCACTGTCATTCCCAATGGGAGGAGAAGTCTGTTTGTGACCCCTGAGTGGCAGGATTCAAGCTCTACAGCCAGCCCAAAGGCACAGCCAGGACTGCAGTGTTCCTCACTCCCCACCATGGGCAGTCTGGGATTTTCCTGCTCACATTCCTCAATTCTCCCTCCATCACTTAGCTAGGGCTGAGCTGTATTTCCAGCTAACCCACTGCCAGCATATTTGCTGTTGTACGTTTGTTTCTCATGCTGGGCTGTTCTTTCTCCAGTTCTTTAACCTTTCCTTCTCTGCTGCTTTCTTTTGCAGTCTTAAAAATTCATATGCATTTAAGCTGGTGGTTGCCCTGCAGAGTTTACATTACCTGAATTACAGTTCAGTTGCTGCCATTTGTGGAGTTTGACTTTGCTGGTCTTTGCTTCTACAGTTGTGTAATAAAAAATATTGCCCAAGTCTTCCTCTTGCCCTGCCTTTGGTAAATATAAGGCCATTTGGGAAGACAGTCTTCCTATTTGGTTTGAAGAGTATAAAAAATAAGAGGGGCAAATGTAAAAGACTTGGTGAATGATTTGAGGAAATTGCCACTGGGATTTGCTTGTGCCTGGAAGACTCCGAAAACAGCAGGTTTCTACCTGCAGTTGTTTATTCTGTGCAATAGGCCCTTAATAGCAATCTATTCCTAGGCTGTTGTATCCAAGTGCCTTGCAGAAATTGAAATAGCGTAAACAAGGAGTAAAACACATTTCAGGTGCTGGTGTTTCAGCAGTTAGGGTTAGTTTGTAGTCTTGAGATTTCCATGTTTGGGAACACATAGAAAATGAAGGGTTTGAGTTCCATCCTGCTCGTTAGAGAGTGCTGGCAGCTCTCTGTCTTTCCTGCCAGGTCCCTTTGGCATGGCTTTTACAGCTGCAGCTGACTGTTCATCCTCCTCACAGTCTCTCTCTGCTTCTGATGAGGGCAAATCAGCAGCATCTTTTTGAGACAACTGCAAGAAACCACTTTGCAGAAGACACTCAACATCGTGGAACTGTCTAAGGAAGAGGCTGACTGCTGCATTTTGAGGGGACTGATGCTATTTCCTTATTTCAGAGATCCCAATCACTCCTCCTTCCTATCTGAAGTCTTTCTCTTCCAAATGGTCCTTGGTAAGTTTTGGACTGTTTTCCAGCAGTAGCTGGTTATCTACACACTTCCCATCTTCAGCTTTCTCAAGAGTTTGGAGTGAGACCTTGCTGTAAAGTGATTACCGTCAAAAAGATCATCATAACAGAATTACTTATCTTTAGTCTCACTGAAACATAAGTCATAGTTATTGAAATTGATTGCAAGCATACCATGTCACAACAGAGGCAGGCACACAACACCTTGGGGAAAGATTTCTGTTTCCTGGGTGATGTTAGGAGATATTTAGTAAATCTTAGCTTAAAAATTACCTTTTTTTAATTCTTTTTCGGTGAAGCTTTTTCAGTCTTTTTTTTCTTTTTTTTTTTCCTCCCCAGAATACCATTCACAGTCCAGAGCCACAGTACTGGAGAAATAGCTCCTTTCACATTAGTATCAAAACAACAAAATGATAGGTATGCTTTCAATTGCCAACGAAACTTCTTTTAGACCCCAAAATCCAAGCTCACATGAAGATCATTGTTTTTTCTATTGCACTGTCCTGTAAGCCTTTCTTACCCTGAGATCCTGGCATTCAGTTGTTTGGACAGAATCGTCCTCCTCTGTAATGGGTTTCAGCTGCTGTCTTGGCACTGTTGCTCAGGGGATGTTGCTCAGTTCCTATCTAGGTCTCTCTCGAGCCAAGAGCCCTTGCAGAAGAGGAGAGGAGACTATCCATTGCATTTCTTGGCAATGAGGTCTTTCTTTTAGCAATACAAGATTGTGGTGACTTACATAAAATGAAAGAAACTGCAGTTTTGGAGGAAACTGTATTCTGCGAGGCTTTTTCTATGAAAGGAGTAAAATATTGTGCAATGAACGTTCTTTCATTGCTTTTCCATAAGAAATAAGAAACAAATTATGCATCTTCTTTTTTTATCTGTGCTGAACACAAGTTGAAATGGAACCTCAGCCTTGCATTCTTAAGAGCTTCAGAGCACAGCTGTCCTCCAGAACAGGGCACTGTAGAATGCACCCTCACAGTTTTGTGTTGCGAACATCATATTTGCACACACACCTTGTGTTCCTAATGTAAAAGCAGACAATTAGAACAACATCCTTATTACAACATTCATGCCGTGATGCATTGCTTTGAAAAGAGATTCCTATGCTATTCCTCAACACATGTAAAAAAAGGTAAAAAACATAATTTTGAAAGGGAAATAGGCTTGGAGTTTTTACTTTTTTTGTTGATTTCCTCTCTGCTTACAGTGATATTTTAAAGTTAAATGCTGAACCTGGTTATAGAAGATTATTTTATTTTTAAAATATCATAGGATTTATATTAGGGCAATTTCTAAATTGCAGTAAACTCTACATCTTCTGGTAGAATATTCTTAAATGTAGAATTATCTGTAATAAAATAGGAGGATAATTTTATAAAACGCAAGATTTTCTTTTCCCTGTCATCCAATAGTGTATGTGCAAATGGAACACTAGTTCAGCAATTCTGAATGCTGTCGTTCCATTCAGTGTATAATTTCTTCATCAACAAAGAAGCATTTTGCTTTTTTTGAGGTTGGAATTCAGACTCACTGGTCATAGAGGAGAATGGGACTTCATATGGGAAGAGGTGGTTTATTCACATATGAAAACCCACCAGAAAATGGAAGCAGTGCCATACAAAGTTTGTCACACTTATCTGCTAGTCCTGCTGAAAGTTTTTGCAATGTCTGTTGCCCTGTGGATTTGAGGGAAACCTGTGGTCAGCACAGATCCCACTTGTTGGTTTAATGTCTGGGCACCATCAGCAGAGACAGCTGCTCAAAGCAAACAGGCGAACTGGGAACAACTGCTGTTGTCTCCTCATATTAGATGTGCTGTTGGTGCTCACATTATGGTAGGGAAGGGTCCTCTTGAGTCCTGCCATAGTGTGTTTGGGTTGGATGGAGGCTGATCACTCCTTCCTGGCCTAAATAGCATATACCATCCTCCCTCATCAGAGGTGTGGGAAGAGTGTCTTTCCCCCTTGCTCAGCAAGATAGTGTCAGTAGGGGCAGGCTTCAGAGGCCGATCTCTTTAGCTTCTGCACAGAACATCACATTCAAGCAGTAATTAGCAGTGGAGTGGAACTAACACAGGCAATGCGAGAACAATGCAGTGGCCCAGCTAGTAAAAAGAAGCTATCACCCTTTTAAATTAAATCAGTGTCTAGGGAAAGTTACTGACTTGTCTCTTCTTCCCCTGCCTTTGCTTCATCCCTTCCAGCCCCACTGAAATATTTCTAGGCTGAGTTTTAGCATAGGCTGCAAATAAGAGCATTTTTCTCTGACACAGACACATCTGATTATGGGAATACAATGATGATCAGCTTTGTTATTAGTGATGATGATTTTTATGCAATAGTATTTCTATATTATTAGCAGCACTGTATATGCAATTGAAAACTTGATGCAGTAAATTATGGCCAAACCCCAGCAGTCCAAATGATAATTTGATTGTACAAGTACAATCCCAGAGTTATGTATGAACCATATGCTCTACATACTTACTAATGAGTAAGGTTAGACTAGCATGAGCTGTGCTGTATTTCTGAGTATTCTTCAAGAGTTTACATATGATCTTCAGTACAGATAATAGAGAGATCTGTTTTCATGAAATGCTTATTTAAGCATAAAGAAAATAGTAGGATGCAAATTGTTAGCTGTAAGCTTGGCTGGTTTTTAGCTAACGGAGGGGTTGAGTGGGATCTGGAAGGGTGCCAGTAACTTGTGGTTGGCATCCCCCTTGGGTATGTTTCGGAAAGTCACAAAGGAAACCCATGAACCCAAAGCATTTGTGAGTTGTAGTCAGCTGAGCTGTTGCAAGGGAGTACTCCAGGGAACATGGTTTGTACAGTTTATTTCAATGCCACTGGCTGTAGATTGAGAAAGAGCTCTTTCACAGAACCCATTTTTCCAAAATTCTGCTGATTAGATCATCTCTGTGCCAAAGGATATAGGCAGCTAATGCAGGATGAGATGAAGCTCCTCATTTAAATTTCATCTGATTGCTTGCTATAGAATAGCCTTACTGGATGAAAACAGCCTTACGTTTCTCTTTGTGTAGTTTCAGACTTTCTTCATCATACCTGATTTACTGTATTGCTACATTATTACAGCTTAGCGTAATTAATCCAATTTAGTGTTCACACAGTTCATTCAATCTGTGTGTCTCATTGTGGACTTAAAATTTGGTATGGCAGAATGGTATGGCAGAATCCAGGTGTCATGGCAGTTAATTTTGATGAAGTCATCAAAATTTCTGAAACTCATCAAAGCAAAGATAAATTATACTCTTGGTGCCTAGGAATAGTAGCTTCTTGAATTAAAGCTACACAGATTTTTACAAGCTGTGGGCTTGCTCCAGTGTTGAATCCAGATGTGATGTGTGCCCCAAGAGGTAAAATTAAACTTGTTGGCTGAGACAGTTCTCCTCCTTGGAAGTGGCCACAAGTGATTGAACTGCAAATGTTTCAGGGGAATACTGGCTTTGCTCTACAAACTTTCTAATATAACCAGAAATACCAGTGAAAAAAATGTAATCAGACATATTGTAGAATATCTGAGAAATATTTTTTTAAAAATCTAGACTTCTCTTTCGTGAGAGAAAAGGATCAGCTGGTGGTTATCACTGAGACTGGCTTCCTGTGTTTCAAGGGAACACTTGCCCCATTGTTCTCACTTACATTGGGTAGGTCATGGATTGCTATGGGATTAAGTGAAATCTAAGGCGGGCATTTTCAACCAAGCTTTTATTCATTTTTAGCATTTCAGGTTCCTTAACATCAGAGTGGCATGCTTATAAGGGGGAGAACATAGATGTTGCAAATATTGGCAAACAGCATTTTGAAAACCTCTTGAAATGGTGTGAATATACTCATTATAAACTCTACCTTCATATCTTGTCTGAGAAGAGAGCACTGGTGTGGATAGTATATGGATGTGAGAAATGTGGAAGGGAGAAAATTGGGTCTCCTCTGTATATGATAGCACTGAGCAGGTGGTATGTGTGAGCTGTGAGTAGGCAGCTTTCTGTTAGGGCATGGGGACACCTAATTTAATTTGAAAGAAGAGGCAGCAGCTAGAAAGCAAGCAGTTCCCTATACTACCTCTGTTGTTATTGCCAGTTCAACTAAATTCAATTCTGATAATGTTGACAGATCTCTCTGTACAACATCTTTCAGCCGTATGGAGCTAGTCTGGCAGCTCCCACAACCCAAATAGGTGTCTGGCACTATCTGTCATCTCATTCACGAGGCTCAGACAGTGTTTTGTCCAGAATTGTGTAGGAGTCTGGGTAGATACGTTACCAAAGGTAGATCTTGTAAGTCTGAAGTTACATTGCTTGTATCATGGCTCCATCCTGGACTTCAGCCATGTCATCGTGGAGAATTTTGGCCCATGCCAGGCTCTTTCCAACAATTTGAGGTATAGAGACATCAGAGAGAGCAGCAGATTTATTTCTTTGGTGCAGCCACTCCTGCTTTTCTATGTTCACGTTAAGAGATGAATAAAATATGGATGTAGAAAAACACTGTTGAGATTGTCCACTCCCTTGCTCAACTCTGTCAGCAAATAGATCATTTGTCAGGGGAAGAGAAGAGTCTCAATTCTGCTTTCCTAGCTGACAAGTTCAAATCCAGACAAAAAGATTAAGAAATCTTCTGTACAAACTAAAAGCTGCATATGATTTAAAGCATAATTTTCCTGTTGGAAAGAAGATTTAAGTATGACTTGCCTGTTGGGAGGAATGTTCAAATATTTCAGACTGAGCCAAGGCTTCAGTTTTTTACGTTTTAAAAGTTTTATATTCTTCAAAAATATCCTTTTTCTTATGCACTTACTGCGTACCAAGATATTTCTAAAAGACGTGCTCAGTCTATGTCACCCTATTCTCTTCATATGTGATCCAAAAATGTTCATACTTCTGGATTTTTGAAATCATATTAATTTCCATGACAACCTACTAATGTTGCAAACAAAGGATTAATTGTTTTGTGTGGCATGAAGCAGAAGAGAAATTTAGATCACATGAAGGAAAAGTGAAGTGGCTATACAAATGCAAATATACTGTAATAGCAAGAGAATATAACAAAGGAAGAGTTAAATATGTTTTTCTTCAACTAAATCTTCAAATTCATCAAGCTTGTTTTAATGTTATAAGTTGCTTTCTGGGGGAAGATGTACAGAGAATATCTGTTAATTCCTTGTTGAAGACTGAAAAGCTTATCTCACTCACTGTTCAAGCATCCAAACTGCAACTGGCCAAACATCTGCAGGCAGACAAAGGCAGCTGTCCTTCATGACGCTGGAGAAACCCACACATCTTGTCCTGGGTCTTTAGCAAAAGTCGGCAGGGAAAAGGAAAAAACCTGGCAATTCCCTCCAGAAATATCATCATGTTCTATTTGTTAATATATAGTGCCTTCTTGTGGGCAAAGGGACTTACTGCTGGATGGAAGCCTTTGCACACGGCAGCTCCTTCCCCTCCCTTCCCTTTTATAACTCAAGACAACTTGGGGAAGAAACCCAAGGAATGTAAAACATGTGGGTTTAGATACAGAAATTGCAAACGCATGTGGAGCCATCAAGTTTGCCATACATCACAACTTTCCATTAATGAAAGCTCTCTTTTGAAGTCTCTAGAAATGGGATGAACATAGGGTTTGACTTTTACAGTGCTAAGAAACATTTTTCCTTTTTGATTTTGTTCAAGAAAAAGTTGCCATCTCTCACAGAAATAGATGTAGCAGTAACTTGTCAGGCATTTTCTCATCATCTTCCCTCTTTGCATGAAGATTTTTCTTTTTCGAATTCAGACACGCATGCATGCATGCATGCACACAGATGCCAGATGCTCAGGCACACATGTAGAGGGCTGGGTGGATGGGACAGTAAATCATCTTTTGTCATTTCTGATTACTCTTTTCTGCTTATGGAATTACCCAGCTGTGCAGGATACCTTATACACCTCTGGGTATCGATACCTTTAGCAAGCTGAGGCTGCAGCTCTACAGTGCCTATCCTTCCCCACATCCTGCCACGTCCCACTCCTCGAGGATTCTCCAGGCATGTGTATTTACAAACCTCTCTTATCCCCACAACCAAGTGCTATTAAACTTGGGGATTTCAGTTACTGCAATGACGCTGTTAAACCCAAAGCAAAGTGCCAGATCTGATAAGCAAGCGGGCTGCCTGGAGGCGTTAGGTGTGTGTTTTGGTGGATGCTGACCAAGGGGCAGGGTGCTTAGCTCATGGCTAAGTGTGAGGAAGGCACCCCAAAGAAGAGGCCATATCACTGCTTTTCTTGGAATCGTTGCATTCTTTCTCTAATGTTTGTAGTAAATATAATAGCTGGATAGTTCCCATTCAGCAGATTTTGAATGTTTGCTAGACTAAACTGCAAATCTGTCTGTTGCTGAGATGAGGCTTACATTTGAAACGAGTTTCTGAGTTTGCAGCTTCGTTCATGCAGCTAGTATCAGTCCAAGTGTGGTGGAGTTGAGTCTAGTGAAGGCCCCTTCCTGTCATAAATAAGATTACTTTCATTTCACTTGTGGAGTGTGTTATTCCTCCGAGTAATGAATTTCCTCTGTGCCTTTGAGAACATAAACATGGTTTTCATTAGGTTTCTATTAAAAAAAAAAAAAAAAGCAGGGTAAAATTAATAGGAAGACTATTAACTCCATAAATGCAGATGTGTTTTCACTGTATAACCATGATCGAAATAAACAGCTTCTTCATTGAAGACTGCAAACTGCAGAAAATGAAACAATTCTGCAGACCTCAATTCTTCTCTCAGAGAATGAAAGTACTGAAGAATCTGTCTATTAAAACTAGTTTCTTGGGAGGAAGAATAGACTTTCAGGTTAAATGTAGACAGACAAATAGCTTCAGGCTTTCTACTTAATATGTAACGTATGTGATAATAACAGTTTTAAGCCATATATTCAGAATTAGCATTGCAGCTAAGGACTGGAACATTGCTTTTTTTCCTGTCCTTTAACAGATATGTCTCTGCAGTTGCAGAAGAAGGAATGGCAAAATTTGAAAATATTTTGCTGTTGGACCCCATAACTCATAAAATGTTTATGTACCATTTGTATTTGTGGCTTGAGATCTCTGTCAAGTGGCGAATCCCCACAGCATCACTGCAGTTTTCGTTTTTTTCATAGCTGCCAGCATTTTAAACAGATACCCAAAAATCACCATGCATGCAAAGCCAGCCATTTGCAGAAATACAGACCCTTAAGCTGTTGGCATCTTGTTCCACTCTAACAGTCAAAAATACATCATAAAACTGTAGAAATTAGCAGTTAGAATTCATGCTCCTTACACTGATGTAATATATAATTTTAGGAAACTGAGGTCACTTTCTCACTACTTAAATCATATACAGTAGTTTTAACTTCCTGAAAATGAAATTACTGGACTTAAGAAAAAACTAGATCTCAGTAACAAAAGCTACAGCTTGGCAACTAATTAAATTTCAAACTTCACCGGCCTGAGAAGTGTAATTTTATATTGTTCTGTAGGCTGTTTTAAGCCTTTTTTTTTCCAGAAAATAGGAATTCTGGAATTTTTAAGCATAGGTCCCACTTCCATTCTGCTTAATTTTTATTCTCAGTGTTTATTTACTGGTAATTTTGTAAGGAAAATTTCCAGTTTTATCTGAGAATAATTTATAGTCTGATGCTAAACCTTTTAATTATTCTTCCTTGTTATCATGCAAGTTTTACGGTGCTGTTACTATAACAGTGCAGATGTTTATTATTTAAAATGGTAAGGATGAAGTTGTTTAAAGAGCCAGTCTCAGTTATGGAAGAACATTGCTTTGAAACCTCAACAAAGAGGAAAAGAAATGTTAAATATCAGCTCCTATTTCCCTTAGTGTTTGAGCAAGAAATTATTTTTTGATTTTGAAAATTTTGGTGGGGAGGAGGTAAAGATAAAAGGCTCTGCAAATTAGAAATTCTGTATGGTTGTTTAATACTTGCTCAGTAGTGTGCTATTCCCTAATCAAGTCCCTGCAAGCTGTAAATCGTGGCCACTATGTCACTGTTTTGATTGGAAGCAAGAGCTGTACTATGACAAATCTCTAGGGACAGCAAACTTCTGCAGCTGTGGAAGGCTGGAACTATTTGCTATTATTATGAAAAGAATCAGAATTCTTTGTTTTAATGTAAAGTTGTAGTAAAATTCATAAGGTGCACGGGGATGTAGTGTGAAGATTTTACAGCAAGTGTGGCCTACAGCAGTAGTGCTCTGGTGATAGAAAGTAAGCTGTTCTAAATGTCAAAGCAGCAAATGCGGAATTATAGCCCTTCTCTCACCTCTTCCCTTGTCCATCTTAGGAAAAGTTTTATGTGAGTTATTTTAAAATATTTCTAAGTGTAAAATACTAGATAAGTATTTGGGGCTTCAGTAAAACATCTTCCTATTGAATGAAAGGATGTGCTTTCCTTCTATTGCCATAGAGGCGTTTAGAATGTTTTGTTCGTCTTTAACTTCTGAACTACGGCCAGAATAAATGAAACCTGAGGACAGAAATGTTAATTTCTGCAGAAGTGCAATGTAAATACTTGAGTTGATCTACATACTGTTTATCACAGAGAGTTCTAGACCTAGATGATAACTTTCCATTAGAATATTCTCTTTAACATACTCTAAGTGCTTCCCCAAGATTAAACTGAATGACTGCAGAGGAAATTAATTTTTGACATATGCAAATCCTCCATCCATATGCACAGGCTTCTTGCAGGATTGATTGTAATATTATTCCCAGATGCCCTAATCAAATGTTAGGCCTTGATTAATTAAAGTAATAACATAGTCACACCAGGATTTTTCTGAACAGTAAATCTAGCATACTGGTATACTCAGTTTGAAAGAGGGAAGAGTGAGGAATGTGAAAGATAGCGTGCTTATTGACATGTGGCTTACACTAGTGGTTATGAATCAAAATGAAATACGGATGTGGAAAAAAATAACTCCTGTTGGACTAAAAGATTGTCTGATCGTATTTTGAAATCAGCCTTTGCATTTACTGCAACAGCATTCTATACAGTAGCATGTCTCAAATCCTTGGTGATATAGAACTTATAATACAACATATAACATGGATATAACATATAATATCTAATACATAAATTACATGCGTTGTTTGGAGAACAAACGAAAAAACCAAAATCTTTTCACCTTTGAAGAGGAATGGATAAACATTGAATAAGCAAGCAGATAAATAAGTTTTATTAATGTAATCTCTTTAGTAACTGGACAGTTACTCAGCATAAATAGCAGTGCTGGCTTCCTGCTGCTTCTTGCCATTGCTGTTTTGAAAGTCCTATAGCTACAGCCTGCAATCCGCCTGGCTTTCTTCAGGGTTATTCAAAGCTCAGTTTTCACAATTATTAAATAAGCCAAATTTACATACCTCCTTATCCAGACAGATCTATTTTAAAAGTGCTGTGGAAAGAAATGCTTTCTAGTAACAAAACCACCTTATTCCTAAGCATTGCTAAGAAGCAATAAAAGGTGGTGGTATGTTTGGTGAATGTGCCTCAAGGGATCACACTTTGAATGTGACTCTCGTACTTCGTTCCCAGGTGGGTCCCTTTTTATGCCACTCTGACTAGTTTAAAGCGGCTGTGAATGAGCACAGATTATACTTTTTTCGTTCAACTCACATGAAAGAGATCTACCAGAAACCAGGTGTGATATTTTAAAACATGCAATAAAAGCATCAGTTTGGGTAGAGCACACAGTGCTTCTGTAAAAGTCCTTTGTTCCTCCAGATACGGAGATTCAGAGACAAGCCAATAGACCTGCACAAGGCCACCCAGTGTGTTAAGAGAACTACTGGGATTAGAGTTCAGGAGCTGCTTTTTTGCAATCCTAGCTAGTCTGCTGTTTTGTGTGACTCCCTTTGCATGAAAGCATGCAGGCACAAACCTGGATTGCCTCAACTGCACACACAGGTATCCTGGCTGTTCATGATCACAAGCAAGCCCCATTCCATTGCCAGATCTGCAGTATTGGCACACAGCTGAATTGAATGAGAAATACAGGGTCATCCTCACATGGTGCATCTCAGAACCTTTCCTGCCCTGCCATATAGTTTAGTCCGGTGTAGAAACCCCACCTAACATGTGTTGCAATACCATGAGGTGACTGCAGCTAGGCAGGATTTGCTGCTGCTCTTTGAGCATTCACAGTCTTCTCCAAATGCGTCAAACAAGTGGGCTTGCATACATCCATGTTTATGACTTCCCATCTTAGGAAGACCCATGATTTAAAAATCTCCTTGATGGCTCTGTTTCAGTAAATATCAATCAAGAAGAGAAAGATTCCACAACCTTTCTGAGGAGATACTTAAAAACTACTTGTTCTCATAGGGTGCCAAAGTGAATGTTGAAGAAAAAACATCCCAAGTCCTCCTCCTGGATGTCCTTGTGTAGCCTCAACCACCTCTGTGCAGACAGTTATTTTCTCTCACAGTCCTTTTTAGAACCTGGATTGCTTGGGATTTTTTTACATCCCTCCCTTCCAATCCTATGTATCATAGAGGAATTTGACAACAGAGTCAGATTGAACATGCTGGTGGCTTTCGCAAAACATTCCTAAGATGTGAAAGTCAAATCCCAAACTCTGTTTGCTAAATAGAAATAAAACCTGCTGATCTTCCTTCATTTTGAACTTGCTTTTCCAACTAGCATACTTTGCCTCCTTCTTCATTGAAATGTATCATGAAAGGTTGATGAAGGCTACCATTCTAGCAGTGTGTCATGTATTTAGTAAGACCTGCATGTGTAAAATGAAGAATGAGTATTTTGACATTGTTCATTTATGATCTCATATAGAACCCCAAATATTACGTCATGTACAAAACTCATCAAAATATTAGTGGCCCAAGTCAGCCGAGTCTTAGAAGTCACTCTAGGAATGCCTAATCAGAGAAAACTGGTAAAATCAGAGGAGACTGATAAAGTGTTGCAGTACCTAGCCTAAAGCCACTTTTTAATTCATACAGACAACCCAGTTATATTATGTGCCTATTTTATATAGAATTTATTTATTAATGGATTGAGTGTATTAATTTATTCACCTGCTGTTTGGTGGAAGAGTAAAGTATGTCTCTTTCTGACAGCACTTTTTCCTTTCTTGTAATGCCCAGCCTTCTGAGGAGCTATATACTGCTTAGTACAGCTGTCATATCAACTTTACTGCATGCGGATTTTGCAAAACCAAATTCTTATCTGTCCTGTTTGGAGGGTGAATATGTTTCACCTGAAGTACACAGAAGTCTTCTGTGTGTCCAAATTGTAGTAAAGCTCTTCAGCTATGCAGCAGAGTTGATTTTCCTCTGTGTTTTTATGAATAATACTTCAGTGCCAAAGTTCTCCAGTTGCAAAGGCATTATTTGCAGGATCCAGTTTGGACAGAATCATGTTTTGATCTTCTGAGTTCAGACAGATTGTCACCTGTAGCTATTTCATCCTTTACCAAGTGGCATCTGTAAGGCATAACCATACACAGTGTGGTGTTTCCTTCTGTGGCTAAAAACTAAATGTCTATGTACAGCTGCTCTCTATGGAAGAATATAACAATCACAGTCTCTAATTAAAGGAGAACACAATTACTGTTTAGAAGTCTAGGAAGATACTCAGAATCAAAAGAAGCGATTTTGGACTTGTTAGATCGTACAGTTATCTAAATAAATAGGATTCCCCTTTCTTTCTATTCTCTGCCCTCTATTGCAGTGCCCCTTCAAAATTTAGTCGAAGTTACTCTTGTGGCTTGTATCATCTTTGTGTCCAATATAGTGTTAAAAATTAGCTTTTTCAGTGTGACCAGGATATTTTTCCTGCCAGTGAATTTGATCATAGGTATATTAGTTCTCAGGTGTCAGAAATTACCTTTCTGTGGGATTTTTTTGTGGTTTAGCTTTTCTTTAAAGCAGTGTCATTTCCTTTCGTTTTCCCCATCTCATTCCCAAAGGAATTAGCGACAAACTCCCTTTGAGGAAAAAAAACACGTCTGAGAAAGAAAAATACTTTCGATGATTAAGGCCCTTCTGTTCAAACAGTTCCTGCTTACGCTATGGAATCTATAGATATTGGACATGTAAAGGAGAAGGTTAGAAGATAACTAAGACCCCTCAGGCTTGGTATATAATCAAAGAAGTATTGTTTGGGAATGACTTAAAGAGAAGTAGAATGGCTAACATTTTGGCCCCGATCCAGCTGCCACTGGAACTGGTGGCAGAATTCCCACTGACTTCGGGAGTAGCAAGAGCAGACCTTTTGTCTTTTGAGGACAAGCATATGAAAACATGATGAGAAAGATGATAACCATGCCAATCAGGTAAGACAACTGCCTACAGATTCCTTATTGAAAGGACATCTTTGCCCAGGGTAAGTAGCTTGACAGAAGAGATGTGTGTCATCTCCAGTTTGCGGGCAATGCCCAGCTCAGTCAGCAGCACCTTTTGGTGGAGGCAGGATCCCACAGCAATTCCAGGAGTACAGCTTTGTATCTTGCCAGCTAAAGTTATAACAGCAGCTGAAAAGTAGCTAACAACATAAGCATGGTTGTGCTGGGTAGGAACAAAGAGCTAGCTGTCCTGACAATCTGTTTTCTGTAGAGGATTAAAGAACAGCAGCGCATATAGAGCAGTTCATATAGAGCACAGTAGATCCTTTGGTACACCATCCCAGCTTCCCTAAGTCAGTAATTTAGAGCTGTTCAGGTATTACCTATGTTTCAGAACATTTTGGACCTGTGTGCAAACAGCTGAAGTCTGAAGTCCAGGTGTATCATCTCCCATTATGTTTATTTTAACAAGTCTGCAAGTAAGTAGATGTACTTCAGTAGCTGTACTGTAGGGCACTTCTTTCAAGGGTAGGGCCTAAAAAATTGCTCTCCGCCTCTTTCGTGTTATCACTGTGGTGTGAGTGATTTGAGGCACATCTCTCAGGGCTAGTGGCTAGTTTCCTCACTTTTCCCCTAGTTTGCTGCTCCGGTGTTACAAATCTTGCGTTGGACTCTAGCTTCTGGTTGGGTTTAGGCCTCATAGAAATATGTGATTTCCCTAAAGAGCAATTACACCTGTGATTGGCATTCCTCAAAGTGGAAGAATACAGATGCCATATACTTGATTAAGAACAAGCACTGGGAGAAATGGCAAAATTAACAGAGAGAAAAGTACACTTTTAGGAAAGGCTGAGAAGGAAAATAATTATATAAGGTACAGAAACCAGGGAAAAAAGGACAGAGCAGAGGAGAGATTTAAAAACTGTGCTGGGACCTACAAAAGGAGCCACATCTTTACTGTCACTATCCCAAGCCATGAACAGGTCTGACAACCACAAAAAAAGCTTTCTTCATGTAAAGGTTGGAGAGGTGTTTGGTAGAAAGGCAGCTGCACTTTTCCTCACCTTATAGTCATATGGTTCCCATTTATTGGGTGGAATTGAATAGCTGCAGGCTTGCCACTCTCAGAGGAAAGAGATCTCCTTACTTACTGTAAAAGTCTTGGGGATGTTTTTCCTTGAGTGTATGAAGAAGAACTCCTTGCACAGTGCACAGCAGGAACTGCAAGGTGGTTTTGCTTCAGTGCAAGTGTCAAGGAAGGGCATGTGTGAATACAAATAACATTCAGCTGCTGGAGCAGAAACAGTCCTGGTGCTGTGACATCTACTCCATAGCTTTAGCAAAATAGGATCTGAAACAGGAAGAAATAAAAGAGGGATGGTGGGAAGAAATAATTTGTTTAAGGATTCTGTACATGAAAGTATTCTTTTTTTCTGTCCACCTTTCTCAGGTCCAAGCTGTTAGGAGAAACCCTGGTGCCCATTCAGTGCTGGTACAGGCAGGATCAGTGTCCTTTATTATTCTTCCCTTGTTCATCTGTCTTCCACTCACCCCAAGTCCACATCTGTCAGGTTTTGGTCTTTTGCTTTAAACTCCAGCTGCTGATTTTGAGCTACTGCCTGAGATGTAAAATAAGTTGCTATCCCTTGTGGCTGGGGGAAAGAGCTTGAAAACGTGAACCTGAGGTGTGCCAGGACTAATCAAAAGAATTCAAAATGTAAATTGTGGATTTTTGAAGCCTTTTTCCCAATTTCTGCATGCTAACTCAGAAATAACTGAATAACTCAAGCTAATCAAATTATGCAGAAAATTTAACCTGCCAGTGTTAATTAATGTAAAGCCCTAATGTTATTTATGTAATTGTTTAATAATTTAAAGAAATAGAAAGAGTTTGAAGGAACAAATAGTTAAAGGAGGTGTACCATTCAGCTGTAGTCAACGATTGCCTGTTTTAGGGGTAAGATAGAAGGCTTGAAAAGGGTGATATCCATTGTAAATCAGGTAGAAGAAAGTCCTTTCTCTAAGATTATTTCTTACTATGCTAAATAATCTCATCATTTTAGTTTCCTCAGATTAATCAAAATTGTCAGATTTAGTAAATTATTTTTTCATATTCCATTTTTGACAAAGTTGCTCCTTAACTGAGCATTTCTCCAAAGCACACAACTATTTTTTAATAAATTATTATCTTATAAACAAACTCTCTTCAAAAATTTTCTTCATCAGGTGTTAAAACTATTGAAAGAAAATTCTGACTGTTTTCAGACTTAAGCAGTTTCTACTGATATTGGTCTGCTTTTTAGGTGTAATGCTCTGTAGTAGACAAGGGGGTTGATAAACCAATGTCTGCATCAGTCACACTGGAGAGAAGAGTCAGTGTGGTATCTGCAGAATTAACTCTGAGGCATAAGTGCTCAGTGATTAGAGTAAGGAAGTAGCCAGCAATCAGCTGTCTGTGGTTGAGACTCTCCAGATAATTTGCTTGCATTTCATCCACAACCATCACCCAAGGCTTTTGTATAAACCGAATGGTCATGTGTCAGTATAGAATATTCACTTACAGGTTACTAACTGGTTATAAATTAAGAAATTTTACAAAAGCCACAAGCAATGTGCCAAAAATAGCCACAGGCATTCAATATGAGTGTGCCTCAATTTCTCCAGGCATGCTGAAGTGTGATATTACTGATTGTCTTTGCCACTTCTGTCCCATTTGGACTGTAGAGCAAAGCATTTACACTAAGCAGCAACTCAGTTACGGTCCCAGGGGTGAATGAAACATGAGTTAGGAAGATAATATTAGGAAATTGCATGACTGCTCTCAGATTTCTTTGGCTGTATTTTGACAGCTGAATTAATATGAGTTATCTGTGCTCAAGTGAACTTCCCCTAGCACAGCACAGCTTACTTGAGAACGGCCATCTTTCAAAATTATACTGGAGCGTACTAACGAATTAGGAGATCATCAATGTGCCTGTAGAGCAGCACAGAGAGATTAACTTGATAAAACTAAATATTTTCCTCTTTGTTATAGGTTGAGACAAATCACACAAGTTAAAAGTACCATCATTTTTGAATTAATTTTTTTTCTTTATGGTTGGAAGTCTGATGAGGGATGGAATTCTAATTTTCACTCAAATTAATTCTATGCTGAAGGTAAGTGCTTTGATTATCACTTTACAGAAAAGTGAATTTTCTGAAAAATTTATTTCATCTCCCTGCTAACGGATCTCCAAGCAACTCTGAGACAAATAGCTTTTGGGACTTAATGTTTGGCCTCTGATTCATTCTGCTGAAGGACCACTTTTGGAAGGAAAACTCAGATCCCACATTCTCTGTTTATTTTTATCTCATTTTGCTCTGGAAAGAGAAAGGAAAGTTGTATCTGGCAGACAAAATGAGACTGGAAAATTAGCAGGACATGGGAGTGATGTTAAAATTGCTTTCCTTAGCCAGAGCCCACGAGCACCTGGGTGCACTCAAGGTGGAAGCACTCCTTGTTTTGAAGCATTATGGAGCCCCCAGGAGCCTGTATTTGACACACAGTGATGGAAATGGAAGGCCATGAACTCAGTGGAAGTTCAATTTATTTTTGTTGTGTAGTTATTCTAACACCCCTCCAAAAAAAGTTATATCTTCATTCTGGTAAAGCCTTGAATTTTCCTAATGAAACTTTAAGGAGGGACTCTTAATCTGCATTTTCTCCAGTGTTGGCAAATCTTCTTGTTTCTTATGTCTAGAAAAAAGGCTTTTCTTCTGGGGAGAATTCTCAGCTGCAGACAGCCTAATTTGTTCTTGGCACATACTAGGATTTGCATTGCTATGGGGATCAAAAATGTAATAATTCACAAATCTATCTCCTGAGCTGGGCTCAATTAGTTAATTTTTTTTTCCACTTTTCCAGTTGTCTTTTGGGAGAGGCAGAGCCTTCCCTGAGCAGAGCAGAGGGTCTTGGACCATGTTGTGTGACATTATGCCTAAGACTGCCACTGGAAGTAGCAGAGACAGGACAACACTGTCTCTGCTTTCTGAAGGGATGGAAATGGAGCCACTCATCTCCTCTGCACCCTTGGCTGGTACAGGCAGAAATTGCATTTCCTTTGCTGATATTTAAAATACTTTCTTCCATTTTTTACAAAATCTGCAGGAAATGAACCCTTCTCATTCAAGGCTGAGGTTTCTCTGCCTGTTTTCTCCTTGCTAGATCCTGGCAGAAGGCAGCCCCAGGAATATAAATTTCTCCTGTCCAGGGAAGGTCACACCTCTGCCTAGCACTCAGCACAGGGTCATTTTCTCCAGGCTGCAGCATGAGCACAAGAGCTGCATCTTCTTATAGGGCTGCTCTGAATTATTGTGAGGTCTGGGGCAGGTTATGTCATTGCTGTCTGCCTCAGTTTACCTGGGCTGTGCATAAACAGTAGAAATACCCTCAGGTGGAAGCTAGATGCAGTAATACAAGCTTTACAGTTCTGGGATCTCCAAGCTGCTCATAACTGTTCCAGGTGCCATTATTCATAAGCTACAGCTGTGTGCTTTAAAAGCACTTAAGACTTGGCCATATCAAAATGGATGTTGACCAGACACAGTAAAATATATACCTACCTAGTCTCAAGCCTGGATTTAAGCTTCCCAGCTACTTCTAGGTGTTAAAGCAAAGATAAGCAAGAGAGCTGCTGAAAACATTTAAAATGGCAAGGAATTTCTCTTCTTTTTGTTCCCAGAAGCAGATGGACTATTTTTACTCCTTCCTTCTAAGCACATCCACCTTTTGAGGAGAAACTGGACAAAAATTACACTATTTAGATGGAATTATGAGAATCTGAAGGAATTTTGCATGTAATAATTAACCTTCAACTAGAACTGTCTCTGGTGGCTTCAGCCATAATGAAATGTCACATTTCATGCAAGTAAAGGTTCATTAAATGGTAGAACTTTTTAAAGTCCATACCCTAGGTCATCAAAAGCATGATGCACTGACTCACAGCAAGATCTGATATGGAAAATGTAGTTATGGGGTAGCTCAGGTACGTAGAGTCTTACTAAAGACATAGGATGGTATATGCCTTCTCCACCTCTTTCTGTGTCAGAGGTTGAGATCTTAGTCTCTTTGCACTTTCTATGAAATAATGTGCAGTTGTAAAAGCATTAACAGAAATTCTTTCCAAGTAAGGTATTTCACTGCTATGACACTGATATTGAGGAAAGTCCACAAAATGCCAACATTTCCCCTTTGCTGCTGTTAATGGTACAGCCATTAAAATCTTAGGCCACCGGTATATACTGATCTTAAGAAATAACTGCTTTAACACTAGATGAAACCTCTTTGTTCAGTAATAATTCTGTTTCTCACTTCCCTGGGGAACCTGTTGCAATGCTTGACCATCCTTTCAGTGTAGACATTTTTCTTAATATCCATTGTAAACCTCCCCTGGCACAACTTGAGCCATTTCTTCTCATCCTGTCACTTGTTACCCGGGAGAAGAGACTGACCCCTGCCTTGTTACAATCTCGTTTCTGGTAGTTGTGGAGAGTAATAGGGTCTGCCCTTGAGCCTTCTTTTCTCCTGCCTAAACAACCTCCATTCTCTCAGCCACTCCTTATAAGACTTGTGTTCCAGACCCTCCACCAGCTCCATTGTCCTTTTCTGGACATGTTCAAGCACCTCAATGTCTTTCTTGCAGTGAGAGGCTCAAAATTGAGCACAGAATTCGAGGTGAGGCCTCACCAGTGCTGAGTACAGGGCAGATCACTGCCCTGATCTTGCTGGCCACACTATTTGTGATGCAGGCCATGATGTCATTTGCTTTCTTGGCCTCCTGGGCACACTGCTGGCTCATGTTCAGCCGGCTGTCCACCAGCACCCTCAGGTTCTTTTCTGCCATGGAGCTCTCCAGCCACTCTATCTCCAGCCCGTAGTGCTGCACAGGGTTGTTGAGACTCAAGTGCAGGACCTGGCACTTGGCATTGTTAAACCTCACACAAGTGGCATTGGTCAGTCAATCTGGCCTGTCCAGATCCCTTTGCAGAGCCTTCCTGCCCTCCAGCAGACCAACACTCTCACTCAACTTTGTGTTGTCTGCAAACTTGCTGAGGGTGCCCTCCACACCTTCATACAGTTCCTTGGGAAATATATTAATGTAAATTAATGTAAATAAATTAATGTAAAAATATTGAACAGAATTGAAATATACATACATTAAAAGCACAAGGCAAGCAGAAATACTGTTTCAGGTTGTACGTTAACAGCTACTGAAAATATATGGACAAAGTGTTGCAAAATATATGTTATTCAGAGTTCTGATAATTGTTTCCTCCTAATGAGATGCTTTAGACAAGCAGTTGAAGATAAAAACATTGTATGCCATGCAAAAATTGTCTATTGTGTCAATTAAAGTTTTCAATGGGGTAAACTTTGAAGTATATCTTGGGGACAGAGCCAGTAGAGTGGAGGTTAAAGAATTGGGTTTTATCATTCAGAACAATGGAGGTGAGGGTATAAAATATAATTGTTAAGGACATTGTCTTGCAGTAGTAATGAAGTTGAGCTAGTATAAACAGTCTGGGAAAATAGTGAATGTAGAATATTTGACTCATCAATTTTAATGCAGTAGAGCATTCGCGTCATATATGATATTAGGCTTTTTATGTGTTTAGAATGTCATGCACATTATTATACATTTTGTTTCTTTATTGAGAGTTTTGCAAATATACAGTGATAAAACAACAGCAAGCAAATAAGTAGAAATTCAGTCAATGCTATGCAGTGGAAATAACTGTAAAGGAAACTAAGAAGGAGCTTATGCAATGAAATGGTGAGGAGAGAATAAACAAAGCATAACTGCTGAATTTGGCTTCCTATAGATTTGTCTCTTAAACAGACTAAAAATCTTCTCTCCCTTTCTTGCTCTTTTGTAGTTCAAAGTTAGTAATGTGATGGGAAGAGGTATTTTTATTGAAGTAGAAGCTGTAAATCCAGTGTATCATAGCATAGGGAACAATAGCTGATACATCAAAAATGCACACATACAGCACACAGAGAATTAGCAAAGCTGGGCTCAAAATTCATGGCTGTTTTTGTTTCACATTTATTTAGGCGCATTGGCAGACACAACACAATTTTCTGAAATTGTTTCTGTTTAGTTCAGCACATCTCTGTCTTAAATCCTCTCCTGGAGCGTAAGTCACTCGGCCTGCAAAAGCTCTGTGAAAGAGAACTAATCAACTGTGAGCTCCCCTGTGGATGTGACCTCTGTCAACAAGCTGTTTATGATTCCCAGAATGGATTTAAATGGATACCAGTTCTTCCTCTGCTGTGAGAAGCTGTTGACATGGTTGCAGTTGATTAAAAAAAATCCCTCTATCTTATAGGAGAGTGAATCGTAGCTTTATTTAGAGAGCCTTCAAATCAACACCTTGCTCTTTGAACAAAATCAAAGGACAACAAAACTGCCTCCCAGGCATGATGGTGATTCCCACTCGGGGCAGAGTTTCTAATAGATTTTCTGCCATTGAGACAGACATACATCCAGAACGATTCTCTCCCTTTTAACATAAAGAGCAATAAGATAGATGTATACTGCTTTATTCCCCAAGTAAAGCAGGGAATGGGTGAAATGGAGGAAGGCAGGGCAGTTCTCCTTGCTGCATTTCCGAACATGCTCTTTCCCAAAACAGCAGAGGTCAGTGTGCTCATTAAGAAACAAGTGGAGAAACTGAGAGGCGTTTGGGATATATCAATCCCTGGCTGAAAAATCAATGTCTTTCTTTCTCCAGAAAGGAATTACTAATTCAGTTTAGTTTTTCAGCAGTTAAAAAAGAAAATCTTTTGGCCAGTAGTAAATACAATATCTGCATTTAGGAAGAATCCTCTGAATTCTCACTGCCATTAACCTGAAGAAGTTATTAAAAAGGATTTGGGGTTGGACACTCCACAAATTAATTTTTGTCACTTGGAGGACAGGAGGGCGTGCAACAACAGAGCCTGTTTGGGCAGGTTTCGGTCTTCTTCCTAGAATACCAAAAAGCTTTTTAATTACAGAGGTAATTTGCCAGAACAGACCAAGAGGGTTTGTCGTCATGTGTGTGTCTCACTAGAAAGCTGCAGTTTGAGCATGATAAATTTGACACTATTCTCTGAGATGTCAGGAAATGTGTGTGGATCCCTGTGTAGCCCTCATGCAGCATCTTTCAGATGACCCTGGTTACAGTTGAGAGTGATGTGACACAGGAGAGATGAAAGGCTGGGGAACAAATAGAAATTGCAATAACTTTGTATTCAGTCAAGCAATTTCCTTTAGTCTTCAGTTCTGTCCATGCTATATTACCTTTCTTATACCTATAAAATCAAATCTATCTTTGTTCTGACAACTGACATGAAAACATAACTTTTTCCTACCTTATAGGGAAAAAAAAAGCACTGTTGCTTGCTTGGTTATCTGTCTGCCAATTTTCTGTCCAAATCCAGCAGGCTGAAGCTGGAACAGGAGAGGGCAGTACAGGAGTGTCTGAACACCTAAACTCTCAGAACAAAATAGGGTGAGCAGAGATACAGGCATTTAGGAAGCATGCTTTGTTTTCATTGGTAACAAGACAGAAGCTCTTAAAACTCCAATTGCTTTCTTCATAGATACTGTAAATTAAATTTGTAATTGTTTTTTGTGGCCAAAACTATTATTTGACATGTTTGGTTTATTTATTTTGGTAAGAGAGAATCATTTCTTGTGGGAACTGAAACAAGCAAGGCAGCAACCTTTGTTTCAGGAAAGGATAATTAGAGATATTAGACACATGTATTCAGGTAGCTTTCCTAAGCTGTGATAAAATCAGTGTTTCATGGGCTTGCATCCCTGCTTCTAGCTGTATGTGTTGTGATTTGTAGTGTGGCTGAGCAGGGGGAATGTGCTGAGGCACTGCTTTATCCAGAGGCACTCCAAGCAAGTGAGGAGAGACGGTTTTGCCCTCTGACACAGGACAGCAATTGAGCCTTTTAGTGCAATTCTTTCACAGAACAGTGGTGCTGCAATGTCTCCACAATGTTGTACAGCTCAGTAAGCACATGAATGAGCATCCAGTGTTGCTGTGTGTCCTGCCATCCTAATTTCCCTGCCTCTCCTGAAAGAGGGTTCACCTGCTGAACTTCGCCTTTCTCTGCCTCCCCACCAAAATCACCTCTTACAGGGGACTCCAATGATTGCAGGCAGAGGAAGGAGGTGATGCCCCAGACAGGTCGAAATCCCTCCTTCCACTCAACAAAAGAGTGGAAACACAACTTAAAAGGCACAGGGCCAGCTCACTGGTGGGAACAGGAATTTGGCAGTCTGGTCTTCTGACACAGGAAGACATACTGGACCAGTGTAAGGCAACTTGGTCATCTGAGCTACAGCCTTTTTTTAGTCTTCACATATTGACTCACAGTCTTCCTACAAGCCCCCCATTTCTTGAACTATGGAAGTGTTACATTAGCATTACACTGAAGGATGAAATTATCTTCTACAACTTGGTTTGAAGAACCTGTTAGAAAAGACCTGATGATCACTTACGGTAACACAGATCTCTTAGGGGGTCACTGTGCCACCTGATGCTGTACAAATACGTGTCAGTACAAGCAAGAGACAAGTTTCTGCTCCTTAAATCTTTAGCATCTGTGTGCCAAGCAGTGATATAGAAGTCAGCATGAGGGTTTGCCTTAGCACTGCATGCCTCGACCCAGTTCTATCATGTGAGATACAGCATAGAGAAGAACTGTACTGAACCAGTGTACATTAGCTGCTGTGTTTGTTTTGCAAGATGGGTCTTTTCCATTCACATAGCTGAATGAAAATGTCACATGCAGCAAGTGTGTGGATATAAAAAGTAGGCAAAAGAAATTTTTTTTTTTAAAAAAAGAGGAGTTGTAGAGAGAAACTCAAAAGGAAAAAAATTAGGATCTATTAAAAACTGACCTTCATGACATTGTGATTCCTTAAGCAGAAGTTTGCTCTGCTTTGTATATCCTTGTGGAAAAAGAGTGACCTAGACTTACCCGCAGGTTTTTTTCTCTCGCATTCTTTCTTTTTCCTTTTCAGAGACATGCTCTAAGAATCTCCTCCCTTTCTAATCCTAACAATTCTGAAATGTTTACTTCCACCCCATTATCTTTTATGGAACTTAGCAGCATGAACATTTGTTATTTTTAGAGCTTTTCAAAAAGCAGAAGGTTTCATTGCGGTTTTGCGTGTCTTTGCTGCCTATTAATGTTACTTTTCTTATATTAAATCATTCAGTGTGTATATCATAGCTTCACTCTTTGAGTGAAGTAACTTTCTGTTTCCCTTCTGTTTATTCTCCTACACACTGTCACAGATGATGCTGTGAATCCAGCTTGATGAGCTGGAGACTTGTTCTCCTCTGGTCCTGTGATATGAATGAGTCATTGGAGGGCATTTTTGGTTTGGTTTCAGTGGGAAGGAATTCAGTTTGTGTATTTCAAGGTTACTCTCTAGTGCATATCAAAGCACAGCAAATGAGAAGATCCTCATAAAAACTCCTACTCCAAAAGAAAATCTAACATAGATGCAACCAATGGGATTTAATGCCTGCACCATGAAGGTACTTTTAAAAGTGAGTCAGAATTACTTCACAGATTCTCTACATGTTCTCTGCATAACACACAATTGGCTTTTAGCATGATCATGCATGGATAACTGGAGTGACACTACCACTAAATGTCTGTTCTAGCTTAGCTAGTTGGTTGCATGATTTTTAACATAATCTAGATCTGTTAGCTGTTCTTAAGCTTGGAGTTGAAGTGGCTTAAGTTTTTTTGGTATACAACTTGTTTTGCATAAAGTATTTTCTTTTAAAGAAAATAGAGCTGGTAAATAGAAATATATGTTAAAAAAGAACATTGTTAGGTTGGGGTGTGTAGGAACATGACAAAAGCCTTATCTTCATTTGATTTCTGAAATGCTCAGGCTCAGGCATTAGGAATCAACAATCAAATCCCAATCTCTCTTACCAGGTAGATTTATAAGCATTAAAACTCTGCATGCACAATGCTGACCTCTTTTCAGCCTGCATAGATTTACTCTATCAACAAACTTGACCACAAGTGAGCTCTCTTGAAGTGATACAACACAATTTGACAAATTTAAGTTCTTAACCTAAGAAAGCCCTTTAATTTGTTAAAAGCACAAATGAGTATATGCTGAAGCACTACCAACAAACAGATAATTGCCTGCGCTCAGTGTGTTAAATAGCTTTCTGCTCTTTTCTATGCTGCTAAACACAGTTTTTGATTCTTCCTAATTTTTTTTCAGTTAGCTAGCCTCTCAGTTGCAAAACTTCTTTGTAAGTAAAAAATAGAAATTGATGAAACTCATGCTATTACCCAAGGCAGGCTGACTGTGTAGACAGCTACCTTTAAAAAGTCTGCTGCTCCTTTCTAAATTTTTCCCTGAGGCCATGCCTTGAACATCAGAGGCCAGAAGGCAGCATTAAGGCCAAGAGTGGTTGTATACAATGGCATGCCCCTTTTCAGTCTAATGAATGTGTAGAGTGATCTTTGTAAGTAGTTTATAGAATTGTGGGTTGTACTGCTGTTTCTTTGAAGTAGCTTTTTCACACTGACTTGTGCTAAAATTCATGCTTTCGTCTTTAGGGTGGGCAGTCTCCTAGAAGTCTGTCAGAGCAATTGGCTTAACTCCTTTGATTTGAAAGATATTGTAGCATTGAATTACGAAAGGATTTCTCTAAAGAAAAGAGAGAAGGGAACTTGGGGAGAGCCTGGGCTGTCTGCATTGAAGCAGTGACCAAACAGCCTTTACTTATACTTTGCCAAGAGCTGTCTGATCACACCACACAAGTATCTCCTTCTTATGTGTAGCTACTAACTGCCTTGAAAAGATGATTAAAATGTGCTCAGTGTTTTTTTAAGTCACTTAATAGCTGAGCAGTTGTTGCAGTTACTGGAGGGTTAAGATGCAATCTGTAGGTGGAGATATAAAGGCTGTCAGTGTTGAGAAGTGATTCCAACAGTTAAGAAAGTGTGAGCCTCCCTGTGCAGGTTCAAAGTTTGTTGTCAAATTAGACTTCAGGCTCTGTTTCAGGGCTGTTTAGAGTATCCTATATATATAACTTTGAACTGAAATTATGCCTTAAAGCAGGTATTTTACATACCTTAACACAGTGTAGAGAGCTTTAGTACTTGTGCAATTCATTGGTCTGTTATCTTATAATGGAGGGATCTTAAAGTGAAAGGAAGAAATCTTGCCTTTTAAAAAAAGGCCAGAGTTTTTTTATAACAATGGATCCTATGTACTATCATTGGACTCCTGAATGATCCAGAGGGTTGCATACGAGTCTACTCTTCTGAAGAATTTGACGCGCTGCCTATTTTAGTGTGTGTCTAGCATTCTGATCTGATATTAAGTGTATGATCATTGGTTAAATACATCTGTATGCTTGTCTAGGTAGACCAGGCTGTAGCCATTCATACAACGGGGCTTAATTAGCTGTTCACAGTACAGCACCAAGGGATCAGCCCTGTGCATTCAGGTTCTGCACTCATACAGCAGGCTGGAATGCTGCTAGCTCTCTTAAGAAAAACAAGCTAAATTTAGTGCTTAGAGATGGAAAGATTTAATTAATCTGACACCTGTCTTGCTGATATATATCATAACATTTTTGATTGCTAATTGAGAATATCTGGGTGTAAAATACAATTCCAACATCTCTGATTTTTATTAATACAGCTATAATGGGATTTTTAGTGAGGCTCAGTTTTGCTTCAGTGTTTCTCACAGTGAAGCAAGGGATGGAAAGCATTTTTACTGGAAGTAGAGTGCAGTTCATTTCTTAGAAGATACTTAATAGTTCCTAGAGGTTTCAGCAGTTAAATTCATGCTGTAATTTGTATATGTGGTGTTTGCAGGTGGACTTCCCAATATGTGAAATTGATATGGCTATTGAAGCTACACATGACAGCCAGGCAAACTAATTGCTCTTTTTAGCATAAACCTGAGGAACCTATGGCAAAAGCAGCTCAAGCTTCATTATGATTCTCAGCATCCCTGGAAGATCCAGGCTATTCTGTGTGCCAGTTCAGTCTTTTTTGTTTTTTTTTATTTTGATCATTTTGGCTTTGATGGTCCATTTTGCAAGTGTTCATAAAAACAAAAAGGATCACTTGAATTATGTTTCTTCTGAGAACAAGCTTGTGTTAAGACCAGTGATGGCCTGAGGAAAGACACTTGTGCCACACAGTTCTCCAGAGCTCTCATCTAGAAGTCAAGGCCCTTGTCTCCTACATCTCCATTAGCCTTTCTGAAAGTTTTTAAGCCCATATTTGCAGAATGCATTAGTGCAATATTTTGAGGCTAATTAACTTGTGTTCAAACTGGGACTAATATTCCTGAAGCCTCTGGTTGTTAAAACTTCTGTCCAAGTTTACTCATAGTCTCCTTTTAACACAGGCACAGTGATGTCACTTTCAAATACTGCTTTTTCAGTAACTTTGTGTGGATATTTTTTTCCTCATAAAAATGTAAAAACAACACTCCGACAAGCTGGCAAAAAGGTCGTCAGCTAAACCAAATTAATACTCTCCAATGAGAAACCGAGTTCATGATGTCCCACAGCTGTGCAGCCTTCTGAGGTTTTACCTGATAGTATTCAGTGCATCTTCCCTAACTGCATTCCCAGTGAACTGGAAGTCTAGGTATAAGCCACTGACTATCCTCTAAAATCCAAGGAGCTGAAAGGCACACGGAGCCATGAGGATGTGGGCCTTTCAGCCTGTTTGTATTGTTTGCGGCTTACACAGTGGTTTTGGTTCTGATCATTCCTGCATTCTCCATCCTGAGGGCCGCGGTGCAGATCCTCTCACTGGGGAACTTCACATGTTGAGCAGGATCTCCCAGTGCAGAAGATGCCCAGTCACATCCTGATCTCCTCCGCAGTGCTCGTTGACAGGCACACTTAGGTACGCTGCCTCTGATTCCTCTGCAATGCTTCATAATAAACCTTAGCCAAATTAGGTCCCATATTCCTAGTAATTCCTATTGTTTATGGGTCTGTAATCATCTGGGGATTTTTTACTTTTTTTTTTTTTGTGATTTTTTTTTTCCACTTTATAATATTTTAAGGCTTCCTAAAATGAGCCTGATAAAATTCCTTCCTTGCAAATGACACACAGGCTGTGTGTCTTCCTGGCATCTGATTATACATTCTTGCAGCAGCTGCTCTTATAACTTCATCTAGAACATCAAGAAGCATTTGCCAAAAGAAAAGAGTGCTCTTTCTTGCACTTGACCCATTTTTCTGTTTACCTACTTTTTATAATTTTTTTTTATTATGGACCATTTCTGTGACTAAGTAGTCTTCTTTACTGACTCCATTTCTGTAATGCCTTCCATATGTTTATTGTCCTTTGTAAAATGTATGGAGTAAATGATTCCTGCTCAGGTCATGTCATTTTGTTTACATTCTTAGTAAATATGAAGTGCTTGATTGGAGCCCCTTAGGCATCTCAAGTATCTTTTTTCCTGGGTCTTCTATAAAAACAGGATACTGAATTCTGTGAAGCTAGCCTAGCAAGGAATAGGTTTAATAAAATAAATAGATGTCAGCATCACAAATTTATTGACAAGCATAGATTTTTTTTAAATACTTCTTTAGTTTAACAGCTTACTAAACATGTTAAAAAAAAAAGAAATTATCTTTTTAAACTCATTTTCAATATGACAGACTTGTCATTGCGTGGGTGCCATTAGTAGCCTGCTCCATGCTGCAGCAGTGTGTCTGACCCCATGGCACCAGCACAGTGGCTGAGCAGCCTTGGTCTAGGTAAAGCCCAGGAAATAGGGCAACCTCACAGTGTTTAGTGAAAATAACACATTTTTTGCTGTCTAATCACAGTTAGAGGCTGGGAAGTAAGAGATCACAGCTTGCTGCCCTTTAGCAGTGGATGGACTGCTCTGTAAGCACTATGTCCTGCAAAAGACTGGAGTGTGTTTGACAAGTGCATCCTCAGACATCTTAATGGTGAAAATCCAGCAAGGCTTAGCTAAGCATGTGTGAGTGATGATATTTCAGAGGTTTACAGCTCACCCATACTGGAGCAGATTTTGGAGGAGCAAGGAAAGGCATGTCTCTGGATGTAGAATCAGGCAGTTGATAAATGTCACCTCCTTGTTCTTTCTCTGGAGTACAGGCAGCAGGAGATGTTTAAAATGCACATTTTTACAGACATATCCCCTGCTTCATTCTTCTCTCCATTCAGCTAAGCTTTTTAATAGCAAGGCAGGGAGTCTGCCTTGCCATGCTACCCAGAAATATGTGATGCCAGCCCTTCACTGCAAGAATAAACTGCAGATCCTACAGAATCCCATTTGGTAGTCCATGTACACCACAAAACCTCTTGCTTCTGCATTTTAAAAACATCACATACAACTAGATTCAAGCTTTCTGTTTTCCTTTCAGCCTTGGCTGTTTCATTACATTGCCTCTCTGATGACTTTTCCACATTTCTTCAATGCAGAAGCAGTTTGGTTTGTTAGGGAAGTCAAAGAGTTGCACATCTATGTTCTCTGGCTTTACTATTCCCACCAGTTTTTTCTGATGGCTGAGCAACTTACTCAAAATTTAGTCTTTGAGAGAAGGAAGTACAATTGTAATAGCTTTCTGAGCGGAAAAATATTTTGATTTCTATTAGAGACTGATTCCTAGTTTTGAGCACTTTGTCATTAGTGGGTTGTAAACCTCTCAGACAGGCTGCCCCATAGCTATCCACTGAGCCATTTGTCAGGGCAGAAAAACGTGCCTGATGAAACTGGTCACTGGTGGCCTGCAGCTAGACTGAACCAGGCCTTCAAAAAGGCTGCCAGACATTGTTGCACTTTTGATAGTGAAAATCCTACATTAGCATTTATGAGAACATTTATAGAGAGTTTGAGCGATTGTATGGCTTTTCTCCTACATATAATATTACATCTCTGAAATACAAAAGCCATTTGAAGGGATCACTGGTGTATGTGGAAAGACAGAGCAAGGAGGTACTTCCCAGACCACCAAACCAGCCCCCTGCGCCTTCCCAGGCAAACATATCATATAATCTCATTTATAAACTTCACAAAATCCATCTTGAAACTGCTTTTATTTCCAGCCACATCCAGCTACTCTTACACAAAGGCTCTTTCAGGACCTTTTTCCTTTGATGCTTGGATACTTTTTTCTACTTTATAGCTTATGTATCTTCAATTTACCTGTTGCTGAGCTGAACAAGCCTCATTTTTTAGATAAAAATTATTTCTTATTTCTGTCGTCATGCTCACATATCTCCTTTAAGTCTGTTGCAATTTGAATTCATGTATGTCAAGCATCAGTGACCAGAATTGTTTCTGTTGCCGTTTTACCTTTTTAGGACAGAACTAGCAAGTATGTGTATCCACAAGAAGTATCTTATCTGATAGGTTTTTCATATCTTGTGCAGTGCTAGTAGCCCAGAGTCATCCCTGGATCAACTCATACCAGCTAGATTCTTCTCTTCCTGTTATCTTTGATCGCAGAGTCATAGCTGATGGAGAGATTTCCTATTATTGCCCACTAAGTTAATGGCCTTTGTGAGGTTTCTCTCATTTTGTGTTACTGTACTGATCTCTTGTGTCTCATTTCTGATGCTTCAGAACTTGTATAATATTTCAGGCTTTGACTACCTTTGATAGTACCTCATGGTTTTGTCATCAACACTTGAACTTTTTTTGTAGAAAGTCATCAATAAACATTAGAAGGACCAGTCTTCAAGGAACATGGCTGAGACTGTCTAGCCCAGGTCACTGTTGTCTCTTCTTTAACCTGTTCCTTACAACTCTTTTATTAAGTCCTATCTCTTTACTCCAAACTAATTCTCCAGGTGGCACTGTATCAAATGTTTCACTGAAATCAGAATAGTCATCTACCAGACAGCTGAACAGTCAGTTATCAAATCCAGAAATATGTATGGCAAGTCTGGTTATCACCTGTATTTGTCAGCTTTTGTCCTCTTTCTTCATTCATTTTTAACACTCGGTTTTTCTTTTCAAAGTCTGCTTGAACTTTGTGCTTGAAAGGCAAATGACTAGACTGTAGTTGTCTGTGTAATACATGCTGTACTTGATGTTCTGCAGTTGCTCAGTTATTCAGTCTTCAGTTGAACACATGGGTATATGCAGAGAAACAACTTGCAAACAGCTCTGTGGGGGCTGCATGTTTATAGCCACTGTGACTCATATCAAATTTGCTCAACTTACAACTGCAAATATGTTTTTCTAGCTGCTGTCTCTGCAAAGGGACTCTCGGATTTTTAAACTAACCTGTGTCAATTTCGGCTGCACACATTGGAGCTTTGGGTCTTACTTCTTTTCTGTTCAGCCAGGATTTTGTTAGAGATGTTCTGCCTTCATTTTTCTCCCTTTGTTTACGAGAGCTGGCCAAAGCAATCTTTGCAAAGGCCAGACCCTGAATTTTTACTTCGGTGCAGCACTCTGGAGAAGCTATGAAAAAGACCATGTGAAAAAACCCATATAAATTAAGCAGGTATTATACATATTAAAGACTCCTCACAAATGGATTGTATTCCATTTATCATTCCCAGGATAAAATATATTCTAGCTAATATCTCTGTACTTATTCCCTTCTGTAGTGTTGGTGGAAGCAGAAAGTAGGACAGTTTATTTATATCTGCAGAGTAAGCGTTTCTGACTTTGAATGCACTGGGGGCTGACTGCAGCATCTATTCATAGTTGGTTTTTTTTGTCGAACAACACATGCCTTATTATGCTTGTCATAATTCTGCTGGTCTACAGATTAATCCTTTTTCTTTCTTATTATCTCACATTTATATTGCTTTAGCTTTTCCCATGTTAAGGACCTGGGCCTTTGATTGAAAGTGGGAAATATTTCACGAAGTTTGATGTTAGCAGGTGAAACTATGTAGTCTCCCTGTAGTCAGTGCAGACATATTGGCCTTTCCAGGATCTTTCCTGGAATAAGTTAATGAGTGTGGAGTAGATTTTTGGTTTTCAGATGGCTAATTGTTAGAGATTAATCACACTTGAGAATATTTTTAAATCATCAATAATGAACATAAGAGCTGTTCTGCAAGAGCAATGAAAGACCTAATTAAACTTCTGGAAGTGCAAATAGTTATAATAAGCTGTGACAGGACAATTCAAGACTGAGGGATCACAGTAGAAGCTTAAACATGATATTCCATCTAATGCAGGGGGGTTGCATGCTCTGCTTAGGGACAGCTGAGTCCCATGGATTCAGAAACTGGAAGCAATACATCTGTGCCCAGAAAATGCAGCTTTCCAGTCTTGCCATGGACAAACCTGGTCACTTTGGCTGAAGCATCATCCTTGTGAGACAGGGCTTTTTGTGGGAACTGAAAATGTGTTGCTGCGCTGCAGAACAAATTGAGCTTGACCCAGGGATTTGAGCATGGTGCTGCCTTCTGCCATCTTCCTATAGCATAAAGAGCACTGTTAAATAATTTCCAGGCTTTACCCTCAGGTTTTATTCAGTTATTGAGACTGTTCTGCCTCAGTGAAGATAGGAAATACCTGTGCAAGAAAACAGTGTATTTTTCAAATGCTATATTGAATAGCTTAGTTTCTAATCCTTTGGTATAAAAATGCATTAAAAAAAGAGAATAAGGTCCCAAATATGAGGAAAATAAGACATTATTACATCACAGATAATGGAAACTGTCATCGTTTTACATCTGAGGATGGTAAAAACTTCTTGAATAAAATAGCACAGAACATCACCATGACATTGGCCAAGACTGTAATGTTGCACAGAATCTGCAGTAAGCAACACTGCTTATCTGAGGAAACAATCCATTGTAATAAAGTATATGGAAAAGATTGCTCCTTTAATAATTCTCATTGCTTGGAAATGTAAATGTTTTCTTAGTCCATGGTGATTCAATCCTGAGGTAACAATACGCTGCTTCTGAACCCCATGGCTTGCTAGGCACTGCCACACGTCACTGTTGGGTGGGTGGAAGTTATCCACATTGAGGCTGCTCAGGTGGGAACACTGAGTAGGACGGAGCCACTCTAGTGTGCATGTCCTCTGCAGCAACCTCTGTGTGTAGAGTGTCTTCTCACGGCAGGACAGAAGAGAAGGAATGAGTGAAGGGTGTTCACCAAAGCTTTCCCCAATAGGAAAAGGTTTTGAGAGTGGCCTTCTGTTATTCAGTAGCATGCTTCCATGTAAACTCTGGAACATCATTAGTCAGTATCTGAAATGAGACATGGTTATGGTAGGAATCTAAGGAGTCTCCTCCTCTCCTCCATAGGCTTCATTATGTCTGGTACGTGTCCATGGAAGTGCATCTGTGTCTGCTGACCATTTGAGTACCTATTAGCTTAGATATATTATTATAAATATTTATTTTGCAGTTATACAATTGCCATTGTGTGAGCACCCTGTACTTGCCTAGTCCCAAGGTAGCAAACAGCACTGGACTGCCACAAATCAGCCTAATAGCAAAACTGCTGCTGTCAGCCCATCAGACTTGGCTGGTTACTTGCACTTACTAATGTCTTTGTCTCCTAAACAGCATCAACAACCACAAAAAAATCCAGTTAATTCTGAAACTGCATGTCTGCTTTCATTCTTAGGTGGGCACAATTTAAAGGAAAAAATCCCTACGCTTCTCCCATGTGCTTAAAGCATAAATCAAGTTATCCTTATTCTTTTGGCCACCATAAATAAGCAGGTGTTGAAACTTGACTACAAGATTATGAGTGTTTTTCGTTATTTCTCTTTCCTGAAAACATGAACAATTAATACTAAATGGAAATGACTACAGATCACAGGCATTTTCTATCAGTTACTGTTTCTTCAAGCCTCTATTAGAAGCTGTATTTTCACCAGAGCATAGGTTTTCAATTTACTTAAAAACAAAAAATGCTAATTCTTGAGTGCTTAAGGAACATTCTATACCAACTCCACAAGCCATTCAATTGTTTGTTAATTAAAATAACACAATTATTTCTGTATTTAAACCAGAGTTTAACCCTGATTCTACCAGGCACTTAACCACTGGCTTAATTCCATCCTATTACACCTTCTAAGTTGAATGTGTGTTTACATTTTCTGGTAAACTGAGAGCTCTGCCAGCATCTTTTTTTATCTCTTGCGCATATTATGAATTATTGTCTGTTATATGAATATGAGTTCTTTGCACTTAATACTCTAGGATATTTCCTGCCTCTACACACACGCTTGAGGCTTGTACTGCTGATCATTTTCTTCATTGACGGATACTCGCCATCTGCACTGCAGTGTGCTTTGTAGTTGATAGGGAAAAAAAAGAGTAAAAGTGGGTATTAATTGTATAATTTTGTGTTATTCGTAGTCAGGGATCTGCCATTCCTTGGTAGCGGCCAGCTGCAACAGCCATGTACTCAGAGGAATGGGCAGCTTGGCACTAGTGGTGTTCATTCTTTGGAAAAAAACAGCACCATGTTGGTCCATCTTTTCATAGCAGGGTTCCTTCTCTTCTCTTCTCTTCTCTTCTCTTCTCTTCTCTTCTCTTCTCTTCTCTTCTCTTCTCTTCTCTTCTCTTCTCTTCCTTTCCGTGGTGTCTCTTCTTTTATGTAGCTTTGCATCCATAGTATGCTTTATCCTGCCTGTGTCTTGTTTCTTGTGTAACAGTGGTTTCAATTTAAAAATTAACATAAAGTGGGGTAATTCATGCCATGCTTTCTTTCTAACTTGCATTTTTATTGCTTTATTATTGTTCTTTCTGTTCATTTCTTTTTACTTGCTTGCCTTTTCTTGTTCCTCCACAGATTATTAGGTGTTTGGACTGGGCTGTGTTCTTAGGATCTCTGCAAAGTGCCATTAAGTTTCAATGGATTATGAGAGTACATGAACATAAGATGACTTTTAAATCATTTATGCTTTCATGAAGAAAAAAAGTGTTTGTGAAGGTCCTTTTTGTAGGATGTTGTCCTCACTAAGATGCGAAATATTCCCCAAACAGTAGGAGTTACCTTTTGAGACAGCAATGATTTCAAATGACATAGTTTTACAGCAGGTGATGAAAAATATAAACAACAACTTAAACCAAAGCTGAAGAGAGAAATTTGCCAAGGCCTCTCCTGTTTTATTTCTGACTCCAAATGTAATACTGGTTTTGCTTAAATATTTCCATGAGATTCATGAAGAGCAAATGCCTCTGCAAAATATAGTTTTCCTAATCTTATCAGACATAATGCTTATTCCAAATAATATAATCATATATGCTGTAAACTAAATTATTATCTACCTTTTTACCTAAATGCAAAGCATTCTAATATCAGACTCTGGTAGGTAACAGAAAATACAGTTTGCTTTTATACTGGAATTGTATTGTTCATGATTCATAGCTTCAAAAGTTGACTCAGACATCCCAAGCACACGTGTACAACATTGTGCTTTACAGACAGTTAGTCATACCAGCAGTGGCAGTTTTTCTCTGTGTATTCTTCAGAGAAAAATCTGAAACACAGTAGCATCACATTAGGTCATTTATTCAGTAGATCAAATACAGTGACTCACCAGGGATAGGGGTTTGTCTCCAGAGGGTCTGTTGTTTGCACAGCATGCAATACAGTTGGTCTGGTAACGCAGAGTAGATGCTGTGCATGGATTAAACTATTCATGTTCCTTGCCATGATCTCCATTGGTTGTGATGGAAGGGCTTGAGGGGGCTGTGATTCAATTTAACTTCTCTTCTGCCTGCAGAATATAGACATCTGTGCCCTATATACACCCCTGGCTTAGGTAGCACATGTGACCAGCTGAGAGACTCACACACAGCTTCTTTGCAGCTGTCTACAGCTTCAGCCCCTTGCTGGAGATGTCCCCCAGTGAAGCCAGGACACCAGGGAGAGGTAGCCCTTTCTTTGTGTATATGATACCGCTGACAGTAGCAGGACAAAAAACTCTGGTGAGGGACAAGTGTTATTATGGTGTGAATGCAGAAATTTTCAGTGCTTTTGTTTCTAGTCCTTTTTGCCTTTCATCATGTATGACTTGCAAATATGGCAAGTAGAATTTCTGATTTCAGTCAGAGAATTGTGACTGTTGCTTTCAATATTAAAAAGTTCTTCTTTATGTTATCCAATGAACCCCTTTACCTTAAATATTTTTTTTCCTCTGGGAGTTGTTATACTTCAATTATCCTCACTTGCAGGATAAAAGAACAGCTGTTCTGTCCTTACCCTATTTTATCTCCATATTCTGCTTCAGTGTCCAGTGTTAATGTCCATTTTCAGGAGAAAATGGATCAGGAACAAAAAAAAATATGGTATGGTCCTCATCTGGTCTCCAGCAGAACACCACTAACCACATTTCTCTGCTTTCCAGCATCATAAAAATTTTCACACACCATAGGCAGCTTGGTGGTATATTTGGAGAGGCATAGTATGTCATGCTTCTTGTGCTCCTGATGGAAGGACTTGTGCTATCTGCCAGGCAGGAAACTGTTCTCTCTGATGTGCTGCAGTTTCTTGATGGTATAGAAGAAGGGGAACCCTTCCTTCTTCCTCCTAACTCCTGTAGCCACTGGAAGACAGGACACTTGACTTTCTCTTCTGATCAGCTTGTGCTCAGCAGGCTACAGTAATTCATCCTTGTTGCCCTCAGCAAACCTGCTCCAAACTAAGCCTGAAGTTAGGATTTTGTTTAGCCAGTAGCAGCATCTGATGTACCTGGCTAAGTCAGAGGTACTGTGGGTACATGGCAGCTCCTGTCCAAAGGGACAATCTTAAGCTGTGCCAGGGGAAGTTCAGACTAAACATTAGGAAAAAATTCTTCACAAAAAGAGTGATTTGCCATTGGAATGGGCTGCCTAGGGAGGTGGTGGAGTCACCGTCCTGGAAGTGCTTAATTAAACACTGGATGTGGCACTTAGTGCCATGGTTTAGTTGATGAGGTGGTGTTAGGTCATAAGTTGGGCTTGATGATCTCAAAGATTTTTTCTAACCTAGTTAATTCTGCGCTTCTGTGATACTTTGTTGTTTTAAAGTACAAAAGAGGGCCACAAAGTTGATAAGGGGCCTGGAGCACCTCCCCTACAATGACAATCGGAAAAGGTTGGGGCTATTCAGCTTGGAGAAGTGAAGGTTGCATGGAGACCTTCCAGTACCTTGTAATCACCATAAAGAAGAAAAGTTTTACAAAATAAGGACATTTACAGATCTTGCCCTGTTTTCTGGATGTTCCCCTCCAAGTCCTAGTCGGTAAAGCATCTAGACTCCCATGGGTGGAGCATCTAGACTAGGAAACTGTGCTGTTCCAGTACCAGTAGTACTTGTTGCCTCACCTGCTGCTACTTGGACACAAACCTCATGCCTTGTCCTCACAAACTATTTGTCCTTCACATACATGGTACCTCTTAGTGTACCTCGTAGAGTAGGTGAGAGGCTGCAGATCCAAGTGTGAAACTTCATAGCATCACTGAAAGGTTTTGTCTAATGCACGAGTAGCAAGAAAGTCCTTGATGGGGAAAAAAGATCTGTCCATGCCACAGTGCAGCCACCAGTCTGAAAACAAAAGGAGAGTAATTTGTAAAAGACTGTAGACATTTGATCGTATAGATCCTGGGGTGGTTTGTTCGTAAACCTCTATATTGTTTAGTAAAACCTGGAGTTTTACTTAGTTCTTGCAAGAACATTATTGGAAGGCCTTATTAGACTTTACCATAGCGTTATTAACATCTGTGAGTTTTTAATTAAGATATGGATGACTTGAAGGAAAAACTGAATGGTTCCCTAATGAATTTGTTACAATAATTTCCTTCAGAAAGCACATCTGAGCTAACTTAAATTCCTCCTGCAATTATTATATGTAATTTATTCTAGTAAGTGCTGTAGTTTTTCCCTTTAATTGGTCACTGAATTGACAGGTTTAATTTCATGTAACATGAGAACCTGCAGTACCAAGTTTTCACTGCTTCATAAAAGTTGATATTACATGTTGTGCTCTTGGATTTTGGCAAGAAGAAGGCAATAAAATATTCCCATAAAACAGAAACATCCAAACGACAGAAATTTAGGCCAAAATGTAAAATAATAATAATAATAAAAAAAATTACTCTCCAAAGGTAGCTCTTAAATCCTTATTTAATCATATTTAATTTTGAGTGGCCAGATTTTTACATGTGCAGCTTTAGAGCTTCATATTCAGCAAAGCATTTAGCCATATGGACTGTGCATCCCTTGCACACCAAAGAGCAGTTTCTGGAAGAGATTCCAAAGGCTTGATGCCAACAGCAACCTTTCCAAGCACACCACTGGCTCTTGCCGTTCCTTCCCAATGAGCTCCAGAACTCTCAGGATGTCTCCTTTTATAATAAACATCAGATACATGTTGAAATGCCCTTGGAGTCATACATGTGTGATCCCAGGATGCTCAGGATTCTAAATTTAGTTAACTCTTAAAAAAAATATCCTTGTCTTTTCTGTCAAATGAATCATGTTTGTTGTGACAAAAGTAAAACTACAAATTGCACCTTTGTTGGTCACAGTACTGCCTTCTGTAGTTTCCTTGGCAGTGGATCAGACCCACTCTCCTCCTGTCACAAGCACTACATCCATACCATCACTTGCACTGCATGGTGCTGTTGACAGCCTCAGAGCATCCCTGCAAACTTTTGTGATTTTTTTCCCCGTGTGCCAAGCAGATCATAAATAACATTTATAGAAACATAGAGCTTTGATTTTTGACATTGTCTACATTTTCCCTCCCTTTTCTAATTTTTTCCCATATCCTGCTGTTCTGTGCTTTCCTCCTACCCTCTATTTATTTTTCTACCTGCTAGCATTTGCAGCCTGAATCCTGGCCTGCTTCTAAAGGAGCATGGCCAGCAGGTCAGAGGAGGTGATTCTACCCCTCTACTCTGCCCTTGTGAGTTTCCACCTGGAGTGCTGTGTACAATTCTAGTGTCCTCAGCATAAGAAGGACATGAAACTGTTGGAGCAAGTCCAGTGGAGAGCCACAAAGTTGATAAGAAGACTGGAGCACCTTCCCTACAAGAACAGGCTGAGAAAGTTGGGGCTGTTCAGTCTGGAGAAGAGAGGGCGACATGAAGACCTCGTAGCAACCTTCCAGTATCTGAAGGGGGTGTACAGGGAAGCTGGAGAGGGACTCTTTTTCAGGAAGTGTAGCAACAGGACAAGGAGTATTGGATACAAATTGAAAGAGGGGAAATTTAGGTTAGATATTAGGAAGAAACTCTTTACTGTGAGGGAAATTAGATGCTGAAACACTTTGCCCAGGGAGGCTGTGGATGCCCCAATCCCAGCAGTGCACAAAGCCAGGTTGGATAAGGCCTTGAGCAACTGGGTCTAGTGGGAAGTGTCCCTGCCTGTGGCAGAGGGGATTTGGACTAGATGATCTTAACATTCTACAATTCTATGATTTTATGAGTCAGTGCTGTGTGAAATGGCAGAAGGGCTGATCAAGCCCAGGACTGGGAAATTCTGAGCTCCTACTCTGGAGCTCTCAGTGATGCTAATCTCTTGGACACCTAAGAAATGTTTTGGCCTCTTTAGTGATCAAATTACTTGCCCTTCATGGGGTTGGAGTGATTTTGCAGCAGTGTGGTCCAAACTGAGTTCAGCCTCCCAGATGCAACAAACGCCTGAGGCATGATTGGGACAAGGGGCTATCGAAGCAGGCAGAGAGAAGTGGGAAAGTGAGAAAAAGGATAGAATTGGCATGACAGCTTAGAAATCTCCTGTGGTTGCTGACAGGAGATGGGACAAGAGCATCCCAAGGCTGTGAACAGGGACAGGTTATCTCTTTACCTCTGTGCCTGCCCCTTTTCCAGCTGATGAGCTCCTTCCCCTCTGCCAGCAGTACCAACACACTGCTTTCCAGGGTTTCGGCAAAATGAGCCAGGGTTGGTTTTTTTCTTGATGGGAGCTGCCAGCAGCACAGATATGGCTGCCCAGCCAGCAGCTGGTTAATACCAATAAAACAGAGTCAAGTGGTAAACTTTCAGTTTTCCTTAACTTTTAACTTTATAAGAATCATAGGCCCAGTGATGTCTTGGAATTATCAACGTTCTTCACAAAGTATTGATAAATATCATACTGCTTTAAAGAAAGAATAAGTTTGATTATAACACCTGGATCATGTACCAAGAGACTAAGGACAGTGAAAAGTTTTCTGATACACGGGTTTGAAGTTCTCATTTGTTACATTTGGATGGAGGATGGGAATACCCAGTCACATGCTGCTCTGTAATTATAGATCTCATAGGCTCACAATGTCTGTGTCCTCTTAAAACATTTTCCTTCCAGTTTCAGAAATCAGTAGAAAAACTGGTCCTGTTTGGTTTCTCAATTTCTCCATACTGTAGAACAGAGCATCTCCATTCATTCTTTTTTCAAGTTTCTTGTGAAAATGGGTTAGTTGTGGTACTAATGGTTGTGCAAATTTGTAACTTAAGAGGAAACATACTTTCTCTGACAAAAAAGTTCAGAAGTACATCAAAAATAAGGGCCAGTAGTCTCATCCTGGTAGGCATTGAATGTGGCTCCTGACAGTCTCATTTTCCTCAAATTCAGCAGAAGTGGATGGGTGCAGAACAGAAGCAGTATCGGTGAAGTTGGGCACCACTTATAGCAGAACTAGGTTGTGTTTTTCTTGAGATATCATCAAGATCTCAGATATGTGCTTTAAAATCTTTAGTCCTTTGCAGATTAGTGGTGTTTTTCTTTTTTTTGTCCATACCTGAGCTTCTTCAAGTCTGACAGGAAATCCCCAAATTTCATTTAAATGCCTTTTTCCCATATATAATAGTGCTTGGGGTGCAAAGGAATTCATTCAGCATCCTCTCCTAATGGCATTTAACTTCCCAAGAAAAAACAGTAACAGGAAGAGTTGTTTTAATTAGCACATGAGCTGTGCAGCAGCTAATGTATTCCACCTCTTCAGTGTTGTAAAAGGAGCAGATTTCTTGGTAGTATGAAGCCAGCAGAGAAGGGGGATTGTGTTCTGTTCTCCATATGCCACACAGCCCCATTCAGAAGGAAGGTGTGAACGGGAGGTGATTTGTAGCCGCCTGCCACTTGCACAGAACAAGCTTCTGTTGTTCTCCAGGCTGGAAAGAAACCCAGCTCCCCTCTAGAGCCCTACTCCAGTGCAACAGGTAGACATCAGCCTTCAGAGATTTTAATTTCAACAAAAAGGAATCATAAAGAAAATTTATTTTTAAATTTGCATTTTAAAAAAGAAGTACTAGATATCAGGCTGCAAAAAGAGATCCCTGATTTTCCGGGACAGGATATTTCTTGCTTGAAAGTCCCAAGGAATCCTCATTTTAAAAAAGCCTTTGAAAGTACACCTCTTTTCTCTCTGTCTGGTCAGCCTTAAACTAGTGCCGGACTGAATCTTCAACTCTCAGTGCCCACAAGGGGTGCCAGGCTGGGTCCAGTACTACACTTTTATGTGGGGAGTGGAACATACATTGAGCCCCTCCCTTCTCAAGTGCTCCCTGAGATACGCTGTTTTGCCAGAAGGCACAGTTGAACACAGCACTCCAAGGCTCACGCACCTCTCGCGTTGGTTAATGAAATAATGTGGCCTGTGAAACAGATGGTGAGGGTGAGTGATTGCATGACCTCTACCAGCCCATGAGTGTGTCAGCACAAGCTATGAAGAAAAGCCCAAGCTCCAGACAGTGTTTCCCTGGCAGTGAGGTTCAAGTGATGAGTGATGTTAGTTACAGAGGCTACGCTTCACCAAGAAATTGCTCAAGAGAAGAATGACCCAGTAACAAAAAGCAAAGTGGGATATGCTGGGTCAGGCAATGTGAGAAGCTTCTTTAGGGCTTCCAGCTACAAAGCCAGACCATATCTGCTGGATACTGCCCTGTGGTTCCAGAAGTGGAAAGCGACAATCTGGTTTGAAACGAATTTTTGTTGAAGTATCAGAGCATACAGGTCTTGCACATACATTACAACAAAAATATTCCTGTAGGTTATTTTGCACTCATTAAAAAAAAAAATAAATTTCAAGAGCCTGTCCAAAAATACATGAATGTCTGCCTTAGAATTATAATGTGGGAGTCACTAAGGTCCATTTTGTGCTTGCTTCATTACTTTGTGGTTTATAACGGCATAAATCCTCAGCAGCTTGGTTTGATGTAGCCCTGCAGCAGTCATTTTAGCTGTTCTGCTGCACTAGCTGGGGATTCAACTTGGAGCTTCTCAACAAACAATATTCAGACAAATAAAAACTCAGTGTCTAATCACCATCTTGTAGGAATAGTTGCAGACCTCTGTAAGTGTGTATATGCATATATGATAGATAGATAGATAGATAGATAGATAGATAGATAGATAGATAGACAGACAGACAGACAGACAGACAGACAGACAGACAGACAGACAGACAGACAGACAGACAGATAGATAGATAGATAGATAGATAGATAGATAGATAGATAGATAGATAGATAGATAGATAGATAGATAGATTCTGTTGTGCAGAAAGCAAAGGTGTAAAAGAGTAATCCAAGTTAGCTGTTAAAGATCCCCCGTACATTTTGAAAGTACCACCTTGTTATGGTTTCTTTAGTGCATAAGGATTCTGTCCTTTGTCAGTTGTAGAAGAAATTCTGTTCAGTGTCCTAGTGCCTTCTTGACAGTTTGGATGCCTGTTTTCAGTGCCAGGCTCCACCAGCACAGCATGATGCAACCCAGCGAGTGCTGGATGTGCAGGGAGACCCTGTCATCTCAGTGAAATTCTGCTGGTGCAGGATTGGTTGCAGAACTGGGCGATGGTCACACAAGCCAGTACAGCAGCATCTCTGGACAAGACAACAGCAATAAGCAAGAGCGAGTATGTTGGTGTGAGCATGTGGCAAGAAGGGTTATTTTGTAATGGATCATCTGCCACAGGAATGAGAGTTAAGTAAGAGAGACAGGCAGAGATGTCAAAAAGAATAAGGCTGTGTTGATAAGGCAATAAAAATAGCAGGTGACCCACTTACCTCTCACTTGGCAAATTCTCATCAGCCGGTCAGCTGAGAAACCGTTTTTTCAATGCTTGTGTGGAATATAGGTCCTGTGATGAGGGGGATGGAGTCAAGACTAATAATTTCTCTTCACCAAGGCATTGACTGATTGCCTGGAGGGACCTTTTATGATGGTCCTGCAGTTGGAGTTTGATCTCAGTGGAAGATAGTTATTATGCCCTAACAGAAGTGCTTTGGAAAAAGATATTAAAAGTAGCTACTCTGCCATTTTGAGGGATAAGGATTTCTTTATGGTAATACAGCTCCTTTCCAATGTATGGCTGTTATTTCTGCTGTATTTAGCACAGACTCTTCCCATTTTTCTTGCTTCACAGGTGGGAAATGTATTTGGAGTCAGAAGACTGCCAGCAGGAGCCCAGATAAAATGTCTGAGGAGCAGTTCCCCTCTTCATGGCTGTTTTGCTTAAGGAGATTGGCAAACCAGCTGGCTCCTTTCCACGTTGTGGGGAGCTCTTCTTTGGGGTCTGCTAGCACAGGACTTTCTGTTTGCTGTGGAGAGCAAAGCCCTGTGCTGATGAAAATACTATGTGATTGAGGTCACAAATGTTAGACGGGTTGTTCACTTTGCGCGCTGTCTGGGATTTTTGCCTTGTTGCTTATCTGCAGAAACCTGTGTCACACTGAAGTTATGCTGTGTAGCAAGCCCCTGAGTTTCTGGAATATAACATGATGAAACTAATTTAAAATTTCCTCCAAATTATCCTTTTCCTACTGCTTATTATCAAAACATGTGGAAGTTTTTCACTTGCTCAGCCCCGTGTTTGTTTGTTTCTTTAGGCTGTGACTCGTCACTGAACTTGACATCTCAGAAAGCCGCAGATGCAGTGAACAATATCTTTCGGTCCCTCAGGGATATTACAAGAGTTCGAATGCACATGAAACAGTTTAATTCTATACATAATCCAGGCAGCAACACCCACCAGGCAAGTGGATCTTTCTTTTCCTTTTGTATGTTGTTTCTCTAGCATACTGTAAAAATTACAGGACTAAATTTGTTGATGTTCTAATCCTATATGCATTCTGCCCATGTAGAAGATATTTAAGTATACATTTTATAATTAACCTAATCATTAGGAACTTCCTCAAGTCATTTGTCCAAACTCAGGCATATCCATGTCAATGTAAACAAAGAATTATCTAGGGAAGATTTTTGAGCTTTGCTCTGCCAAACTGTAACATAACATAAAATGCCTGTGAAAGGCAGAGCTACATCAAGGTGTTTCTCAACTGAGACCTCTCATGGCATAGTAAAGCAGTATGTCTACATCCATACAGCAGCTATATTCCTGTGTATTTTCTCTTTCATCCCCCTAGGTGTGAGAGGCAGACCCATTTGTAAATAGGTGACAAATGCAGCTTCTGTTTCTAAAATAGGAACAAATGAACTGTGATACTACTTTGGGTCATCAGGACTAAGAGATGCTGTTTTTCTTTCTCTCTTTCTCCCTTAAAGTATTTTACCTTTTTCAGTTAAAATAGAGTTTTACAATGGAAAGCAGTGATTTAGAGAGCGAGACCATAGAACTTGATTTTAGCCTTGAGCCAGAAAAAAATCCTTCTAAACTCTTTAACAGTGCTGTAGGCCAGCAGAGGGGTGTAGTTCAAATTAAGCATTGCTTTCTAAGATCAGAAATCATGACTGTTGCAAGATGTCACTGGAAATCTAAGGTGGAGAAGACCTGTTCCTGAAGTCTCTTATCAGTTAGGACCAGTCTGGTCCAAAATGAGGAACATTTTTAAACATTTAATACAGCTCAGCGTGAGGCCAGTGAGATGATAAGAAAAGTTTCCTGTAGTTAACATCAGTATGTTCTTTGAATGCAAGCCTCTGGATTGGGGATGATTGGGCACTCATCCTGCTTGGGGATGAGTGTTGGAACACAGCAAGGGGTGTATTAACACCTTGGAGCCCCTTAATCTGGCCATATGATGGATTTAATTGCTTGAATAGGATGAACCTTCTGCTGAGGAAAGTCCAGGAGGTTTATAATCGTAGAAATAAGCAGATAGTATGTGATTGTCCAACATACAAACAGCTGTCTACAAATCAGCCTCTCTTTTGACTAGTGAGTGTTTTAAATGCATAGGTTGTGTGCAATCAGTTTAGCTCCTCTGGAGAAGTAGTGCTCATCCTGTGACTATATGCATTCCCAACTCGGCTTAGTGCTGTGGGAATGGGTTCAGCATATACATACTTTTTCACTTTATCTATTAGAAGCTGGGGAGCCTCCATTTCTCCTTCAGACTCATAAGAAGGTTTCTGTAGGTAAGTAAGTGGGAATTGGATATCATCTTAGAAGGACACTTTGTAGCACTGAAATTTGTACGTCTAACATAAAACGATAGATGTTTTCAACAGGTTATCAAGGCAGTTCATGTAGTGACTGTGCAAGAAGAGAGTATTTATTTTGCCTGTTACTGAAACTACTTTCATCCTGATCTAAGTGTATTTCTCCCTCCTTGCCTTCCTCTGTCCCTTTCTTCATTTCTCCTTCCATACCTCACTCTCCATTTCTCATTCTTTTTCTTTCTCTTTTTCTCTCTCTTTTCCTTTTTATAATCTTGTCTGAGGTGTACCTATTGATGTTTTTAACAGGAGTTTTCAATACAATTTATGTTCCACCAAAATTTAAAGTGGATAAAAATTTCATTATGAGATAGAAACAAATGCAACTATTGGGGTTGTGCAAAAAAAAACTCCCTAAAAATTTAATAGATTAATTTCAGGTCATAAAGTATTGTAATAATATTTGAAATTATCATATTTAAAACAAGGTAAGTGATCATACTATCTGCATTTTAATATCTGCGTAGCCTAACTGGATTGTTTTGAAGGACATGCAAAATCATAGCACATTTTTAATGTCTTTTGAGTGCATAGTTTTGTCTGAAGTCAGATGATATTTTTCCTTTAATTTTGTGCAGTAAGCATCTCTGTTAAACTGTGATTTGATCTCTGCTCTAACAATATTTCATTCCTAATGTTTTTCTGTTCCTCATCTATGAAGATATTAAACAGATTTTTATACATAGGACTTCATGCCTGCATGTGTATTTTCAAACAGTTGTTTATTGCGTGACTAGATTTGACAGAAATCTTGACATGTTCTAAAAGATCCTGCAGCTCATGTCTGCTGTAATATGCTGTGTTGGCTCAACTAAAAATTATGCACATGTTGTGAGAAGAAACTAAGTGAGATGTATAAATCTTTGTTGACAGGATTTTATTCAAAAACTGTAAGTTTCTTTCTCACTGTAAAGTGTTGGATGAAAAACATTTTTTTAATGACTCCAGAAAATTTTAGTTGCAAGCCAAGTGGCTTGCTTTTTATTTTCCATTTATTTTTACTTTTATTTTGCAAGCTATCTCTTGTAGTTCTCATCTTTGCAAAATTAATAATGTTACACTTGATTCCCCTAAGAAATCTAGGGGGTGATATTTACCTGGGCTACTCTCAAAGGGAAACAAATGTGCTAATTTGAGGCTGCTAATTTTCTAAGACAGTTGCACTTACTGAAATGATTGTGGTTCTGTTGCAGTTTGGGCAAAGTTGAAAGCAGCAAAACAAAGCTCCATCTGTAAACCCAGTAAGCTTGAATTTTCAGTAAAGAGCATCTTTCCATAAGTCTCTAAATGTTTTATCTTAAAAACTTTTTCATAATGGGAGAGTGGTTTAAACTTTGGTGCAGAAATGTGGAAATTGCTAGGCTACTAATTCAATAGCATGAGTTTGTGGACCTCGAAGAGGATGCAAGGCTTATCCTTTGGGAGTAGATCTTCCAGCATGCTGGCCATTTGTACAGCTACCTTTCCCAGTTTTCCTGAAGCTCTGGCACACATGGTAATGGCAGGATTGTTTAGCCTATTTTTCTCTAAGTTTTCCACGGGTGGAAGCATTATGTGGAGTGCCAAAAGGACTAACAGGGATTCCTTAACTCTGCTGTCCTATGAGGGACAGTTGGGTTGGCCTGCTCCCAGCCCTGCTGATATCCAGACCTCAGCGGAGACATGACACCTGTGGGAAAGCAGGAGTGGTCAGTAAGCCATCCCTCTTGAGGATCCCTGTTTAAGTGTTTGTAAAATCGTTACAAAGGAAGTGAGATTTGAGTTCAGATGGGCAACAGTGTCTCATCCCTATTGTTAACCCATTTCTGTACTACATCCGAAAAGATTACAGAGAAACTAGAAGTTCACCTTTCTTCTTGCCTTTCTTTACTGACTTAATACACATGGGGCAGAGTAAATGTGTGTCTGACTTCCAGTGATTTCAGTTTTACATTGTGCTGGTGCACACCATTTGCTATCAAGGTCACAAACTCTCTGAGTGGTTTCCTTTATAGGATAATTATTTTTGTAACCTTTAATGGAAATAAAATATTAAGAAGATCAGGTTACACTGAGTCTAAACAGGTTTCTTCATAATGCCTTGTTCTTTTTGTGCAGGCTTCTTACAAACCACTGCTGAAACAGGTCATAGAAGAGATCTGTAATCCTGATCGACCTGATCCTGTTGATATTGAGCATGTGTCATCAGGCCTCACTGATCTCCTTAAGACTGGATTCAGCATGTTCATGAAGGTAAACCAGCCTTGCCAAGCTAATCTGTAAGATTTTCTTGAGGTCAGAGCATCATACATCAGCAGCTGATTTTATATACTTGAGTTGATATTGTTCAGCAGAACTTCAGGGGAAGTTAGGAGAATTAAATCATTGCAGGGCGACTGGGGGCTTGAGGCACCACATTGCAGATGCACTTCAGACAGGTAAGCACCTTCTGAATAAAACAAGAGGAATACAGCAGACTGAATAAGGGTGATGCTGGGCTCCTAAATAAGGATGATATGTCTGGGATGAGGCAATGTGGCTTTGCTAAAGGGAAGTCCTAACTCGCATAGCTTTCAGAGCTTTTCAGAGACACCCAGCAAGCAAATTGATAAGCAAGTGCCAGTTCATTTAACCTACTTGGATTTCCAGAAGGCATTCCACAAGGTATCTCATCAAAGTATTTTCAGGACACCACACAGTCTTGGGAGAGAAGTATGAACAGTCTGATCTCACAGGGGATGCAGGAGCTTTATAATTCAGTATCTTTTCTGAACTTGATATGGTGCAACTTGCAGTAGGGAGGAAGGAAGCCTATTAGTTAGAAATTGCTTTGTGGATACTCTTAGCATGTTTTAAGACAGTCATTCCACCAGAATTTACTGCTTTGCAAATGAGCCAAGTGTTTGCTGAATGTTTACAGATACGAAGTATGGAGTAGCTAGCATACTGTACATTCAGCTTTGTCTTACTGCATATCCTGAATTCTCCATTGAAAACAACCCCAAATTTACACCAAACCACATCAATACTATGGTTATGAGTACAGTCCGTTTCTGTACTGTGCCTGATGTTCTTCCAGTTTTACCACCACCATCCCTCAGCATGGAAGAGGCATCAGCAAACTATATGGGGCAGTGGACAGACGTTGGAGCAGGAGAAATTCCAATTGAGTATTAGTTAAAAAACATTGACTGTAAGAGTGGTTAAGTCCAGAGCAGCTGTGAATTTCCGTCTCTGAGATACTCAAAGGTTGGCCGAACAAAGCCCTGAGCAATCTGATACAATTTTGAAGTTGGCCCTGCTTTGGGCAAGGAGGTGAACTAGATGAGCTACAAAGATTCATTCCAACTTGAATTGTTCTGTGACTCCATGGTAATAGAAAAGAAAAACGTACTTTCGCTTTCATGCAAATGCCTGCTAGACCTGCATTTAAAGACAGGTGACAAAAATAGTTTTGACTTGTGTTAGTTCTATTCTAGAACCCATTATCAGAATAAAGAAGTTATTTTTCTGTTCTTTCAGAGAAAGTTAATATTGAGCACAAAATCAAATACGCTTAAAATTCAGTGCTTGTTTTCAGGAATCTCATTCCACAGTTGAAATGGATTTCCAAAATATATTCAGTTAGTTTCCTAAATCTAAATTCTCCACTCTTCATAGCTTACGATAAAGTCCCAAGACAAAAGAGATTAGTTATAGCAATAGTGACCCAATGCTCTTTCCGTTCATGTGTAGTACTGAAAAAATTTATACCAAAACTAGTAGAATATACCTTATCCTTAAAAAAAAAGAAAAGCAACAACATAGCATGGTGGTGAATGTTGTCATGTCCAGTTGGAGGTCAGTCACCAGTGGGGTCCCTCAGGGTTCAGTGTTGGGGCCAGTTTTATTCAATATCTTTATTGATGATCTGGACGAGGGGATGGAATCCGTTAGTAGTAAGTTTGCGGATGACACCAAGCTTGGAATGAGTGTCGATCTGTCAGAGGGAAGGAGGGCTCTGCAGAGAGACCTTGACAGGCTGGATAGATGGGCTGAGTCCAATAGCATGAGGTTTAATAAACCCAAGTGCCGGGTGTTGCACTTTGGCTGCAATAACCCCATGCAGAGTTACAGGCTGGGGTCGGTGTGGCTGGAGGATGCCCAGGCAGAGAGGGACTTGGGGGTGCTGGTTGATAGGAAGCTGAATATGAGTCAGCAGTGTGCCCAGGCGGCCAAGAAGGCCAATGGCATCCTGGCCTGCATCAAGAATAGTGTTGCCAGTAGGACCAGGGAAGTTATTCTTCCCCTGTATTTGGCACTGGTCAGGCCACAGCTCAAGTGCTGTGTCCAGTTCTGGGCCCCTCAGTTTAAGAAGGATATTGAGTTGCTGGAGCGTGTCCAGAGAAGGGCAACGAGGATGGTGAAGGGGCTGGAGCACAAGCCCTATGAGGAACGGCTGAGGGAGCTGGGATTGTTCAGCCTGGAGAAGAGGAGGCTCAGGGGTGACCTTATTGCTGTCTATAACTACCTGAAAGGAGGTTGTAGTCAGGCGGGGGTCGGTCTCTTCTCTCAGGCTCCCAGTGACAGGACGAGAGGACACAGTCTTAGGCTGCGTCAGGGGAGGTTTAGGTTGGATATCAGGAGAAATTTTTTCACAGTGAGAGTGATCTCCCACTGGAATGGGCTTCCCAGGGAGGAGGTGGAGTCACCGTCCCTGGATGTGTTTAAGGATAGGTTGGATGATGAACTTAGTGACATGGTTTAGATGGTTTAGATGTTAGACTGGTGTTGGATAGGTTGTTAACCTAGGTAAAGGTTGGACTTGATGATCTCCATGGTCTTTTCCAACCTTGTTAATTCTGTGTAATTCTGTGTAACATAAGGAATCCAAAAGATATTCTGTCCTTATTAATAGTGTGCATGTGTGTGAGACGTAAGTATGTCAATATTATGGCAATATGTGCCTGTAAGTACCTGCATCTCTGCTAGTAAGACAAAAATCCTACTATAAAGAATATTCAAAAGACAACCAAGTGAACTTTGTGTAGGTTGAATATTTCGTAGGCATCGTCACATACCTCACAAATATGTGTCCATGCTTGCTCCTTTAGTTTGTAGCTTGGCTTGTTGGCATGTGCTCAGTTATTGTGTGAATGTATTTCTGCCGGCCTGTATTTCTGACATAATCACAAAATCAGCAAAGTAATTATTTTGTGAGCTTCCTTGTATTGTTATTTCTTCCTCAATGCCTGAATATAAATGTCAACTCACATAAAAATGCTTTGGTAAATGATTGCCTCAGGTGTATTATTAATTCAGGACAGATTTTTAAATGTCTCTCATCCAGAAGTTGTTTCTTTGGTGGATATGTTTGTTTTGAAGCTAAGGGAAAGTGAAGGGGAAAGCTTCTCTGCCTCAAGAATTCCTATTTTGACTGCTGCTCTATTCCACACGTGTTTTATGATGATCTAAGCTTGCTATCAGTGATACCAAGTGCCCTGTAAAGCAGCCTAGTTTCTGCTGATTGATGTATTTTTGTTTTTCAAGTTATTCAGCTAAATTATTTGGTTTCTGGTTGGTCACAAATACCAGAATCACCAGTGCTGCTGTCCTTGTTGGTAGAGTCCTCCTCCACAGGACAGTAAAGACTGTTTCTGCTGACTTTCCTCAGAGGATAGAGTTGTGTTTTATGAACTGCCACGAGCCATGAGAACAAAACCTGTTCTCCAACCCCTTCCTGCTTTAAGAGTTTTGCTGACCACTGCCACCTCACCTTCTTCTCCCTCTCCTCCATGCGGATGCGTGCACCAGCAAAGAGCCCTCTATCCACCAGCATCCTGAGGACATGCAGTATGGTGGACTTGGAGCTGGAGAGAAGGCCCTGATGTCCCACTGGGACACTGCTGACTCGAGGCAGCTTCTTTTGGGCTCTTTCACTGTAGCGTAATGGTTTTGAAGGTTTTTTGGCTAGTCTTTCTAATTGCCTAAGATAGCTCTCCAAATTATTTTTAATGCATGGCGTTTTGAACTGAAAGTGAATTTTACTTGGTGAATTTTGCAAAATTCAGATTTCACAGTAAATTCAGAGGCCTTGGAAATGTCCCAAATCAACCCAATTTTAGAAGGATCCAGGAAGGTACACATTACTTTTGTTGCAATCCATTTCAGTTCTTCTTCTGTATCACTGAAATGAGTTATGTTTAGCTACACTCAGCTGGTTCCTTCAAAAGAGAGAGCCTAGGGTGGTTATATTATCAAACAAAAAAAAAATTGGCAGAAACTTGCATTCTTAACACAGCCAAATATTTTGTACCCAAAGTATTGTCCTCCTTGAAAACACTTATGCATAGCATAACAAAATTACAGATTCCAAGAGCCTTTTCATTTCAATTTTAATTGAATTTAGAGTTTGCATGCCTAATAGTATTTTTAATACACATTTCTGGAATTTGTGGTTTGAACTTTAGTCTTCTGAAAAATAATAAGTTTTATATAGGCACCATGTGTTTGGATCTAGGTTTATTTTGACTGAAGGAAATGATTTGTCAAGACATTTTCTCTTTAACACTGCCCCGAGAGCTCAAGTTTTCCAATTAATGTCTTTATAATGGGTGTTCTTTCAGTGTGCCTAATCTTCTGCATGCATGTTTATTATGAGTTGGTTGTTGCTAGGAAAGATATTAAGAATCACAAAACCACAGAACATTCTGAGTTGGAAGGGACCCACAAGGGTCATGGAGTCCAAGTCCTGGCTGTGCACACAGCACCCCAAGAATCACACGATGCGCCCAAGTGCATTGTCCAAACGCTTCTTGAACTCTGGTAGGCTTAGTGCTGTGATCACTTCCCCGGGGAGCCCCTTCTTTACCCCTCTGGATAAAGAACCTTTTTCTGGTATCTAATCTAAACCTCCCCTGACAAAACTTCATGCCATATAGAAACAGAGGCTTTATTCAATAGCAAGTCTTTGGAGATCAAGTTCTTTGAATGACCCTTCTTGAGTCATTCAGAAGATTTGTGGAGTGGAGCCCATTGCTCTGGCGACATCATTAAGAAGAACAAAGAGACATGAAAAGGAAAAAAACCAGTAATTCTGTATTACCTGGAAGTGTCACAGCAGAGCACTTTGTCAACTTTTATCTCCACCATCTTCATGAGCAGTTTTTTCTTTAACTTTATATCAGTGCCTTCAGCATTTATGGCATGAAATACTCTAGTATTTTAGGAAGTAATAGTTCTACTTGGCCTAATTTGTAAGTATATCTTTACGTCTTGTAGCCCTCGTGGTGTTTGTAATAGAAATGGACTTTTTTTATTTGAAGTTGACACTATGTTGAAGACAGATATAAGAAGTGAGAAGTCTGATGTGGGAAAGTGCATACAGAAAGTCTTTTTAAGCTCTGGTGTATCCATTTAATTGGTCTGTTAGTGTAAATGCAAAATTGCTCGATATTGCATTAGAGTTGCAGGACATCTTGAAAATGTATATATGCTGTCAGCTCAATGAAGATGGCTGGCAAAGTAGGGGCAAGTAAGAGGATAAATAGTCAGTACACAAATACTCAGCTCAGTAATACATGTATCTGAGGCTTTTTGTACTGGTTTCAAACTCCTGGGAATTCAAGATCTCCTTGCCTGGGGAGTGGCATTGAACAGGGACTCCTATGTAATTAAAGCCAGCGAGCCTGAAGAGAGAACATGCCATCTCTCCATGCTGGCTTCAAATGGAGGCGTTTTTGCTGAGGGTTGCCAGGCAGAAAGCCTGATGGACCTGCCAGATGAAAAACTGCTCAAAGACTGAATATAGGAAAGCCACAATAAGGAAAAGAAGAAAAGCTGTACCCTCAGGAGCTGGAGTCACAAGAATCAAAGATATCTCCTTTGCTGGTGAAAGCAAAGGATCTGCCCCAAAACAGGCTGATGATCAGTTTCTTTCTGTAAATGCTGTTAAGAACCTATGCTCATGGAGGACAGGATGTGGAGATCTGAAAAGGAATTAAATTGGTCTGTCACTTTTCACAGCCAAACATTTGGAGTGTTTCATAGTCCAGGGTGATGTGACAAGAGCAATTGCATGGGCCCTGTTGACATCACTCCCGAAGAGCAATGGAGCAAGGCATTGTCAGGCGAGTGTGTTTCCTCAAGAAAGAAAGTGTTTGCTAGGAAACAGCAGTCATCAAACTTCTAGGAGTACTTAGGAGGAAACTGATGTAAAGCATCACCTTCACATTTAAAATTAAAGTGCAGTTTTATAAAGTCTTAACTGAAGTGGAATGTTTGTGCCATTTTAAAGATAATTGGGGAAAAATGAAACAAGTATTTTCTTTGAGATAAAGTTTCTCTATATTAGTTACAAGGCAGATATATAAGTATTAAAAACTCCGAAGTGAAACAAGCTAGCAACTGATTTTATACTATAATGGACCTGATTTATTTTTATTGGATGAATTGTAAAAGATTATTTGCTGCACTGGTGAAAACACACTGCATAAAATTCTTTCCCTTGCTGACCTCAGGCAGGGATTCTGGCATGTTTAGCCTGGACTCCTTGCTTCTAGTGGGTAGTAATTTACCCTTTATGCCTTAAAGTCTCACACATATGTGGATCCAAAGCATACATACACCATCCAAGTACTCCCCTTCCATTCTGGGAAAGAAAGGAAAGTAATGAAGAAGGAATGGAGGGAGAATCCCTCAGGAAACGCCCTTGGGTTTGAGTGGAATCCATGTAGACTTTATTTCCCTGGAAAGAGTTAATTAACTACAAATGCTTTCCTTTTATTTTACAGGTGAACCGCCCTCACCCTGGTGATCATCCTCTTCTGATCATCTTTATGGTTGGTGGAGTGTCAGTCCCCGAGGTCAAAATGGTGAAGGATTTGGTAGCAACACGTAAACCTGGTACCCAGGTAAAAACAGCTCTAAACATACAGTTTTATCTAAACAAAAACTATGTAAATTCATCGAATAATGCTCCCTGTAGCACTGGTACCAAACCTTCAGAAAGGCATGCCACACGGACAGAAATGATGTTAGGATTTGGCTGTGAAACATCTGTAGGCAACAAGTGTTCAGGCACCAAAGGTCTATTTTTTCACGTGTTATAGTCAGCAGCAAAAGTTCACATTCAGGTTGGAGTGTTCAGAACAGACTGGCATTAATTTGAAGGAGCTTTCATCATGTCTCAAAAGATTAGTTTCTTTGTATTCTTTATAAACAGAAACATCTGCTGTCCAAAAGGCTACAGGCTCCCTAGTAGTCCATCTACAGGACATAGTACAGGGATAATCAGAAGGAATCTGGGTACCGCCTAGTGACTTTTTAGCAGTGATCCTGCAGACAAGCCAATTAGCATTGCTGAGGAGCAAAATAAATTAGCCTGGATACCACCTTAAGGTGTCATTGCACCTTAAGTAGCCTGGAGCAGATGATGTGGAGAAAGCCACAGGTCTCTGCATCCCTTGAATGGCTGAAGGAGGATTACTCCCACAGTGAAGCTTCAATAGCACCTGTGTGGCTGGTCTTTGCGTCATCCGCTCTCTGGTAGCAGAACTGCATTAGCTATCATCTGAATGGAGTAGGGAGGAAGAGGAGGAGGGTGGATGAGCTCTAGTGGCTGAGATGTGTACTGTAGATACAAGGGATAATACAAAAACTCCAAAGTCCTGTGTAACTAGCTGCATCACAAATGTAACTCTTAGTTTTCAGGGTGGCATGTAAACATCTTTTTTTCAATTCTTATGGCATACAGTTTTGATTAGTAAGAAATCATTAGTAAAATGGAGCCAAGCAAAGACAGAGCAGCCCCTCAGTTTGACATGTTTTCCATATTTTAGTTGTCTTTGCAAACCAGTCTCAAGCTATGTTTCGTAAGATGGAGTACCATTTTCAGCGATGTTTTTTTGATCTGATAGCACATTTCTCCCCCATTAGCCTATTGCTAATCCCCTCAAAACAGCAAATTAAACTCTTTTCCCTCTTGGAGGGGAATTGAGTTTTGACACACTGATGGACAGGTTAATCCACACACAAAATATATTAAGACACCCTGAAAGATAAACAGAGGGTTAACATCTGAGTTGGTTGAGAACTATGCAGGGAGATTTTCAGCTGGCTTTCTGGAGGGACTTAAGGCTTGACAGTGGTGACATGGGATCTGGTGTTGCTTTGCTTTGGCTTAACCCTAGCTGTAGGTCACTCTCTGAGGCAGATACCTAAAACATTTTAAGCTTTTAGTGCATCTTGCCCTTGTGGAAATGTGCTGTGTTAGAGGTGAAAGGACTTTGGGGGAGAGTGGGAGGAGGAAGAGAAAGAAGAAAAGAAGCAGTTGTGCGAGTCTCTCACATAAAAAGAATTTATAAGTTTGTTGGATTTACCTGGATTTCTGCACTATGGCTGTGAATATGCACCACCTGTTTAGGATTATTCTCTTTTCAAAAAGCCAGGCATTTATCTAACTCAAGCCAGGGTTTGACAGAGCTTTTTTTGTGCTGCTTGGGCAATCAGATTCAGCCATCAGGGGAACACTGGCCTTCCAAGTCACTTCCAGTCAAACAAAGCACTAACATTTATACTAATTATTTGCTCTTGGAAAAATGGAGAAATGTGTGCATACAAAACCTGGGGAAAGTAACTGAAGAAAAACTGGGTGCACTGATTACTTTAGCAACTGTTTGGAGTTGAGGCAAATAGCATTTAAATATGGAAAAGGACACATTTCCATCCACAGAACTGCTCTGTATCTGAATATAAATGACAATTTTGTTTTTCATGGAGAGGCACAAAGGAATACAGTGCCTGCTATGCATCATTTGGTTTTGGATGGTGGTAAATAGCTCCCCAAACCTACTGAGAAGTACCTTACTTTCAAAGGAAGAAATTACTTGTCTTTTTCTTCTTTAATCAGGGGAGTAATAAAGGGGAAAGAGCATAAGAAAGTATTTCACCCTCCCTTCTCCCAACGTGCACAACTGTCTATGTGGTGGTGGTCGAGGCAGGAAGACAGATATAAACCCCTCAAGATGCACCATCAGATGTCAGCTGCATCCTTCCTTGCCCTCTGCTCGGGAGGAAACTGCCTGTTGGAGCTCAGTGGGTCAGGATGGGAGCTCCTGGCTCTTCCACCTTAGCTGCCACCAGGAGGGGTTGCCCTTTGGGTGAAGGATAAAAGACAGGCATGCTATATGGATCAAGGAGGTCTGGAAAAGGACTGTACTGAAGAGAGCTGCCTGGAGAAGAGATGGACATTACTTATCTGGGCAATTCCACACTTCTCCTTAAAAATGAAAGAATAAACATTCACATTTATCCTCATCAATTATCTCCGAGATATTGAGGGGAAAGGAGTGAAGTCCCACTGTATTTGGCAGCATCCTTTCTGAGATGTTAAAATTGCAGATCTCTTTTTTTTCTCTCTGGGATTGATAGCTATTAGCCGCACCAATCCCCTCAGGGTTCAGTGGTAGGACTCCAAGAAGAAATTGCTTTTATCTGTCGGTGGCTATTGTTGATGTTTGGCTTGTACAGTCAAAAAACTTTGGTAACTTGTCCCTTCGTGTTTTTCAGAGTTAAGCTGCGTGATAACAAGATGAGCACATACTGTACTATAGTCTGATTCTCATGTAACATAAGATGCCTTTGGCATCTGCAAGTTATAGGGAGTTTTTCAGCTTAGGAAGGAAGAGATAATCAGTGTCAGTTTGCTGCAGATTGTGTGGGAGGACAAGGGAATAGGAGAAGTGAGAGGGAGACTATCACCAGTACAGAAGGAATCTTTTCGGTATCTGAAGTGAAAAGAGGAAAGAAGTAACAACAAAAAAAGTTGAAATGCAGCATTACCACACACTTAAGCCATGTGATGGACAACAGAAGTGGTTTGATAGCTACTGCTGTAGATGGACACACACATATACTCTGTTGTTGATATTTATGCTTGATCTTTATGTTGATATTCTTGGATTTGCACCGAAGAAGCAAATCCATTTTCAAATGGGCTAATATGATTAAATCTGCCCCCACATCCCTGCCTGCAGGGGATGCCCCCACATCCCTGCCTGCAGGGGATGCCCCCACATCCCTGCAGTCCTGATCCTATGGACACTGTTAAACTTGGGGATCTGTAAGAGCAATGTCGTGTGAGTTTGACCCTGGGTTAGCTCCACACAGCAAGAGCGTATGCACTGGCTTCTTGCTGATAGCTTTGCCCTGCAGAGAAGCCTTCACACTAGGCAATTATGTGCCAGTTTTCACTTAAAGAAAACAGACACCTGGGTGTAGTGAGTGATGGTTTCATTCATCAACTTGTCTGGTATTGAAAACTGGAAGAAACAAAAGTGATAGCATCTGACAATGCTCGAGGTTAAGCCGGATATGCAGAACATCCTGTGCCTGGTCTGAAGAGATATTTCTGAACAGGGGCTGTGGCTCCCTTCAGCAGGCCGGCAGCACTTCTGTGGTGCTCACCTTACCTTCAGCTGAGAAGAAATAGTCATCACTCAGATCTGTGCTATAGGAGAGGAAACCACTGCTTCATCAGCTGATGCCTCACAGTAAATGCAGTGGCAGCCACAACAAATCACCGGGTAAGATGTGGGTAGAAATGTGTCAAAGCACACATTCATTAAGAGTACAATGCTACCAGTCATTATGCTCCTTAAAGTGATTTAAGTACAATTATTTAGCAAGCAGACAGTTTCACTGCACAAGCGGTATTGCCCTGTCAGTAAACACCAGAAACACACAGCCTGTCTAGAGCTGGGTGAAGCAAACAGTTCATGTCTATGTCTCGTTAGTACTGTCTCAGTCTGTTTCAGTCTGACTTGTTGTTTCTTGTTCCTCTTCTTTCAGGTAATTGTGCTGTCCTCTGCACTCCTGACACCACACAGTGCTGTTGAGTTGTTGTTTGCCCCAGGCCGACTCCAGCCTGACACCGATATCTGACGGGAGAGGATCTGTGGAGAATATGAGTGAGTGCCTCGCCAGGAGACATCAAATCCCTGGTCTGTCACTCTTCTCAATAGCCCTGATATGTCACATCACACAGCCCTGATGTGTCACATGCTGCAGTTACAGCTCCAGCTGACACAGCTTGGTATCTGGCTGCAAGGAACATGTGCAGCTTATGGGCAGCTCTTCAAAATGGTTTAGTTGTTCGGCAACAAGCCCCCCCTCCTTAATGATAGCAATGTGTAGTGCTGAATCAATCTCAGCGATGTTCGTCATGTTGAGGGTGATTGTTTGTAATAATTGCCTAGAAAATGGGAGCTGAGGACGAGGGGATGCTGAATTTTTACTCCCAATAAGCAATATTTTTTTTCTTTGAGCATTCCTGATGGTTTTGCTGGGGTTGTGTCTGGTGGGAAGTCCTCCTGAGGGAGTGAAAGCTAGCAAAATCCACCCTTTGTCATGCTACCTTGCAAAATATGTGTGCCTTTTATAATGTTAACTGCCTCTGCTCTTACTTTGTCCTTCATTGTAGAGAGATCATGGAGCACAGCCCTGACTTAGCTGGCACAGCAGCTCCCAATCTGGTAACGCTCTCCTGGCAGGACTGGTAGAGGCAGGGAAGTGGAGAGCCAGACTCAAGGGCTCGGTTACATGGCTGCTTCTCTCTCAGCTTTCTGTTTCCTGCTCTAGTTTCTCCACCCACAGTCCCAGGAGAAAAGACTGTTTCTGATGGCACACATCTCTAGATTTACGCAGGAGGACATATGGGCTGTGTTATTTTGATGATAACCCCAGAAGAATCCTCTCCTGTCATGCATTTAAAAAAGAAAAAAGATAGAGAAAAAAGGTATGATCCCGTTTTCAAGAGGCCACAGCGCATATTCTTTCTTGAGTCAGATTTCTGAACCCCATGATTAGAGAACAGCTTTTATTTTTATTTTATGATCATGAAAGAACCGCAATCAAATTCCATTATGTAATTTTTTTTTATAAAACTTCACTACAATCTGAGACAAAAAAGCAGCAACCAATAGAAATTGTAGTTGCATATAGCACCAAGATGTCCAAATTGCAGCATAAAATGGTGGAGCTCTAAAGCTGCATTCTCTTTCTTCATTTAAGGAATGCTATGACTACAGATTACAATGAAATGAGAATGTGAAATTGTAAGTGGCATTCACTCCATCATAGCATTCTTTATTATGCCAAAGGAATAGTTTAAATGGGAAGTAGTGTTTCACATTTTGTTCACTAGCTAGCATTAGCTCTCCTAAATGTTTATAATGGTCTTCAGAAAAGAGTGCATTTTGGTTTAACTTCACTTTTGAGTGGCGAGAAGGAAACAATGGACCAATTATAATGCATAGACAATGTTGCCTCTATGGAAGAGAAATTTATAAGAATGACTATAGAATGGAACTTTGTGCTATAAAAAAGGAAAAATGTTATGAGATTGCAATATTAAAATCTTGAGGAATAGTTTGAACAGAGCAACTGGAAGGCAAATAGCCAGTCTCTTGGTTTATTTTCTGTCATTCTGTACTGTTTAATCTTACAATATGATTGTTTTGTAAATCTTGTAATCAATAAAACAATGCTTTTGCAATGCCAAACCTGATCCTTCTTTTCCTTTTCTCCTAGTATGCAGAGCTACACATGCCAGAACTGCATATTCCTGCAACTTCCTTTACTTTTGCATTATTTGATTCCCCCTGGGAATCTAGACCTTCTGTCTTGGAAGGTGTCCTAGCACGTTTTCCACACTCTGCCCACAGAAAGGCTCACCTATATCCAGTGGCCATTTCTGGCCAGTGAGTTCAGGTACTCACACTCCTGAGGTGCTGCTGCTTTTCTGAGATAATGAAGGCTGCCAGTTGTGGTCTTTGCTCCCTGACCTCTCTTTCATCAAATGCTTTCAGGTCCCTGACTTGGGCATCTAAAGATGTACTGTATTAAGAAGGTGAGGGAGTGAGTCTAAGCAGACACTGGTAATCTTGGACTTTCTGTGGGTCAAGTAGCACCTCTGACTGAAACAAATACTAGTTTTCCAGGTCCACACAAATACTTTGGAGGAATCCTCTCAGCTACCATCTCGTACTCAAGTACTTCTGAACCAAAACTGCACTGGAGTCTTTCCAGTAGCCCTAGTGTATAGTAAGCTCCGTCTTTGTAAGAAACAGTCGTAGCAGCTACACATAGCCCATGCTTGGAGAATACATGGGGGATGAGTAGTACTTTGCCAGTCATGTGGGTAGGAACAGCACAGAAGAGATTTGCTTGGGCAGGCACAGGATCACAGCAAGGAGCGCTTACACCCTCTGTATGTGACATCAGTAAATACTCAAAAGGTAGAAACAGGAGAAAACAAAGCTGCCCTTGGTAAACGGGTTTACTCCTTATTAATAAGCTAAGCAGTATTTGGTATAAACTCGGACTAGAAGGGCAAGCTCAGTTTTGTTTTCAATTTCAGTCCTAAGTCACTTTGGCTAGTAGCTCCTCATTCAATAAATGCCATCAGCAGGATACTATCAAAAGTTTCCCCACACCAGTTATTACAGCTGTGTGCTAACCAGGTGAGCCTGTGCGGCAATCAGCCTAATCCCAGCACGAACATCTTTCTCAGGAAGGATCCCAGTAGAACTACTTTAAACATTAATAAGGAGGTTGAAGATTTGAACTTTAAGTTCCTCATTCTGATGCAGCTCAATGCATAGTTTGTTTTTTTCTAAGAAGTGGCAGTCACTTTGAATTTGTGTTCTTCCAGATTCTGACCAACCTCACACCATCCCTTTCTCACTGGACAAATACTGAAGTTGAAGTATTTTTGTCACAGGGAAATGAAGAATCCCATTTTAATTTTAAAGGTCTCTCCCTTACTCAGTTCCTCTCCTAAATAAATTTCTCAAAAGGAAGTTGTAAAGCAGTTGTGAGAGCTACCCCACCTGTGATTTATGCTAATAAAGGCCGCTTTACTGTTCTGTAATGTATGTTAACTACCTTGAGAAAGCTATTACTTTATCTCAACATTTCAATGGTTGTTACCCATTGTTTCTGACCCACAAAGAACACACAAGGAAAGATGCAATTCAAAAATTTAATATTGAACCAGGCAGTAAGAATGAAAAGTCCACTCCCTAGGAGGAGTAACTGTACACAAAATAAATAAGTTACAGTTTAAACAAAAGCACAACTGGCTTTTTAAAGTGCACGTGTGTAAGACCCTTAGGCTGTGAACTCCATTGACTCAATATTAAAAAAAAACCCCAAACCTAATTCTTTATGCAAATCTGCCACGTGTTTAAGAATGAAGAAGGTCTGGCCCTGCTCAGAACAAGCTCTTAGCTTCACTGCCTGGAGCCAGCCATGCTTACGCCTTTTGCGCCTACTGCACACAGAGGAGAGAGACAGATGCCTCAGAATGGCATCTGTAGTAGACTTATCACTCCCAACTCCACACTGATTCCTTTAGAAGATCCACGTTGGACCATTTAGTCTGGAGAGTACTTTTTTCAGACAGTAAAAAAGTTGTTTCTAATGAGATATGCTTACACCCTGCTGACAATAGTTTTGCATATAAAGAGTCTGGTCAAGTTGTCAGCAATAACATGGCTAGTAAAAAATATAAAGGACCATTGTTTACAGTCTCGATGGTCAGTCCTGACCACTTACTTTAACAAAACAATTTTGCATTTGCTTATTTGTTTTGAAATACAGGGAAAAAACAGTTCTACTGTGCAACAAAATTCAAATACATCATGCCGTCCTTCATCCATGTGAGAACAAAATTCAAATGGTTACTTCTAAACAGTGACCTGAGGTTCAAGGCATTTCCTTGCTTGAGTACAAGTTGAGTTACAGCTAAAAGGTTGATTCTGCACAAATGTAAGCCAAATCTGTCCAACTGGGGAAAAGACAAACTGTTTCATTTACTGACAAGTTCCTTTTCCAAATGAAAATACCTGTTCTGTCACATCCTAGAACTATTTTCAAGAGTTTTTGTGGGCTTTTGTTTTCTTTTCCAATCTGACATTGTTCCTTTTTTAAGCAACTGCTTAAAGACTTCTACAGCCATGCAAAAGGCTACTCAAACTATCCTCCTTTTCATGCCTTGGACTCTAGATGTGCCAGTGTTAAACACCCCAGGTTTCAATCTCAGGCTAAACATCAGGTAGACCAAAGGCTCTACTGTCAAACAGAAGTGACAGTCCTCACTTTGGCAGACAAAGCTTGCTTAAATCTTCTCTTAAGATCCTGCATGTTGGGTGATTTCGGCCGTGGAATAAGAGAGGTTCTCCTCCTCTCAGGAGTGCTGGTTATTTGCTGTTTGCTGACTTCTTTGCAGAGGAGGTGGAAGGCATTGAAGACATTGTTATAGTTTTCACTGACCGATACTTCATAGAAAGTACAGCCCAGCATATTGGCCATCTGAAGTCCCTGCTGAGGCTCCACCTCTTTGATATGCAAGAGATCAGCTTTATTTGCAACAATGACAACAGGGACCATGTTCCCTGGATGCAGCTGTCGAACGTGATGGTAAAGGTGACTGAGTAGTTCAAAGCTCTTATAGTCTGTGATGGAGAAGACAATCACTAGGGCATCTGCCCAGCGAATGCATCTGTTCAGCTGCTCATTACAATCCAGACTGTGTTCATGGATCTGAAAAGTGAATGGTCTCAAATTAGATAGCTGTAGCCATAAAAGATGAAAGGAACTTGTCTTCAAGAGTCTATAAGGCCAAAGAGCATTTTACAGCTCCAGACATATGTCCGCGTTTCACATTGTAAGGACGAACTTAATCTGAACATAGCGAATAAATGCAGATGTTGATTCAGCTGCAAAAAGCTGGAATTTAACACTGGAGTTTGCTACACTCAAATGGAAAATTGACCTGAGTAGTTCTGCATGCAGAGAAAGACTTTGTAGTTCCACAGAATGGGAAATTAACTGGCTAGACAGTAAGTCTGGGGAAGCAAAGATATGAGCTGGAAGCATTTAGACCTGGAGTGTTGCCCAGTTCAAAAAGGCAACAATCCAGCATTACTCAGGTCTATACAGTCAAAACTTTAAATTGTGACACACTAATGAGCACAGCCACAATGCAGCAGACTTTGCTTTCTGTCATACATATTTATGAAGTTTTTTGGGTAGTGGTCATGACATTTTTTTTTCCACATGAACCTTATTTGCACAGAAGTGTTTCTGGGTTTGTGCCTAATGTTCCCAATATACAGGAACAAGACACTTCAGTAATTCAGCCACTCAAAATAGTGGGTCTCCAATGAACAAATGATTCATTGAAACAGTGAGTTGTTTTCCTTTATTATCAGCACACTGCAGGCACCCAACACAGCAGGCTTGACTGGTTAAAACACAAGTTACCACCTCTCCCACAAAGAACACCAAACTCTGAAATGGATAGCAAAACACTTTCTAGAAAGACAGTGACAATATGCTGCACAGAAGGACACAAGCACACAAACGCAGAGCTGCACTAATAAACTGCATGGTTGCATCTAGCTCACCTGAACTCCTGGAGTATCTTGCACTTGGATGGCCAACATCTCCCCATCTATCTGGATGTGCCTGCTGTAGAGATTACCTGACAAGAACACCAACAGGTTCACGAGTACAGTCACCACTCTACACACAAATGTTGCTTCTGTGACCCATTAGTTGTGTAGACAAAGTTGTATCACCACTCATGAAGCTTTCTGTGCATCAACAATGTTTGTAACCTTACAAGAAGCCTGAGATTAAATTTTGCATTGACTTATTTTGAAGTTTGGTATTTAATAGGGTGCAAATTGAACTTAATCACTTCTCAAAGACTATCTTAACTTGGATGATAAAGGTAAGAGTGCAAAATAACCAGTTTTTATTATATAGAAAAGCAATTTATTTGCCATTTAGTATTTACACACCAGTGAAGCGCCCTGCTGGTTGGCCTGTAAGGTTTACTGGGTTGGTTTGTTTTGTTTTCATTTGTTGGGCTTTTTCAAGTAATTTCCTCAACAGAATGCTGCATATTTTACACGGCTATTTGTTTAGACTCCCCACCATACTCACTGAAGTGTGACCTCTCAACTTCAGCCCTTAAGCTGGCCCTGCCTAAGACCATGTAGCTCCTGGCACTCAGTTTGCAAAGAACAACACAACAGCAGGTTTATGGAATGTTTTCTTGTTTTAGCTAAAAGACTCCTTCAAAAAGGGGGACTTTCGCCACAAAAAATGAATTCCGCCAGATTGAGCTGCAGTACAACCCGTCTCTGCGGCTGCCGTGGTCACCAACCGCGGGTGGCTATGCCTGGCGCGCCCCTTCCCTAGGGCTACGAGAGCGGACCGGGAAGAGAAACAGCTGGCAGGGAGTATATCCCGCGGGGTTTCGGGCTGATAACAGCACCTGCCGGGTGCCCCCAGCCTCGGGGGCAAGTTCTCTCTTTCCTTCGCGTCTGTGACTCGGCTCTGCGCGGGGCTTTGCGCACTCGCTCTCGAGGCGTGCACCCCGCGCCGAACGGCCCGGGCACCCCCAGGGGAGGCACCGGCCGGCGGCAAAGCTCTCCCCTCCCCTCGGGGTGACCCCCGATCCCCATCCCGGCGGGAACAAAGCCACGCCGGCGCTCACCCACCTGCGTTCCGCTCGTAGTCGCCGATGAACCGCCGGGTGAGGAACCGCACCACGAGCGCTGCGGGCAGGCACAGACAGGCACCGTTAGCCGCGCTCCGCCGCCGCCCCCCTCACCCGTCTTGCCCACGCCGCCCGCCCCCCTCACCCGTCTTGCCCACGCCGC
>VXBA01006569.1:972447-1009997 GCA_013399895.1 Serilophus lunatus | reverse complement strand
GGGGGGAGCGGCTGCGGGGGTCGCGGCGGGGAGAGGGGCGGCGGCCCCTGGGCCTCCTGCCGGGTGATGGAGGCTGTCAGAAATAAGGAGTTTGTGACCTCCCCACTTTGGTGGGGTCAAACATTTGCAGCACCGTAACGGCGATGGACCGAGAGTTTCCGAAAATCTCAGCGCCGGGGTCGTCTCCGAAAATCCCACCGGAGTGACTGGAACGCGCGCGGCGTTTATGAAGGCTCAGTCACCTGCCTGGTTCCCGGCCTGGCGGGGCGCATCGGTCCTGTGGGTGTCGGTCTGTGTGCGCCTCTCCGTCCCACAGCTCCCTCCATCCACCTCCAGATGCCTTGTCTTTGCCCTCCCTAGCGGTTTGAAATAATCACACAGAGTAGGACCCGACTGAAATCAGGATGGCTCTAACTGTGAAGAGTTGAAACCGAGGCGCGAGGCTAAGGAAGACCTGTCTGTGTCCTCTCAGCCTGGTCGTAATACACAGAAACGGGGCGGAGGGCGGTGAAGGGCGGGGAGGGGAAATCGAGGAAAACATGGACATGGCAACGGTTAAAGAAACAACAGAAGATAATTTCAAAGAAGGAGAATTATAAATGAGAGATGGGTGGGAAACGGAGGATTGTACCAGCCAGGGTACAGAGAGCAGTTCATGTAAAGCACTTGAAACAGTTGCTGGCATAAGCGGGAGCCTGAGCAGCAAAATGGAGGAATAAAACCTGCAGACGCATCAAGCAAGTCTTGCTAGGAGGGACGTAACAGGGGAGGATAAAATCACTCTCCTGCAATCAGGAATGAGCCCTCATACTAAAGGCCACTAGACATCAATGAATGCCAATTACCGAAACAATAGTTTTATTTTTTTTTAAGAAAGTAAACCCAAAGAGTTTGATGCAAAACCACAGCAGGGAAAATATTAAGAGAGTCAGGAGTAGAACTGGTAGGCTGATGGTGACATTGGCCAAAGATGGCCGCTGTCACAGCAAACACACATTTCTTATCCTGCAGTAGCTGCTGCATTCCCAGATAAAAATGTGAGAGAAGACTGCGAACAACTGCTCAGACCTGGAGCTGAGCAGTGCTGGGTACGATTGAGGGACGGCTCTCTTTGCCAGCCACAAGACCAGCACCAGAAGTGATGGTGGTTTGGCTTTATGAGTAGCGAGTATATTGTAAGGCTAACTACATAGTAAGGTCATAAGGGAAAAAAATTGCTTCCTGGATGTAGTTTAAAATAAAAAGTTGGGTAAAACATAGATTTATTAAAGGGTATTCTAAATCAAAAGGGAAAAAATTAAGATATATAATTAGAAAAAAATCAACTAAGATGAAGGACTTGAATACAAAGAAAAGACTAGATTTCTTTATGCCAGAGCAGCAGAAATTATCTGGAGATTTTATCTTGAGCAAAGGGAAATGGTTTCGTGGACGATTTCCTGGCACATTGGTAACTAAGGTCACTGAAAATCAAAAACTTAAAGGTAGAAGTGAGGAGGATCACTCTCCTAAGAAAGTTTTGTCTTCAAGATGATGAAATGCAGAAGGAAAATAATGTCAGCTAGAAGTAGTTATTTCAGCCAAGGAAAAAGAAACCGGACTGTCATACAGCGAGAAGGGAATACAAATTGAAAGAAGTCTGAAAATATTCAGAAAACCAATAAGCCTTTTGCTTCCAATTTTAATAAAGATGATTATGTGAAAGATTGATGCGGAAGGAAGATGAGTAATGGGAAGAAAGTCACAGGTAATTACTGCAGAGGGGAAAAACAAGCAATCGCTTCCAGAGTACAGGCAGGCCAAGTGAGTGAAGATGAGGGTGAAAGGAGCAAGAAGTTTTACAGTATAGATACAGGAAAAAATGGGATAAAGGTTAAGTATGCAATTAGATGAGATGTTGCTTCAACAAGATATCTTGCCTGGTATGACTTTGTTTTCCTTTTTCTTCAAGAAAGGAAATGGGATAGATATAATCTATTTGGGATCAATAATACCTGATGCTGTCCAGACAGGAAACAGTTATTGAAGCAGAAGATTGTGTGGATCAGGAGACAACGACAGAGGAGTGTTTTATATGGGAAGTGTCAGACTGAAGTAAAGTGCCCCGCGTGATTCATTAATGCTCCTGTTGTCCTTCATATTTTCATTACACTGGCGTCATTGAGAACACAAATATGCTAATGAAATCTGCTGTTAACAGAGCTGGGAAACTTCACCAGTTCAAACAAGGGTGAGAAAGTACATTGGAGAAGCTGCATGCCTCTCAGAACAGATTTAATAAAAATACAGTTGCATTCAGTAATACTAATGATATGCAGATATTAATCACAAAAATTTCTTCCACTGGCTACAAGATCAGCATTTGGATAAGAGAGACTCCTGAGTTGAGTACGATCTATGTAAAAGGCGAAATGTAAACCCAGCAGTGTCAAATAAGTAATTTCAGAGAAGATCTGCAGATATGTGATTCTTTTGTCCAGCCAAGAGTAGATCTAAGTTTTTGTCATGGTTTAACTGCAGTTGGCAACCAAGTACCACACAGCTCCTTGCTTACTCCCCCCTGCCCACCTTAGTAGGAAGGAGAATCAGAGAGAAAGTAAAACTCGTGAGTTAAGAACAGTTCAATAATTAAAAAATATACAGAAGGAGTGTTTGGAAAATGGGGAGCTAGGAAAGTTAAAATTAAAGACCAATGTCATCATGAGAATAAGTGGGTATAAGTTCAGTCAGAGTAGCATAACACCAGAACAGACCTCTAACAAGAGTCACGGGAGTAAAAGCAAGTCTAATTTCTATAGAATTGATCTGGAGGATTTTATAGAAGGAAATAAATGGTGTGATTGTCTTCAGTGGCAATGAGATTCAATGATCCTTTCTAGAGGCCTACAGAGAATATTCTAATTCCATTCCATAAATAAATATTTAGATGCAACATATAGCAATGTACACAGCAACAGTGTTTCCAACACATAAAGAGGTGTGGTAGAAAAGGGGAAATGGGAAAGAATGATGAACATAAAACAATGCCTTGATAAACTCATTTTATAAAGGAGATGATTAATTAGGGCCTAAAGGAAAGCGCTAAAATAACTTAGGAATGGGATCTTCTTCCTCTGTCTTAAAACACCAAAAGCAAAACAATCAGTCATACTAAAAGGTGGAACTTCTGGAAAAAAACTGAGATACAAAATACATGCTTGTAAAATATACATTTGAGCCACTGAGTCAATTGTTTTAGGAAGGCATTGGGATAAAAATTAAAATCATCCCTTTACAAACAAGGAGTGCACATTATAAATTATGAGGAGGTGCATTTTTCAGTACTTTATGCTAGCATGGACTTCATAAGCACTTATAAATAATCTTCTCAAATTTTGGACAAATAATATTATTAAGTACTGTGGATAAGAAGGAGGTCTGATGTGATGCAGACAGGCTTTCTCATCTACCAGTCTAGTTAATAAAATGTCATCTTGTCAATTGGGCAGAAGTGACTGCTGTCAGACATGAGGGCTTAGCCCGGATGGTTATGGGTTGGAGCTAGTGGGAATACATACTTCTATGCTTCAGTGACATTATTTATTTTATGCCACTGTACAGAGGGCATGTTTGTATGCAGTTTGCACCTTCCATAAAGACACTTCCATCAACAGCCAGGGAATAAAGCTTAGTTTGTTGTCTAGTGGTTTGGTAATTCTAACTCATGTCTTCAAAGAAACAAGTGATGTAGACACAGTGTTCAGAAACATGGACAAAATCTGCTCATTCCAGATAAGTATTTACTTTCCAAGGCACTAGGAGTTCTGTCTTTGGCTTTATAAGAGTAAATACAAGAAAGCTCTCTTTCCATGGCACAGCATATGTCTCATGCTTCCAGCATATAAAACCAAGTGGACCAAACCCTGTGAAAAGCATGAGAAGACTGGAGCTTACCCGTCCTTTTACACAATCTTGCATTGCCTTCCAAGAGCAAAACAAATAAGGGAGGAAGTAGAGGTATTAAAAGAAACTACATAAACAGGAAAACAATTTGTCTCTGTACTGGGAGAGATCTCCTGACCAGCAAATGCCAAGCTTGCAAAGCAAGATAGGATCTTCTTTCCAAGGCAGAGAAAGAGGTTAGGGAGGGAACAATATGCTCCATGCACCCTAACCTACCCACAGACCCTCTGTGGTTTCTATGGCAGCACAATAGCAGACATTTTTCTCTCTCCACAAGAAAGCTTGAGTAATGTTCTGCAATTATATTAGTCTGCATTTTAATCAGATTTTATCCTATCTTAAGCTTGCATTTTTTTTCCTATTTCCTCCTTATGTAACGCTCCCAAACTCTAATCCAAGAAGTGAAATGCTCAAGGTTTTCTTTTCCATTCAAGCCTGCCCATCTGCTGCCAGTATTTTTTTGTGCTGGTTTGTGCCCCCACAGTACAAGCAGTTGTTCTGCACAGAGTGGTGATTTGATCTGAAAAGTGTGTGTGTGTGTGTGGGAAGCCCCAATTATAGAACCTCTTGAATTAATACAGGCTCTAATACTTCATTCAAAAACGTGCATGAGAGAGCATAGCAGAATTTTTGTTTTCCATTTTAGGAATGACTCAGGATCTATTCTAATCCCTCTAAAAACTGTGGCTTTAAAGTACCATTACCAGCCTCTCTAAATCTCACCTGATATTACAACAGAGTCAGTTCATCAAGGAGCTAATGCCTGAATTGCAGGTCAGGTCAGTGACAGGTCAGTGGCAAGTCCTGCTGCACCAGGCAAACTGTAGGATGATGCTTACACTGGCAGAGGAGCACTGGGCTGGTACAGCTTCTCCGAGTTGCTAAGCAAATGAAGAGCTTGTTATATGTGCATTCTGCAAGTCTAGCCTCTGCAGATGATTTAACTTCATGGAGTCATCACCTAGAAGCTGCATCCCTGAAACTACAGACAGGGAAAGCAGCATTGTGGTTACCACCTCTCCAAATTTCAGACAGTACATTTGGTTGTGCAGTAGCTGGCCTTGCAGCTGTGCTGGTGAGAGACCCTGGGTACACATCTTGCCCTGCTCAGTGGTTCAGCCAGGATGGCACAAGCCACCACTGGACATGGCTTGAGCTGACCTTGTGTCAAAGTGGAAAGATATGGAAAACTTTGCATTTCAAATATAGCTTGTTTAGCGAGAAGGATGTAAGTTCAAATCATGCCTACATACTACAACAGAAAGTTATGATGAGTGAATATGTAGGTTGCAAAACCAAATGCAGAAAATATAGGAAATGCCAGAAATAAGATTGCCTGGGCAACCTTAACTCATCCTCCCACAGGCATATGCATTTTATTAGAGCTTTAATTTCATAATGTCCTACAATTACACCGTCTCCTGTCATACTGGCAGGAGTCTTCTATTTGCCCGTGGGAACAGGGCACCTAAATATACTTGAAGATCTGGATGTTATTCATCATTTCTTTTAAATCCTCGGTTAATCAGCCCATGGTGCAACACAGGAAGTATTCCCTTTGTACAGGAATTGCTAACTCCTTCATAGGCTTGGTGATGGTGTATAGCAAAGACACCTGAGAAAAGATCAAAAACGATCAACGTCAGCTAGGATGACTGGCATGTACCTGTCGCTCCAAATCCTTTCGGTTGCTACCTCATCTTGTACTATCTCAGTGCTTTATACACCCAAATATAATGAAATAAAGTCCCATAGAAACACTGCATTGAAGCAGGGACAGCAGCCCTGAAGTTTTTGAGATGACTTGAACCCCAGAAAGAATGCTTCTCTCTGTTTACCTGGGTGAACACCAAATCCCTTATGACACTGGAAAAACTTTGACAGGAAGACTGAAAGAATCACATCTCAGACTACATGCTAGACCAGGTCTCTGAGCTTGCTTCTCTAAATGCCACAGACATGGGGCCAAGGAAAGTGAGGAGAAAAGAGGCAATCTGAATATATGGGAAGCAAGCATGAGAGTAGAGTATGTTATATGCAGGCTACAAGAAGCTATTTAGTTCTGCTGGCTAGTTCTAGTTCTGAAGCTGTCTAGTTCTGCTTCAATGTATTTCTGTATCATTAATTTCTGTTTTGTTTGAAGCTAAAGACCATTGGTGATACTTCACGAAGGATGTGTTTTAAGGCAGTCCTAACACTCTTAAAAACAAAAGTTTCAGAATCATTCATTAGCTCTCACACAATTATTATGCAGGCAGATGACTGCAGATAGGCAGCCAAAAATTGTCAGAGGAATGGCATTCATTTTTATTAGCAAAAAAATAAGGCTCTGCAGCTACTGCAACTCCCAACATTTTCACAGCAATTCATTTTTCAACAATACACTGTTCAGCTGGCTAAATGTGCATAAGGATTAAACACAGGAAGCTTAAGAGCAGACTCTGTCAGCTATGTTTGTTTTCTATAAATCCTTTTGTGATGATGATGAACTGCACCATAACAGAGAAGAATGGTTTAGTGTGACTATAGGTGACTCATATAGCATTTACAGTTTGACAAGAACACAGGTTTTTGGTTTGGATTTTTTTTTTTTTTTCTAAATAAAGCAACTAGTCAGTCCAAAAATAGAAGTAACGCTTAGAAGAATGTGGCTCCTGGAGGAATTACAAATTCCATCTCCCGAAAACACAGAGGTTGGTATGCTGGGGCATCTCTGCTGAGGATATTGTGTGAAAGCCATTAATTCATCTGGAATGTAAATCTGTGCCATCCAAATGAGATTTAAGTATTTCAAGGTAGAACTTCAGTTGCTGGCTGGAACCAGATTTAACCGGTTGGGCAATTTTCATGGTCATTTTATATTTGCTTTCTTACTTAGATCCCAAAGTTATTTGCCCTGTGCTACCTGCAGCACTGTGATGTGGTATGGCTGGAATGGGTCCCCAGGCAGGGAAGGAAATGGGGTCCTGGTCCCACCAGCTTTCCTCCTCTGTTCCCCCTGCCATGGCCTCCCCACCCCACAGGCTGTGGGGTAGTTGCATGGCTGGCAATTTTGAAGGGGACACTGTTGCTGCAACACAATGAGTTTCACATTTTAAGGTTTAATGCCATATTAATAACAGGAAGAAAGAAAAGCACAAGTTACAGAGAGAAGGAAAGAATTTCCATGTGTTTTATAAGCTACAACAGAACACTTTTGCTTTCTCCTCAAAATCTTCAGGAACTCTGAAAAGAAATAACCATAATATTCCAGAGGTGAGTTTCTGTGGCTAAACTACAACCTGCATTTAACTCAGTGATTTCTCAAACGACCAACAGACAAAAAAATCTCAACATATGAATCCATTAGTCATATTTTCTTCAGAATGAACCACAGAAATCTCCAACAAATGATAAAGAAATATGCTAGAAGCTATAGAGGTAAAAGCCTTGTGCCTGGGTGCCTCATGCACAGATGCTTGAGGTGAATTTTATCCAGCTGCCTAGAAAGTACTTATCATTCAAACTAGGTTGAACTACAACCTGAGAGGAAGTCTCTTGTTTACACTATCCAATATAAAGCCCATCACTACTAATTCTTGTTGGACACAGCTAAAGATGTGAAGGAAACCTCAGCTTGAAGTAGTTTGTGAGAGAAAGGTCTCTCTCCTGGCTGCATGCTGGGGAAGCAAGTTTTGTTGAGAGGGGCAAGTATGAGAACCAGAGAGTGAGCCAGCTGGCTAAAGACAGAGGGGCTTCCTATCTGGATCTGTTGGTTTAACATGAGTTCTTAATTTCTGATTTCCAGGGAGTCATACTGTTACAGGATGACCACGGAAGGGATGCAAATACAGCACAGCAATTGCCCGTTGTCCAGACAGGACGGATGGCTTGAAATGGCAGCAGTCTTACACACACTAGCAGGTGACTGGGCTCTTCCAAGGCTCTCAGCAGGAGGCAAGCCACCATATAGGAAGTAGGACTGGGCTTGGTTTTGTTGTTGCAAAACATAAAATTCTCTGGAGTATAATCCAAGCAGCCAAGACAGCCAATGGCTTATCCTTATTTCACTATTGCTTCTGCTTACATGTAACAACAGCTCTATGCTTTCCCCATCAGGGACATTTTCCTATGCTTGGTGCAGTTTCCAGAGCAATGGTTTCAGGGCAACTTAGCTACCAGGGACCTTCACATATTAACTGACAAATGGAGGATCGGAGCTACAGTGTCCCTAAGTATCCACCTGAAATACTGCACTTTAAATGTAAAACGAAGGGGCTTTTAAATGAAAAGTACTACCATTTATCCCTCTATTCAAGTATGTAAGAAAATGCCTCTTTATATACCACGGTACTACTGATGCAGTATGTATTTTCCTATAGTTTTTGTTCTACTCTTGAAATTATTTTTTTTATGGTATGAGAATAGAATTACTGACTACAAAATGCAGTCTCACAGTCTGAAGATGGAAAAAAAAAATTGTAGCTAGAAAGTCCGGGAAAATTTATGCTTTTTCACAGTTGTGTTTGCAAAACACTTTTTTTAATTTTTTTTTTAATATGAGAATAATAAAATAATAACAAGAATTATGACTAAGACTGACTTGCAACTTGAGATATTATTTCAAATTGCTGAAAAGAATAATAAAAATCAGCATTAAGCTAGCTGTAAAGCAAGCTATATGTTTGCTAAGAGCATATAAAAAAGAATTGTGTAATAAGTCAGGCTTAAGAACAATGCCAATTAGAATCAACTACAGTAAAACTACATGATGTTGAAATTTAATGCATACTGAGGACTCTACTGGATTCTAGACAAGGAATCGCTATATCTGCAGGCTGGACTACAAATAGTAATTCTCCCCAGTAGTTATTGTCAGCATCTTTCCTGAATTCTCATGGGTATGAAAGGGAATAGGTTTTGCACAAAAATCATTAGGCGAACAAGTCAAATGAGGAGTTATTCCAGCGATACTACTTAGCTGTAGATGTAGGTAACAGCTGACTCACTGCTTAGAATCCCACATTCTTTCACATCTTGGCGTCTGAAATAGCTGAAACATCACAAACTGATAATAGAATTTCTGACTGAGAAGTTTTTTGCATTAATATTACATGTATCCATGAATAAAACATTAACACGTAGCTAGAATGTTTTGCACTTGTATTTGAGCAGTAACTGCAATCTAAGCTGTTTCAAAATATGTATTCTTTCAAAATACCAGAAGGCAGTGGTATATAAAAGATTCATTCTTTTTCATTCTGTGAATCAGTTATGAATTGCAGTTCATTCTTCTGTCTTCTCAGCAAGCAGTACAACTACACTGTTACTGATCTGGGGAGAGATTGTAAAGTTATAATTAAATCTGAAATAAAAACTCCTGAGAAAAAGTCAGTGTTCAGTGAAAATATTCTTTGGGGATAGGGGTAGAAGAGAAGAACAACTAGCTGAGACTACATTAGAACATAATTTTCTCAAACTCTACTCATACAGTATTTTCTAAATCAACATTTACAGTTATTAATGAATGTCCCACTTTCTTTGACCAGCAAATCATTTGCAGAAGTGGAAAACTTTGTTCAGAGTTATAATAAGAGATTGCATTTGCAGAAAGAAACATTTTTTCTCTATTCTGGAAGCTGTACAGCAGCCCATCTATGCCAATTTAGCTTAAAATTTTTCCTACCACTAGGACAGACTGTTCTCTAGCTAGCAAAGAAGTACTAAGCAAGGATATTTTATTTATAATGTCTTTTCGTTTTAAATAAAATATAAAAGAAGATTATGTGAATGTCTTTCAGGCCTGTAGCTCCAGTAGCACTTGAAAAGTGCCCAATGTATTCTCAGGAAAAAAATCTTCAAATATGATAAAAGAAGCATCCAACAAGTAGGGAATGGAAAACAAATTCTGTAAAGGTAGGTAGTGAATCCCAAACAATACTTGTGATGGGGAGAAAGAAAGACACTGCAGACAGGCTGGATCCAGAGCTTCATGGTGGTACTCAGTGAGGGGTTTGGGAAGAACACATTCACACTATAATAGTTTGCAGTCCATAATGCACAGATTTCTTAAATGGACCCACACAAAGTTTATTCAGGTAGTTGTTTAATTCATTACATCCTTGGCATTCTGTCAAGTCACCAGGAGTAACAGCAGTGATTTGCAGCAGCACTTACGGGCTGAGAGATGAGCCCTGCTGCCAGCCTTACCTTCCAGCTCTGCCAACAGCTATGGACTTCTAAGATCCAAGCAGCAGAAGGAAATGCAAACATGATTCGTCCGCATCAGAAAATAGATTAACTGTTTTCATGAGCAGAAGAGGAAAGAATTTTTTCTCTTTTGCTCAGTTCAGCCACAGTGCAAGGCCAGATCCAAAGCTTACTGTCATCACGCTCAGAAGGTGGGTGCCCTCCTAAATGTGAAGTGCCCAAAGTTGAGTGCCACCACTAACAGCAGTAGGCACTAAGGTGTAAGAAATGGCAAACACCTTGAACAGCAGTGATCGTGGGTCTGCCTCTGGTCACATACCTTAGGATGAAACATGTCTCTGTGTCCTTGTTTCATCTTCGTGTCACCCACCCTAAAATCAAGCCAAGCCCAACCAAACTCCCACGCCTTTTCTCACCACCACATTTCTGTCCCATACAAAGTCATATATCAAGCCCAGCCCTTGCGCTTGTCTGACCACTCCTACCCCACTCTTCAAGCTGTCTTTTGGTGTCCTGAACAAAAAGCATGGCTCCCATGTTGGCAGCTTTCCTGCAGGCTTCTGTGCCAGGCCAACCTCACACCTGAGGGTTTGCTGGGCAAGAAGCCAGATCCTCTCCCATACTCCACCAGTGCTGATAGGACACCCCAGACAGCAGCTGGCTGCCACCTCAGAGGTGCCAAGAGGAAGGTAGAGACAGCTCCAGTTTTGGGTTCGCATCTGCTCATGGTCTTACCAGCGGTATGGGCACTGGTACACAGCAGTGGTGCTGTACATGAGATGAATAGCCTGGGTCTGAGGTCAGAAAGCCCTGCCTGTCACAACAAGTTGGTCTGTTCACTCTCACAAGATGTTTTTTCATGAGTTTTTGGGGGTTTTTGTCCCCTCAATCTCTGTTCGCATATTTTCCTCTGGCTAATTGCCATAAAGGTCTGTCATCACATAAGAATCTGCCTGTGGTTTGTAGGTGGAACTTGTAGCTTCAGGCATGGTTTTGTAAAGGGATATATGAAGAAACATCAGCATGATGGGTGTGCAGGGCTGTTGAGGCTCCCAAGGAGAGGCTGCCAGCACAGGCAATGAGGCTGGATACAGAATACGTACAATTTACATTTCATCACATATTACTGAAGGACATGTACTTCATGCCTAGAAAATGAAGCTGTTATTACAAGATGAAAATCCATACTCCACAAAGCTTGTTTTTGGACTTGCTGTGAGACTGTGCTCTTAGGAGCAGGGTTGTTGTGAAACAGTAAGGGACATGCTCTGATTCACCGTGTGATCGAGCAAGAGTTTCCAAGCCATGGAGCAGTTGTTTTTCTTATAGTCTCCAAATGGCTTTTGTTTGACTGCCAAATTCAGCTGACATGTCCTGCCTTGCAGCTCTTTGTGAAGGAAGAACAGAACCAAATGGCACACAACATAGCCCCAAGTAAGGCAAGCTCCTCCAGGCTCAGACATACTTTAGCCCACAGAGAAGACAAACTTCAGGTAAAGCCATACAGTATCTTTCAGGGAGACAAATGGAAGCAATATGTGCTGTATCAAGTATTAGTGGACTAATAATTACTAATATCAAGTATTAGTGATTTTGTGGTGCATGTTTTTTTGAAAGAGGCAGAGTAGATTAGTGTAGATCTGCAAGTAACCCAAACAAGTCCATTGCTCAGATCTCAGTACCATCACTCCAGGAAGTTTCTTAAGCCTCTTGCTACTGCCTGTCTACATGCTTACTCCTTGCAAATCCCAGTATTGAATCAGCTTTAACAAGAGGAAACATGCTATCGCATCTTAACAAAAATAATATTAGGGGGGAAAAGGTACATGTGGGTGATTTTCTAATTGCAGGAAAATCGAGATAGCACTTTATTGTTTTCAAGAAAGCCCAGAATGGTTAAGAAGGTTCTCTCTCACATCTCTTCTCCTTTCTTCTCCCTTCCCATCCTTCGAGTCTGCTGGTAGATGTTATAGGATATATGTATTGTGACTACAGAGTGTGCATTTCTAAAACATGCTCTGCTCCAATGGACCATCAATATTGAAGCATTCACCTAGATGTTAGCTGCAATGCTGTATTACTTCCAGTTCTGAATATCAAAAACAAGATGAATTGCCTGGTTCCCCATTTTCCCTATCTCTGGAATGAAGCAATAATCTTTCACATTACCATCAAGTACACAAAGGTGGGTAGATGAAAAGCACTATCAAGGTGTGATGCATTCTTAGTAAAATAGTAGCTTGCAAAAAAAAAAAAGTGCAGGTGCTTTCAAAATGCAAGCAAGGCCAGATTGTGCTGGCAATGGATGAAAGTTGGAGGAGCTTTCTGGGGGTGAAGTCCCAAGATTCCATGGTAGGGATTAACTTCTATCAATTTGCCAAGGTGGCAGAGCCACCTATCAACTGCTGAATCAAGGCTGTGGCAAAAAGTCTAGAGGCTTTGCTCACCCTGTTGTCAGTGGGGGTTATCCTCTCCTGGGGGTTGACCAAATCAGCTTCAGGAGGGCCTGCACAAGACTTTTAGTGTCCCAACAGAGCTTCACAGTGACTTTGCTATCAGCCAAAGCTGGTAGGAAGGATGGTGCTTTTATGAAAAGCCAGTCCATTTGTTATGTCCAAAGAGCCACATGATGATTTTGGTTGTATGAACATTGATGTTGTAAAGTTTCTTAGGCCCGACTTTACTAAGACACTTAGGAATAGTGATGCTCAGAGACACAGGCCAATTTTTCCAGTGAAGCTCACTTTTTTCTCTTCAAAGAACAGAATGATATAGACTGCCTATGACTGCCTGGGCCAACCTAGAGCCTAAGGTGGTCACTAGAGAACAGAAGAACTGCATTCTGTGCTCTCCTAAACATGAGATGATCCAAAGCCACATCTTGCTCCCTTGAGGAATCTTCTCCAGCTTCTGGACTAGATACTTCTATGGAGACAGGACATTCCCTGCTTCTTCTCTCAAAGCAGACAACAAACAAGAGGCAGAGGGCCAGAGAGAGAGAACAAGCAATAAAGTGCCTCTCTGTGTCATCTACTATTGTAACATTCAGCTGAAAGAATAAGACATTAGCTCCAGTTTGCTTCCAGAAAACCTTATGTATTTTCATCAAATCCTTTGCAGCACCAAAAAAAAAGGAAAAAAGGTCGTTTTTATGTCAAAAAATACAGAAGTCTTTTTTGGCATTTATTAATTCTGAATTGTAAGAAGAGTTTAAGAGTTGTATACTTCCATTCCCAGCTGTGAGAATGATTAACATGATCATAATTCTTCTTGAAATATAAAAAGTCTCTCAAATAAGACTTCTAGCAGCAATGACAGTTGTTAGAATGCCATGTCCCATATGAGCAGAGGGAAACCAGTAATTCATTCATACTTCTAGCTGGCAAGGTAGGGGCTGCTGTCCTGTTACTGAATGTAGCTTCCTATCTCTCATTAGAGCATAGCCGGAGTCAATTTTTATTATTATAATGAGTCCTATGCACTGTGGCAATTGTCCAGACCTCCTCTGGCCCCTCATGCTATGTGAAAGAAAAGGCAGTCCAAAGATGTGATAGCTTCACACACAGTCCTGTTCTCTAAAACAGTCACAGGTAAGCTCGACGTTTTTAAATGGAACTCAAAAATTGCAGACTCAGAAGCAAGGCAGCCTACCAATAATCACCTTGAGGGTGTGGATGAATTTGTTAAGGTCATGAGCAAGTGCATGGATTTTGTGGTGTTCATTCTGTCTCCCCTTCAGAGCTCTGCTTTTGAGAACAGCCGAGGATAGACACTGACAATGATCCAGACCTCTGACATGCTCAGAGAGGGAGTAAAGGTCAAGTTCAATTACCTCTTAATTGATAAGCAGGGAGCCAGTAACCAGCATATGGGGAGAGGGCAGCGTGCCTGCATGTATCCTGCACCCTAGGCTTGCTGCTAAGCTGCCCTGGCTGCCAGAGGTGTGTAATGCTTCTCCAACCCATTTTTGTAGGCTGACACTTTGTCATTCAGTATCACATTTCTTATTGAAAGACAGCATCAGGTTTTACTATTGAACCCATGTTCTGGGTACCCAGGGATGTTACTAGATATTGAACCCACAGGAACCACAACACTTGTATCTTAATGTCTACGTTGTACCTGAATCCTGAGAAAAGCCAACTTAAAAATAACTGGGTTGAAAAGACAAAAATACCTAGAATGAAAGATATTTGTACTCCTTTCCAAAGATCAGTGCATATTCAATACACTAGAATCATGCACAAAGATGACGTTTTATATCAGATCTTGAATGGAAATAAAAATGTTTGAAAAAGCTGTGTTCAGTGGAAAGGAAGATTATACTCAATGAAAATAAAAGTAAGCTTTTGCAAGGGCAGGCAACATAAGGTATCTGATCTTTCAGAACTAATTTTTTGCACTCTGATATTTACAGCTTAATGCCTTCAGAATATGAAGAAAAGCATGAAATAGTGAAAATCAATGAAAACCAAAAAGTAGTTGCTGAGTTGGACCAATGTTGCACATTTTGAAAATATCTTCAGAAACTTATTGCTTAGGCAAAAACAATAAAATAGGTTAAAAATCCCAACAACCCAAATATGTCTCAAAACCACACCACAGAAATTAATGCATTAACTCTGGAAGCTGTTGAGGTTGAGCTTCCAGGGCATGAATTAGCCACAAAATCCTTTGTGATTACCATCTTTCAGGTTAGACCCATTTTTGGTAGTAATTCCTACTGTGTTTATAAGTTGGTTGATTACTACTGGACAACCTGAATGCAAAGGAGAGCTAGGAGTTGGGGGAACTTGTAAGACAAATTCCTGGCTGACAGGTTTTAAAATGAGCAAGCAGGAAAAGCAGAGAATGAGAACAGGCTGGCGAGACTCACTGCCCTACTGGCTTGTTGGAATGGGGAGAAGAACAAACACTGGTAGAGATAAGAAATACTTGTAAGTTAGTATTAAAGTATTTGGTATTTCCTCTATCAACTTTGATGTAATACTGACGTTTCAAAGCATACAAAGAAAGACTTTTTTTAGAGAAATGTGATCCCGAAGCCTCAAAAATTACCCCCACATAAAAGAGAGAGGTAAAATAACATAGTAATACTCCAGTTACAAAATGCTAGGAGGAAAATAACAGGCAATTTCAGTCCCATTGCTATTTTCTTTACTGCTTTGAAAGTACCCAGTAGATTGCCTGCATTAAACAAGCAGGCTTAGAAAATGGTTCTATCTTACAGGCTGCTATAGTCTCAAAGGCTTCAATGACTTTGGAAATGTCCACACAACAAAAAAAGGACACAAAATAGTGTGGTAATCCTCAACAAGCTCTTATCTTGCTACTACAGATAAGAGTAGCATGAAAAACATAGCAGGTAGAAAGGGCTTTTCACACCAGGATGTATCTGTAACATCTACATAGACTACCCCAGGGCAGTTTATATTTGGGTTGCTGGTTTGTGCTCCAGTCCGTGCCTGTCCATCTTATTGTATGGGCACATTTTCTCTCTTACAGGCAGTAGATGCAAAGCATAATGACGCCTAATTAAAAAAAGCTCTCCCTCACCCATTGAAATCTGAACAGGCTAGGGACAAAACTGATCACATGCAATATCAAACACTATGACAGACAGACAGCAAGGGGTTTATTTTGCATACCTATTTTAACTATGATACCAAGAGTTACAGCTTCTTGAAAGAAAAAGAATTAAAGATCTTGAGGTAAATGTTGAACTGATTTTTTTTTATCACTTTATTTAGCTTAAAACAACCTGATCAGAAAAATATCTGGATCTGCTAGTCAAGCTATATATGCATTTACTGGTGTAAGTAAAATTTCTCATCAAGATGAGGAACACAAGTAACCCACTTGTATCCCACTTGTTCCAGCTGTTTCCCATTGCAATGTCATGTAGTCATCTCAATGTAGAAAAAAATATACCAAGCTAGCCTGGATATTAGAAAGCTGCCAACTCAGAGCCCAGGGTAGGTCAGTTTATCCACAAGATAAGATGCAAGTCTGTGACTGTGACAGACACACCTTTAAGTCCTATTATCTTTGAGTCAGTCACTTTACAGGGATGCAACACATCTATATCAGTGTCTTTCTATTTATAACCTCACTGGTGTAGGTTTTTCTAAAGCAGATAATGAAAAAACACACATTTCCAACTGAGAAATAACCTCATCCTTTCCTGTTAAAATAGCAATAAAAAGGACCCAACAAGGTCATGCAGTCCAACCCACCACTCCCACACCAGGCAGGAACAACTGTATTTAAGCCATCTATCACAGGAACTGCTTACTATACTTTTCTTGTCTGCTCACATGTTCTTTTTAAACCAGTGTTAACTTTTTCAGTTAAAAGGGGATGGATGATAGTTCTCTTGCTCAATAGATTTTCTGATGTTTCTCTCTTTCTATGCATTGTTTTTGCTGGATATTTTTCAAACTCAAATGCCCTTCCTAGAATCATGGCACCATGTTTTTGAGCTTAAACTGCTGTCAGAGTTTGCTTTTGACTAATGTGCATAGACCAGGATTGATGTCATTTTTGTAAGAAAAGCAAAAGTTGGCGGGAAAAGAATGGGAATATATATTATTGTGACCATTGAGTTATACATTATGGCGGTGGTATGTTTTCTGTTTCGTATCTGATAATTTCCTTGAATTCCTGGGATGGATTCTCAGCTTAGATAAATGATTTTGAGTGGGACTGACCCATGTCCGTTTATACTAAGCTCTCAGTTTCACCAGACAGTGTACTTGAGCAACCCTTAAATGAGAATTCACAGTGTTTCTCTGTGGCTCCAGTTGCACTGTACATTACGGTGTTTACCAAGAAAAGTATAAACCTGTGGAAAAACAGATTTGTTTGCAATACACACTATTAAGAAAACAGCAAAGAACACTTTAAAAAAAAAACCACCTACAAACACACACAAAGAAAAACAAACAACAAAAAAACCCTCCCACAGATTTTACTTGCAAGATGTTATGTTTCAAAGGTATATTTTGGCCAAAGTGCTGTACTCCGATGGAACACAGAAAAATGCTGACCACAAGAAATCAGCCTGGATAAATGAACGTAACATTAACACAATTATCACATAATTATGTCTCTGCCATTCTATGCTGCAAAGACTGTAGAGTTGTGGAAAATCCTCCGATAGTAAAGGAATGAATACAAAATAGCCATTTTCTCATATTGCTAGTGATGCAGAAAGAGGTAACAGTCTATCCATTTTCACTGTGCATTTTTTTTAGTTTTCATGAGCAGGAAAAAGAAGGAAGTCTCCTGCCTGCTTTCTCCTCATATGTATTAAAGTAATTATTCTGCTTTAACAAGGGGAACTTTGTTCTCATAATTTCCAAGTTTCATTCCAACCCCTGCAGCTAATCATGACCATGGTCGCTGATAATGAGTAGTAAATTGTTATAGTCCTCAGAGCCTGATAGGTACATTCCAGTCTGCATCGTGTAGCCTTGGTGCTCTATACATTATTGTTCACAGATGGTAGCTGTCAAACTCTGTCAACTTCATATACACATTCAGAGACTTACATCCGCATTCCTGAAATTTATGGCTGCACAGCCCTCACCTTCTAAGGCCTTTAATTCAATAACATGTCACGTTCCTTCAGTCTCACCCTGCTTTAAAATACTTCCACCCACTTACAGGCCTTCAATTTAGAAAAAGAAAAAAAGAAAAAAAAAACCCGAGGAAAAGAAACCTCACCAAAAACCGAAACACCAACCCTACTGAGTTATTACAATGTAAATATTTTAATAGAATGGGGCCAGGGGGAGAAGTCTATCTGGCTTTAAACAGCCCCATTATTACATTAAGATTGATGATCAGGAGCTAATGGAGCATTTGCTTTAGAAGTTTATTTAACTACGGGGAAAGTAGATATAGATATGTGTATCTATTGACTGCCACATCACTGAGCCTTTGGGTAACAGTACATAATATAAAGGGGCTCCATTGCCTGAAAGGTATTATTTAGGCTAACTTTGTTTAATATTTAACGAAGCAAAACAAAATCAAGTATTAATAACTTCTATTTCATTTTAAAAGCACTTCTTCCAAAATTAATAAATATTGCATTTTGAAGTCGGATGTCTGAGGATGCTGTCACTAACAACATGAATGAAAAAGGAGAAATTCTTTCCTTTGTCCAGACTGACAAAATGAAGTGCAAATAAATAAACAGGGCAAATAAAGCATAACAAATAAATTGAAAGACATTTTGGTGGTTTTTTCTGTCTAGGAATGCAAAGGTATAACTAGTAACTTGCCGAATTTACAACTCCCCTTCTTCATGGGGCTCCTCTAGCCAAGATTCTGCTGACTTAGGAAAGGAAATATAGGAAGACACCTTTCCAGAGCTTTTGCCCTTTCAAATTGGCCTTGTCTCAAATTCGTTCAAGACCATCTTCCAGAAAGGACTCAAGCAGAGGAAGCTGCAGCAGCAGTGAGTAACTTGGCAGGAGTGTATGCCCTGTGAACAGACCGGATTTTGACCACTAACTCAACAGCCACACTGGCTGTGTTAGAAATTAGGGTAGTCCCATGCTGCAAACAACTGAACAAAGTTTTTCTCCTACATGTCTTTCAGTAAGCCAAACTTGTTTCCATGAATAATGCAGTAGGACATATCTGGTCTTGGAGAAATATTTCAGCAATAGAAGTATGACCAACCTGATAGGAGTTATTCTGAAATTCAGTTGCAATGCTGGTGTCTCCCTTCCCTCATTAACCTTTTTAAAGAACCCTAGGATTCTCATCAGCCTCTCTGGTGGGAACTGGTGCCACCAGAAGTGCCATGTTGCATTTATGGCCATCTCCTGCACTGCTAGTATCACTATAAGCCCATTGTTGCAACAGTGATGTATATGCCAGATGAAAGGTTTGTAAGGCTGTAATTTATCCAGATCTGGATGTTCTAAGACTGCAGCAGTGGTGACCTTTCGATCATGTCACAGTGGGACTCCTTTATAAGTTCCCCCACGGAAGATTGCATCTTACCGAGGTGGAGACACAGACTGAGTCAGAGGCTTGCAAAACCTTGGGAATAACATTCTGAAAGCAGCATACTCTGTTGTCTTCCATCACCTTGTGTGAAAGGGTAATAACTAAATAATTGCAAAACATATCAAATGATGCTTCAATACAAACAACAAACAACATAAAAATGGATGGGTATTTAGCTCAAGCTGTGATTTTAATTCTCAAAGAAAGTGTGATAGATCAGGGTACCTGGGAATGTAAGGAAAACAACTTCCCTGCATCTCTTCCTTCTCCCCCCCCTTCAAAAAAAAGGCAAAGAGGCGTCTACACCATTAGTAAACATTAACAAGGTGAGGAATATTTTGATAATCTGTGACTTCTGAGATTCTAGTCTGATTCCCTCAGTGCCATACCTGGGTAACTCTATCATAGAGGAGACTCACAACTTTGAAACTACTCAGATATAATAGTAAAAGTGGCTGCAAAAGCAGCTGCATTATTGCAGGACTTGAGTCAGGAAAACATGTTTAGTCAGGAAAGCTCTTCAAGTAACAAGCTGGGTGATATGGTCTGTTCACAGTTAACACTGCCCCAGTGCTCTGTTGTTTGTCTCTCTGAAAAGCTGAAGCAGAAAGATATTTGAAAGATTTTCCATAAGAGCTTATCTGTTTCTAAGATATTGGAACAGGAAAAAAAAAGTGATTTATAGGCTGTGATTTTATAAAGGCTCCCATGTATAGTTTTTTGCCATGGCAATACAATGCCTCAGTCTGTTCTGCATATTTTCTAGCACTGCAGGGCATAAAAGAAATGAGCATTACATGGCACACAACCTGCTAACAGAACCGCACTGTCTGAAAGCTGTAAAATCAGTCACCCAGACCCATTAAAGCCTTAACTCTGTTCTGAGATCTTGTCAACCATTCAGCTAGAAGTGTATGGGATATCTGAGAAAAAATAATCTCAAGGAAAGATGTAGTCTTCCTAGTAATATCTATCTTGATCAGCCAATCATCTAAATGAAGAGAGCCATAGATAACAATTACCCTTCTAGATTCTGGTCTATCACTTGTAACATTTGATGAAGATCCATGGTACAACAGGGAGTGTAAAGAGCAGCAGTCAGTACAGATAATCAGGATTCTCTGAACCCTATTGGCCCAATTACTGGTCCATGTGATTTCACAGTGACCTGTATTTGGGTAAGAAAAGTACTTCTATAATTAAGTTTTATTAGAATAGCTTAACAAAATGCAGACTGCCTAGGCATAACGAGTGTGTGCAGAACTCAGCAGAATGTGGCTTGGATCACAGCTGGTCACTTAAGTGTTAATATGTGACAAAGAATTTCAATCCATATTCAAAGGAAAGTACTAGAAAAAATACATGACTTTTGAAATAGTGGTCATAATTTTTCCTACACCTAAAAAAGGGGAGAACTTAATTTGGTCTTATGCATGAGAAGAATTGCAGGTTATAGAGGAAAAACAACCTAATAATGTTAAGATTTCTTGGGTTTAGATTTGCAAACCTTTTCCATTGTTGAAGAATCTGAACCAAATCCAAGTTTTTGAAATTCACTCTTTTCAAAATGCAAATCTAATCCACTCTAACGCTATGCACTGCTTGTTACAAACAAAAAGACAGCTTTTTTCCTGTTGATATATCAGTTACAGCTTAACTGGGGACACAGTGAAGCCACTGTACTGGCAACTTGCTGCTGATCTACACTACATTCCTTCAGGTGCCGACTGGAGTGACCTTATCAGGAAACTTTGTGCAGGTGCAGCAGGGAGCGTGCTGGTGTGGCAGCAGGCTAGAGAGCATTCTTGGTCTGAAACATCAGGGCCTAATCACACAGCAGTCATTGGGGAACACATACAACACAGAAGATTTCTGATCCAAAGTCCAGAAAAAATAGTAAAAATAGTTTTCACAGAAGTGATTTTGCAATACAATGGACTGTTAAAAAAAAAAAAAGCAATGGGTGGTGGGACATTCAAGCACTGGAACACACATTTAGCAAAGACCACCTGGTTAGTCATCACTAGGGGATCTGCCCATCAGGCTGACCCCACTGAAATGAAAGTTTTATATACTATAGGAGATAGAGTTTCCAAAGTGCACATTAAAAATATGAACTGGGGAAAACAGTTTACGTTATTCCTGCCTCAGGCAAAGGCAAACCCATCTGTGGAATTGTTTTTGTTCAAGGACCTGTGTGCACTTACTGGGTAATGTGGGAGGATGGAGAAGTCCAGTACATTCCTCAAGGGGATTTGATTCTGGATGAAAATAACCAGTGAATTAAAATGCATTATGTTAATTGCTATATAATGTAGCCTATTATAATTTCCATGGTGGACTTTTGCCCATCACCACACAGAGTGCCTAATAATGCCTGTATCTGCCACTCCAGATTTGGGGATCAGAGCCTGACTCAATTTTGATCATCATGTTCATGAAGAATGAACTTCAAAAAAAACCACACAAGTGCAGTAGAGATGGAATCAAAACTGGCTTCAACATGCAGCGGTGCAACACCACATATTGTGACTGCTATGCAGAAGGACCTCAAAGTCACAGACTAAATAAACTTAACAAACTTTTATAGACATGGTCCATAGACTAAGAGAATGATATTTGTGTATCCATCTATCAAAAGACAGAATAGTTAATGGCACATTTGAAATTATGGGGCCTGGCATGATGTAAAAGGTATGGAATAAGGTGGGGATAATGTCCTAGTTTTGCCTGGGATAGAGTTAATTCTCTTCTTACTAGCTAGTACTGGGCTATGTTTCAGATTCAGTGAGAATTATGTTGATAACACACCCATGTTTTGATTGATACTGAGCAATGCTTAGTCTAAGTCAAAGATTTTTCATTTTCCTGTGCTCTGCCAGTGAGCAGGTGCACAAGAAGCCAGGAGGAAATACAGCCAGGACAGCTGATTTGAACTAGCCAAAGGGATATTCCATACCATAGAATGTTGTACTAAGTATATAAAGTGGAGGGAGTTGGCTGTGGGAAGTTGGCTGCAGGCTGCCGATCACTGCTCAGGGATGGGATGCACATCAATCAGCAAGTGGTGAGCAATTGTACTGTGCATCACTTGTTTCTTCTGAGTTTTATTCCTTCTGCCCCTGCCCCTCTCTCTCGCCTTTTCATATTACTATTTTTACAATTATTAAACTGTACTTATCTCAACCCAGAAAGTTTACTGAAGGAGTTGGGGGAAGTGAGTGAGGAGCTGTGTGGTACTTAGTTGCCAGCTGGGGTTAAGCCATGACAATAAGAGAAATAAAGCCTCAGAATAGATTAATGGGATTTTACTGCTCAAACAACAACAAGAACTTCAGAACATACTTGTTTGACCCCTCTGATCTTTATGACATTATTAATATGAAGACTATTCTATGATAAATTAATTGCCCCTTAACAGTTGAATAAAGTAGTCCAGATGTACTGTGGGATATATTACATTTTTTAATAAATTTATTAAATAGACCATGTCATTCATAAAAAGGCATGTGAGTACAGCAAGATACTCCTTAGAGGTAGCGGATCTTCCCCAGAGGAGTTGTTTCTCCCTCCTCTGGGGAGAATAGGATCAAGAGTTATCAACATATAAGAAAGGAAAGGTGAATGTTGTATTGACTTTTGCTCTGTGGTAGGCACAATTTAGTTGCACTGTCCTCCCAGAAAAAAAAACAAAACAGTTTTTCAGCATAAACTGGTATTCATGGGATTCAGCAGCAATTCCTCTGTTAAGTCCAGTGTTGAGTTACAAAATCAGTTGTCCTTTGTGACTCTTGCTTTAGATGAAGGTTGGGAATATGGCCCTCCTCCTGTGCCATCAGATGAGAAAGGTCACTCTGTACTAGTTCTGGAAACAAAAGGAATGGTTCATTTTTCTAGTGCTGACAACCTGATACCATTCACAAGCATGGCCAATTTAAATTGGGAACATGGAAAAGGTGCAAGAAGTTTAGGCAGCTTAACTGAATTGGCAAGATTCCTAAAAAGAACCTCCGGTACCCTGAATTTCTACACAACTGTAGAAGCTGCTAAACCAGAACAATTGATCACCAGGATCACAAATGTGGACCAGACATGTTTCACTTAAGTAAGAGTTAATTCAGACTTTTGTCCTCCATCTAGGTGTTCTAACAAAAAATGTACCTAAGTGTTATCTTCAGAATAGAATCATAGTTTGAATATTGCCAAGCCAACAAGATAGTTACCAGAAAAGTCACAAGCATCCTTAAAAATAGCACAAATAGACCTATTTTCTAGTAAAAAAGGCCTTGAAGGTATGATTTTATGACAATTTACATACAGTTATTTTTGTACCTCTGTGTATCAGCTGAAAATCATCTAAGTGTTACAGTATGGTGGTGGTAAGTTTTCTGCCCTTATGGCCAGAACAAGAAGGAAAGGACAGTGGTGGTCTTTCCATTTACTTGCTAAATGTTGTATATGTAGAAACGAATAAGTTAGAGGTAGGTTAGTACAATGTTGAACACCAATTATTATACAATCTTCAAAAATTATATCTCTTCAAAAATTATTCTGAGAACAAAACATACCTATATGCTTTTTCCCAGTACACTGAGAGACTTAGATGAGTACAAAACTGTGCATGGGCTTCCTGTCTCAACAAAAAAAATTCACTAGGCTCTGGCATAAATCTGCAGTTATTCTAAAATAAGATTGATATGAATATTACCAGCAACTATTTAGGAAATGTCTCAGCTATCAGGTTTTTTGAGTTACAAAATAAAAGCAAAGAGGAGAAAGTCAATAATTTTTTCTTCTCTCCCATCCTAACAACTCTACATTACCTCAGGCTGATTATTAACCTGCATTATTTTGACAGTGGATTTGGACCGTACACCAACGTCATGGAAACCTTCATGCAACCCACCAGTTAATTTTCTTCCCTCGTTCCCTTGCTTTGTGTAAGTTTGAGAATTTCGAAACTGAAAAATGTAATTTCATAATAATTTAGAGCAATTGTGGGGCCAGGGGAGGTGTTTTCATTTTGTTGATAATTCAATGCAGTGGTTTTGCTTTTCAGTAGTGTGGTCCAACATTTTGTCATTTGCTTTAAGTTTTAATGCTTTCAGGCCAACTCATGATTTAAGTGTTGAAATTGAACAAGGCAAAGTCTACGCATTATACAAAAGATCCTAGGTATGATACACTAACATTTCCTTAATAAGAAAAAAAAACCTTTCTGTTACAATGCATTAGGTTTTGAAAGCCTATACATAACACATCACTAGTATTTTATAATTTCTGAGACTTAAAGAAGCTTCCTTCACATTGCTGTGAATAAGGGAAACTTGCTACAAGCTATTGCTTAGGAAAAAGCATCTCTGTTACCATATAAAGAGAACCTAACTATTAAGATGCCCTGAGTAAATGCAGCTCGGGTACATCTTTAAGCAAGATGACACTTTTGTCCCTGGGCAACCAAGGTGTCTGGCTGTGGTACAGAGGGTATGATGAGGTAATGGATAACACAAGAAGAAATTAATTTTCTTGAGACAGCAAAATCAGTTATTTATAGAAGCATAATTATAAGGAGACAGATTTGCTCCTGTTGCTTTACATACAATTCCAGCTATTTAATGGTTGCAGAAGATCAAAATTATCATTGTGATAAAATAATTAATGCTATATATATCTTGCACTTCTGTTGAATGCCCAACACTATAGAGAACCAAGTCCCTTAGGATATATCCAGACTCTATTGCACAAACTCCCCAACAGAATTAGGTCTAAGCAGATTAATTTGCATACTGCAAGAAGGCCAAATACAGTTTTATGGTGTTCCCTATAGGTTTATTTTACATATTCGTCTCTGCTACCATAACAAGGACTGATTCTAAATAAATTACAGTAGACTTTTTTTTTTTAACACTGCACTGATCACATTTCTTTGGGCTCATTCGTAGATTTGCAGCTCCAGGGAAAGAACAGAAAATGAACTCCTGAGTGAGGGAACTGTACTCTTCTCTTGTTCCACAAATGTCTGAGAGCATACTTTCACAGATATACAATTATAATGAGGCCCCATCTATTTCCATTACCTCCTCTCCTCACCCCCTAACTCTTTCCTGAAGATGTAATGCCCCACAGAAGGAGGGCCTGCTGAGACCTACATTCTTGACAAGTCCTCTATGTTTTTTCAGATTAATCTTGGGCAGCCATCCATCTTGAGTGCAGATCCTTTCCACATGCATGTTTACATAAGCAGACCTGCTCCAAACAGCTTGGAATGAAAAGCAGAAGGCCAATGGGATAACCCCCCCTCCAGCGCTGGATGCAGTAGAGCTAAAGCTGAACAAGGAGTCAAGAGTCTCTGATCTCAAATGACTCTGTTTCCAGATAGATAAGGACAGAAACCACACAGCAAATACAACAAATTGCTTTTTAAAACTCAAAGATGGTTTCACTGAACTTGCAGACTGCTTTTCTAACAAGTACAGGTGATACCACCTTTGGTTTTTTCAGCTCAATTAGCAACAACTACCTAAATGAACAACACTTTTTCTGGACAACCTGCCTGCAGTTCTGGGGCGGGGGAAAGGGAGGGGAGGAGGAATTATACACGATTGTAAAGGTCAAGTGACATTTTAAAGCAACATTATTGAGTTATTATGTAATACACTTCATCATATAGTTTGTGGTTTAGACATTGTTTTAGTAATTATGATTGTGAACCAAGTGTATTTCAGACTCCTTAGCTATCAATCTAAAGAAACTGATAACCAATGTCTTGTAATGAATATCCCACCTCTAGACCAGAAATGTGAGAGGTGTGTGAAATGTGTCTGGTTTTCCTATACAAATTATCAAACAAGAAGAAAAACTAATTTAGCTTCAATGCAGACTAGACATAGTTTCACAAAATGTCTACATTTCATTTTATGCTTTGTTCTGTTTTTCAAATTTATATCAGCTCTAGATAAGTTTTAAACACCAACAGATTCTCATTTTGACTTAGATTCTGTAAGTCATTATACATCAACACTTTGTTGGTGGAACAGATCAATAAGCTTATATTGTCATGAAAAATATTTAGCATCTCTTTAGCAGGGATTTGGATTTTTTTCTTTTCAGTTAATGTTTTTAAGAGACTGATGAAATGCATTTCCTGCGCTAGGAGACATTCAATTAACAGTGTTTATTGAACTATTCCAAATCAGAGCAATCAAACTGAACTCTCTCAGTTCCTGAGCAACATACAAAACACACACCACTGCATCTTCATTTTTTGCTTTCATTCCTCTGGAAGCATTCACACAACCATATCTATACTCTTCTTCAGTCCAAGCCAAAAATCTTAAATTAAATTTGCAATAGCTTTCCAGTTTCAAAGGAAAATTGGAACTACAGCACTGCTGTATGTGATGGCCATAAATCCTTTTTCACTCATCCCATGGCGCTTCCTCAAGCTATTATTTTCTAAGTAGATTTGGATTGTAATTTTAAGATTCATAATTTTAACTCTATGTTCTGTCTAGCTTTTACTTACAGTTAACTACATATTGTTTAAATAGGATTCTCTTTAGTCCCTGTGATGCTACCATGATGACACTAAAGCATGCACAAAACAGTCTGAGACTGTCCTTATATTTTAGATCAAGTCTTCCATAGCATTCTCTGTATGAAACTAATTATTTTCTCTAGACGTCTTTATCTTAGTGATTGTTTTGATTTACTGATCGGCCCTTTAGTGTGCTACAGACTGTGGGGATGAATAGTCAATAACAACTCTACCTGTAGAGCTCAGGTTCTTAAAAGAACTGCCTTACAAGTAACAAAATTTCCTCAAATCAAGCTTCTGCCTTTTAAAATAGTTTGTATTTGCAAGACTACTAATATTTTCTGATGTATTTGATGATACATGATGATGAACTAAGACTTCTGGAAAGAGATTCTACAACTACATCTATCTGATCTATTTTTCCTTCAGTCCCTATGGAGTAATAAATTGGGGTTTTCTCTTGGCTTCATGATATAACTGCAGAATTACATTACATGAGTTTCTGCATGGCCAATCCAAATTACCTGGCTGAAGAAACACACCCTGCCATTTGATGAGATTAAGGAATACCAAAGATTCTTATTTTAGTAAAAAGCAGTGGGATTTTAAAGCTATTCAGCACAGGCCAGATTTTGCTCTACTGACATCAACAGTAAAATTCTTCAGAAAGACTGGAAAGAATCCAGTTCTGAATATTTTGGGAAAACCCTACCTTAAAAATCCTTATTTTAAATTATTTCAAAGCATGCAATTTATAGAAGCTACCATAAGAAATTCTGTCAGTGTGGATCTGAAAGGCAGTTGGAAGTATACGCAAACAGATGATCCATATTCTTACTTAGAGTTTTGATATTGGACAACTGCAAAAAATTTACTTGGAAGGAAAAACCAATTTCTCTCCACCCTCTTTTCAATACATGAAATACTCAGTTCTAATTTGTTTTTCCACAAGAAAATGACAACAGCATTTTGCACTACTGAGTTTTTTATATGAGACCCTCTCAAGCAGTCCAACTTGAATTCAAATACCAAAGCAACAAAAATATATAAACTATTTAAAAATCCAACTAAATAAGAACAAAGACATATAAATCAAAGTCTATAATTGCTTTAAAGAATCTGATAACAAAATGCAAGGCACTTTTTCTCTCTATGCTCACATAATTGTACACAAAATACTGAGAAGATATTAAATTACCTTAAGGTAGATGCAGTAAAAATACAGTTACTTTGAAAAAAAGAAAAAATGGTGAAAAAAAATTTCACAATTAAAGTGCAGAAATAATGGAAAAAAGGATCACTCACATGGAAGAATAAAGATTATAATTCATAAAGCAAAAAAACGGATAGTACATGAGGAATTGTGTGAGTCAAGCTAGAAAATTGTGACACCCTGACAAACAAGATCTAAGATGAGTTCAGGTTAACAGCATGAGGATTAGTGAGAAATGGTGTAAATAACCTAACTTTATATAACCTCAGACCTGGGCACCTGGTAGCACAGCACAGAGCAGGAATGGTGAGGTGACTTACTGAGATAAGAAAAAAGGCAAGAGTGACAACAGAACATCAGATATTCAGATATTAGGTTATGAATAACTTCAGAAAGATAACTAAGGCTCATGGTGGGGGGAGCCCTGAGTCTCTGCTGAAGTAAACAAGTAAAGTTTAATTGAATTTTGGTGACATTGACTGAAGAACTACCCTACATTAGTGTTAGTACTCCTATAGGTTCTGGTGACCACAACTAAGTGTTGTTAAGTTTTAAAGCTAGATTTGAGCAGCCTTTTCAAATTTTAATTGATAGGTCTTAAGCCAGAGAGAGCTGAGATAGCAGCTCTTCTACCATTCTGCAGTTTATGTGGAATGACATCTTCAATTAATAGAAAACTCTTTTCTAAAAAACCCCACAACATTAAACAATGGTAGTACCCTGTCCATATTTTCTTCCTCATAAATCAAGTCCTGTTCAAGAGTTACTAACTACATAACAAATGCTGGTTCTGCTTACATTTCCTGAAGTGAACAGCAGTACAGTAAATCATATTGTTGTGAAGGAGTTTGAGATACATAGGATATTTAAGAGGGTATGTAATGCATTCACTATTTTTCTTTACCTTTTTATTTCATACATAAATCCTACATTCAAATATGTAAAGAGAACTTTCAACTGACAACTGAAACTGCATTCAGTTTAAATACAAATACAACATAAATGCAAATACTCAAATTCTCAAAGCTTTATGATTAATTCTTGGCATGCTTTCTTTTCCCTAGCAATTTCCAAGGAAAGTGAGTAAGAAGTTCAAGAAAAAAGTTTATAAATGTTGTGGACTGCACAGTATATAGTGCATAAGCTAACTTATTTACAGAAGTATGACAACAGCAGTAGTTTTTCCTTCCTGCTCACCTTTAAAATATGGCAAAGTATTACAGAGATATGACAATGGCAGTAATTTTTCTCTACCTGCTCACCATTAAAATATGCTGCCTGTAGGCATGCAAGAAAGAAAACCAGAAATTTTTGTGATTTTGAAATATCAATTTAATACTCTTTATAATTATATTAATTAGTTACAGAGATAGCTACAAGGCAGAATTATTTTTCCATATCTTAAACTTGTGTCTATTTTGTTTAACTTGTCTAATTCTGTAATTCTTTCAAATCACACACACATATCCCACGGCATTTATTAAAAGCAGTTGCCTCTCCATATTCTGTCAGTTTTAGATTTTTTTTTAGCTTAGCATTTCTAAGACATGTGGTAAAGCAGCACTGGAGAGGAGCCACAAAGTTGGAACCGTCATTTCCCACCTCAGACCTAGAGGGCAGAAGGGACCTAGCTCAGATCACTGAGACTTCTCAGCCTGAACGTGACACAGGTGGGGGTCAGACCTCGTTGTTATCAGACCACATCTGCAACACACTTGAGAAAAGGTGACTTGTAGACCCGTACAGTTGAGGTGCTCTCAATACAGTAAGATGATACGAAAACACTGACCCGGCAGCAACTTTTTGCATAAGGTCATAAATTATCTGAGCCCTGCCATCTGTGATACATGAACAAGGAGTAATGAACAATTGAAAGGACTGTGGCTGATACACCTTCTAATAACACTACTCATTATGCAGTATAAAAAGCAGCAATGGCTTGAATGGGTGAGGGACTTAACGACATCTTATGGTTATTTGAGATACTTTTTAATAATTTTGACATTACTTTTACTATTAAAAACAGATCACAGAGTTGAAACATTTTTATTGCACACAAACAAGATCTATTATTATACCTTTTTCTGCTTTCCAGCTTTTCTTGACAACAGGAGTATGACTGGATGAAAATACCAGATTTCATGTAGAGCAGCAGAAGAGAGTTTTTAGAATTATTTTCTACTTAGTTCTTTTTATTTTTTTCTTTTATACAACACAATAGAGAGGCCATAACATATCTGAAAATTGAAACAGCAAGGTCTAAAGCAGGTATTTTGAGCAACCACATGGATGTCTGGAAAAAAAATCGTGATATGTCAGAGCATATCAGCAATTCTGAAGACCTTGTACCCTACTGGACCTGAAATCAGAACCTTGTATCTGGGTACATGGAAGAGAACATTTTATTTCTAGAAATGCTGCATTCTTCTGTTTGCTGTGCTTGATTTTATTTCCTTCTGGTTACTTTACCAGTAAAGTACATTGTGTGTATTTTATGTTTACATTTCAGAAGAGAAAAACCTTGAAGTCATAAGCCTAATAGGATCCATTAATAAAATGCTGAGAACATTATTTAGCAACCTTTTTGAGTAGCTTGCAGAGATTTTCTTTCTGCAGAACAGCTATTGATTTTCTTTCAATTTCCAAATTGCACAAATCTTCACTTAGCAGAAGACAGTCTGAAAAGCACTCTGAATCATAGGCCACATATCACTTCTGCTTGAGTGTGCAATATATGACTGAGAAGGAAATAAAATAACCTCACTTGCTACCACATTAAATAAACTAGAGATCTGCATGACCTATTGTATCCAAATCCAGGCAGTGCTAAAAGCAGGAAGTCCCAGTTTTTTCATCTCCTGGTTTTATGCAGACTTCTCTTCCTAGACCTGTGCCTATTTCCAATTACTCCCACTCATTACTTTAATTATTTTTAAGTTGAAATACATTTATTAGAATGTGCTGTCAATTAAATAACTTTGTGTCTTACAGTAAACACAGTACAATCTGAAGATGCCAAGTCATTGTTGGCAGCTTCTCTACTTTTCTAATCTGAAATCATGTGAGTATCTTCAGTATTAGAGTATTCATTATTCATGCATTGAGTCAAAGCTGTAGAACTTAATTATCAAAGCATAGGAGGAAATCTTTGAGCTTTACATCAAAGTCCACTGAAAGGTCCCCTTTGCAGCAATGAATGTCAGTTCACCTTTATTGAGGTAAGCAGAAGTATTGATGTGGAAAAATCCAACGAGAGCTGCATCTGAAAAGTAGAAAGTTTAAAAATATGTGGCTTATATAGATCTGATTTTTCCATCTCATAAACTCTAGTTTGGTAAGAAACATCTGCCTGCATTGATCTAAACCAGAATACATGGGATGCACACACATTGTTCCTTTAGTACAAACGCATTCAGCCTACATTCCCACCCTATTTTGCTCTTTCCATGAACTCTAGAATCTTGGATATGACTGTGACATTATGGGAAGGCATGATGAAAAATAAGGAAGATGCAGGTACCAGTTCAAAAGATCAGCTAGGGCAACAAGCAACCATCATTACTGCCTCCAAGCTTTACACTGAAGACCAGGAAGTATGATTTATTACTGCAAGGACATAAAGAGTCATAAAGCTAACTCTAGTACAAATTAATATCTGCATCCAAACTTTAACTTTCAAGGTGGTCTCCCAACAACTGTTTCCAATTAAAAAGAAGAAGAAGCATTTTTATGTCTTGACAGACTTTGCACAGAACATAACACAATATTGTTGCATGTAGCCCTGTATACAGAAAACAGCATAGGGCTAGGCACATTATTCCCTAAGTACATTCCATTCTTCAGGGGTTTTTTATTTTCATTCCTTTGATCTTTGAGTCTCATCAGTTGTAACTACTTATTAAAAGGCAGTGAAACAGGAGATAGCATGCTTTTCAACTGTCTGCTAGAATGTGGCATAAATCCCTAAATATGTAAATATACCCCCTTCTGTCTGACAGTCTTTTGTTCGATTAACAGATTTAACATTCTTGCAGATTTAGTCAATGAAAAGCCAAAACAGCATTCCTAAATTTGCTATCCATAGTCAGAATGAACAGAAATGTACAGGTTAAAAGCTCTATTATAGTTTCTCCCATCTTTATTTTCCACCAAACTGTCACATAGCTTGTATTATGCAAACCATGTATAACATACATATAACAAAAGTTTATAAAATGCCAGGATTTGACTTCATGTCATTTACATTAATGAGGCTAGATGACAAAAGTCTCTGATGCTGTAAGCCAGCTGGGTAGCCCTTGACTATTCTCAGGCAAACCTGGATGTTTCTTGCCTATTAGTTTTCACTTTTCTGATGAGTAACAAAAGGAAAATTGCAGTGTTTTAACTCCATTTAAAGGATAGGATTGACACAAACCAAGTTTCTTAGTGAACTGGACAGCCTCAAACACACAGTCCCCCAAGGCAGTGGGCAGGGTGCACGAGGTAATTTTCACCAATGAAGCTATCAGTTTTAGACATAATTCATGTACCTAGACTAATACTAATCTCTTTGTTTTCCTTTGCTACTTTAACACAGTAAATCACACATTTGATTAAGTGAATGATGCCTGAACTGATGTATTTATATTTCAAAAAGCCTGTATATGGAACAGGAGCAAGCTGAAGCTTATTGATGAGATTTCTTATAACTACTCCCGAGAAATCATAGAACAAAGTATTCTCAAGTGACTTATTCCAACCAGTGTTTCTCTAAAGTGAGCCTTCAGCATAGAGTAATGGCTCCAGGTAAGTGATAACAAAGTCAAATGTAAAAAGACACTAGCCTCATAAATACATGAAATAATTTAATACTTCTTTAGTTGAAAATACAATCTCTGCCTTGATTTTGCATTAAGCCAGTTCAGTTTTTAAAGAATAATGCTTAAAGACTGCCTAGTTACCTGAAGAACAAGATGGGTAAAGCATTAAATGTTCTCTATTCTCAATATACTTTATTTCAGTCTTGATCTCTCTCCAGACATACTGAAACTACTAAATTCAATCCATTTATGCTGTGTGAAATCAGAATAGTAGATCACATCAGGAATGGATTGTCTCTCTCTTCATCAGCTTTTCTGACCAGATATGTCTTAAGGAGAAAACAGCAAAGACTGGGCCTTACAAGCAACATCATCACTTAGTGGCATGTGCATATTTCATTAAAAACTACAGCAAAATAGGACTTCACCAACAGAGCAACTCTTATTTGGAGATTTGTGCATCATAGTGCCAGTACACTGGGGAAGTACACAAGCCACTGATGATCTGAGAAACTTATCTTCTGCATCAGACCTACTGACATGAACCAACCTTTGGCTGTCAGCAGTGGAAAGTAGATCCTAAAACATTTTTATATTGAACTTCTTGAAATTTAAGTTCAATTTCTCCATTTAAGAAAAAAAAAAAAAAGGAAAGTAACAAGCAATGAAACTACCTAAAACTACAAGCTAAAAAGTTAAACAGGTAAAATGTTGCTTAAAAGACAATCTCATGGGAAAAATCAAACACACAAAACCATGTATTTCACACTCCCAAACTGAGAATGTGCTCCACAGTGCAGCTGATCTTTCAGAAATTGCAAGTCATGACAAAACAAAGCAAGCTAAAAATAACCCAATTTAAATTTGTAGGATACTGAAGCAGCAGAAAAGCTTTAGTAGCATATTGATAAAAGAATATTAAATGCCTTCAAATTGATCAGAAACAGGCAGTCTGCAAAAGAATTTGCAAGTCCAAAAAACAAACAGGTATGAAAAGAGCCTTTGAGAATTCGAAAACAGCATCACAAAACTCTAATTATGTTTCTGATACACAACTTTCCAAAACCTTTAAAAACTATGGATGAATGAACAAGGACCTGCTTGAGATATTTTAGAAAAAAATTGTGAATAAGGACCAAGTCATTAGGATTTAATAGTACTTTTTATCATCAACTGCACAGCATGAAGTTGAAGAGTAGTAATGTCTCAGAAAAACTTGACAAGTCTCTGAAAGGAGTCAGCACCTCAGCACAGAACATGACTCAAAGCAGCATTATTTTTGGTCTTCAGATAGGTCCTTCAGAGGCACAATTTTCTGTTTTCAGCGTCAAAGCCCAAGAGATCTTGATTCTGAAAAGATCCTTGTGGCCAGAGCAGCAGATGAAATTTAATGTCATTTAGTGCACGAATGAATATGCAAAGGAAAACTCCAGTCCTCAGACATCTTCTGATTCCTTCAGAAATTTCTGTGAGCATAGACAGCTCACTGGAAACATCATGCCAAGCTGTGAAATGTGAACAAGCTTACTGGTTAAGGAAAACAACAAGCATTTAGAAATTGGTCTATACTGAATACTACCAATTAACACTGAAACTGCGAGAAGCAACATCTAGAAATCCTCCACAGGGCAGATATAGAACCAGTCACATAATGCAAGACCAAATAGGCTACACTCTAATCCTAGAGAAGGACTGTAGCATGTTCTGTAGGTCTACAGAACAAGTCACAATACTTTCAAGGACATGATTGCTTTTTATAACAGGAACTAGATAGCTGTCAGACAGGTTTAATATAGTGAAGAGACAGTACTTCTGTGTATGCTTTAAACCTAGATTTCTTTAAACCTAGATTTTTCTTTTCTTTAAACTTAATTTTTCTTTTATTAAAATGCAAGTCCAGAGTGAAAGCAGAATTAGGTAAACCTAGCAGGTCCAAAATAAATCACTACTCACCCTTTATGGTCTTAAAGCAAAGATAACCAGAAACAGTTCCTTGCTGGATGGGGGTTAATTCTGACCATATGTGCGTGTATATACGCAGATTTGGTCCTAAACCCATACTAACTCAATCTCCTGTGTAGGACTGGGGAACAGCTACTTCTAATTACATTTGACATTCTTGCTTGTGAATTCTAAGGAAGCATTGGCTAGTAATAAGAAGATGCACTTAAGCACTTTCTATAAAGACCTACCATTGAGGAAAATGTTTTTAATATTTACTTAGACATAGTAACTGAAAAGTACATAGTCTTGCAATTGCTCCACAATACTGATCTTGCTCTTCAAGGACTTCCCCAATGATTGTGTTTTACGTGGAATACTGTAACATTTTTTGACTCATTTAATATAAGGAAGTAATAGTATTCTCACTAACTTGTTCTTTACAGCTTGAGACATGTAATAACACATCCAGCCTAATGAAATAACTTGAGTCAGCTGGTTGATCCCAGTGCTCTTGCTTTATGAAATAATTCAGACAACCCAGACATTAAGAATAAAAGATAAAGGTGATTTTCAATGTAAATTGTAAATCTATACAATTAATCTTACCAAACTTGCACATAGCAAGAAATTTTCTGTGTGGCAGCACTAAAGTGTTTACACCCATATAGGAAGTACCTCAACAAGAAGCCTTCAGAAGACAAAAAACTCTGGTAATATATTTTATTTCAATCAATCCAGAGACAGTAATAAATTACAGCAGTTTTTGTTAAGAAACCCATTTCCACAAATGACAAGGTTTCTGTTTAAACATGGTCATTGAAGACAGGTAGTTTTAGCCATTGCTTGTCTCAGTTCCATTTACACAGGTGACAAGTGGAGTCATCTCACGTGAAGTCAGAAATCAGCCAGCTAGGAAATCGTAAAGCAATGTTTAATAATAATTCCATGGCACATGCTGGTTTCCCCCCTGTAAAAGAAGTTCAATTTTCAGTCAGTATGACGTACACAGCAAAGGGATGCCTCTGCCCTAAGGTTGAGCTATATGAGCCTTTTATGTGACACAAACTTTTAGGAACCATTTCTCAGCACAAATGACTTTATCTGAACAGGATGGGATTTTCTTTTCCCACACCATTAGTATGGAATCCATTCCAGAGGACCAGGCATATTAGAAGCAGATCCAATAACCATCACAAGTTTTCCTCAGATTTGTTATTTAGATTGGCTAAATCTATAGAGTTGTAACAGTTACCACCCAGGTTTTCCATTAATTCAAACGACTTTGTTTTGTTTTCCAGTAAGGAATAAGTTAAACTCCTTCAGATAGAGAAGGCAATGCATTTACTAACATCTGATAATCCTTTTCATGTGACATACCTGGGGACCAAACAACTCTTCACTCAGTATGTTTACCACACAGGCTCACAAAGCACCAAGAGATTTCAGAAACCTGAAAAAGATTTAAATGAAACTGGTTAAGACTCAGATAACATAACCAGATGACAGTTCAAAACCTTCTTACAAGCTAGTAATAAAGTTGATTTAGCAGCTTCCCAAGTTCAGTATTTTCATGTGTTCCTCCCAAGCATGATCCAAAGAAGGGTTTCAACCTCACCTCCGGGTTTGCAAGAGAACTTTTATACCCCTCTGTGTTGGCCACTTAAGACACTGCCAGACTTAAGAGGGCAAAGCATAAAAGGGGAGTATATATATTATAGTTTTCTTATTAACTGAAATGATCTGAGCATACCCTTTACTCAAGAGATAATACAATTTGTTTGAAATTTGTGAATTATCAAAGAGCAATATTTAAAATTATCTGTAATTGTCATTAGACTAGAGCACACTTACCTTCCAGTAGAAGGTATTATTTATTCCCAAGAAGTCTTGAGCATTGCTTGACATTTAGGTGTGATTATCCATGTCTAGAATACTTCTTGCATGAGGGTACTAAGTAGGGCCTCTAAAGAACACATAAATGATTTAAAAATTATAATTAAATCTTAAATTAGACCTTCTCAAACCCAAATTATACAGAGCTGATATTATGTTAGGTTAGACTTTTAAAGTCATTTTTTACTCAGTTGCAGAAGTTTATCAAATCAGAACCTACAGCAAAGGGTAGTCAGTGGTTCAGCCAAAAAGGTTGTTTTCATTAGCCTAGTGAATTACATAGAACATATTTTTAACCTCTTTTAAAATACACTATGAATGAAACAATGGAAAGTTTATTAAGCCTAAATTGCTTTTGGCTGTGACTACTCTGAAGCTGCAAACGTCCAGGTTGGACAGATCTTCACCAGACAATTCGTTGCTACCTTGTGTCTACTCGCATATATATATACACACACCATGTAATAAGTTATTACACAGAGCTCAACCACTGCAGTGAACCAGATTTAAGGTCTGTGCTGCTCAGTATGCGCCATTCAAAGAACAGAAGGGTGCAAGTGTACACACTTTTTTTGTCGCAGAGACACAGGGCGTTACCGCCATAAAAACACCCTCCGCTTCTGAAGGGCGGATCCTTCTCCAACCGGCCGCCGGCAGCGCGAGGGGCACCGAGGCCGGTGTGTGGCCTTCACTCTCCCCCTCACCCACCGAAGCCAGTATGTGCCTCTCCCTCCCTCACCCACCCACCGAGGTCTGTGTGTGCCCCTCCCTCCCTCCCCCACCCACCGAGGTCAGTGTGTGCCCCTCTCTCCCTCACCCACCCACCGAGGTCAGTGTGTGCCCCTCTCTCCCTCCCTCACTCACCCGCCGCCGTCGCTGCGGGTCCCCCGCCATGGCTCCTGCCCGGGGGCCATTGCGAGGGCTCGCCGCTCCCTCGGGACACCCTGCGGAGGGAAAGAGGCGTCAGCGCGGGACAGCGAGGGGGTCCGGGAGGGGGAATGGA
>VXBA01006569.1:898971-972333 GCA_013399895.1 Serilophus lunatus | reverse complement strand
CCGGTTTTGCCCCCCCGGAGCACCACCAAGCTCCGAGAGGGCAAAATGTGAAGGGAAGGCGGCGGAAGTCCCACCCTCAGCCCCAGCCCGTCGTTGCAGAGCGCAGGCCGTTCCCCGTGGGAGCAGCACAGAGGCCTTACCGGGCCGGCTGCCGCCGAGCAGAAAGGGCAGCCGCTTCCTCACGTGGCTTTNCCCGGGGCTGGCGGGGGCCGGAGCTGCCGCCGCCGCCGCCTCTGCGGGGAGCGCCACGGCCACAGCCCTCAGTCACGGGAGGCCCTGACCAGTCATAACGTGATGGTCCCTCCTCGCCCAGGCCGAGTTCTGGGTGCCCGGGAGTCTCTGACGCAGAGAAAGAAAAGCGTCTTCGATGCGAAGTAGCAGCTGTGTATCGGTTTTGAGGCAATAAATACGGCTGATCTCTGTCTAAACTCTCCTCTAAGCCCGCTTTAGGAGCTGTCAGTGAGGATGAGGAGGCGGAGCCCCGAGGGTGGCTGATGCAGCTGCGGGCCGCACGCCGGGGGTGGCGCGGTGGCACCGGGCCTGTCCCTGTCCCTGTCCCTGTCCCTGTCCCTGTCCCGCAGGCCGGCCCTCAGCGGGGTGCGGAGCACTGCCGCCCCTCTGCCCCGGCTGAAATGTGCTGCCTGGCCGGGGGTGCTACTTAGAGGTTTTGGGGTGCGTATGAGCAGATTAGCGTGAGCTGGGAATTAGTAATTTGTAGCACAGAGACTTTGTATGTTGCACAACACAGCCGGTAGGTAGGAACCACAAAATATAGAATATACTGAATTGGAAGGGACCCATCAGGAGCATCAATTCCAATCCTGGCCCTGTGCAGGAGGCCCCAAGAATCACACCACGTGCCTGAGAGTGTTGTCCAAGCTGAATTGAAGTGCCTGCTTCACAAAAAGGTGCGTATATTGCTAATAGTTCAGAGTTTCCTGTCTCGGTAAGAAACAATATGTCTTGGCTTACTGAGTTGCTACCAGCACATCACCTCTAAGTGTGTGGAAAGAAAATAACTGCTACGCCCACTATTCCTAATCGGGACCCCGGATTTAAATTACCTTCAGCAGAGCAAAACAAATCTCATTTCAGCCTGAAACAAGCAGTTACACAGTTGCAATCAAGGGACGGCTCTAGAAATTGTTTCTTACCACTTCTAGTTACCTCTTTTGTGTAGTTCTTGATACTCAAAACATAGTTGCAGATGTAATCCCTGTGCCGGTTACATTTGTTGTCAGTAGGTCAGGATTCAAAAGCTGTGGCAGAATTCTAATTGAGGGCCTGGAGGTGAATTTTTCAGGTTCTTTCACGTGAGGTTCTCTGCGATGACCATTTTCTAGTCAGGCATCTAAGTCAGATCAGTCCTTTTTTGTAATATAGCCAAAAAGACTAAGTGGCATTCAATGTTTAAATTTTTACAACCTGTGCCAGTGGGATTATGTCAAGATTAGTTTCTTCTTTTCCAGTACAGAATGTAAAGTGGCACTTCTGTTAGCACTGACAACCAGAGATCAACATTCGTCCCAGGTCAGCATTTCAATCATTCAAAAAATCCTACACCTTTTTCTTGCCCGACACAGGCTTTCTTCTCTCTTCCCCATACAAACCTTGCATTGTTTGCCTTCTCTCAGGCTCCATGAAACTTACTTTTGTGTCTCATAGTGGCACAACTTCAAGAGGAGGACTGCAGAGGCTACCTGACCTGTCCGTCCTTTCCTAAACCCTCCCTATAGAATAAATTACTGACCCAGCAAGGGTCAGATGTGGATTTGAGCCTCTTTACTGTTTCCTGGAAAGGAGCTGTAAACATTGAGTTGTAACCCACACGGCTGCAGACAGATCTGCTGTTTCTATGGAAAGGGCTGCCGCAACTCCTATCTGAATTAACTTCTCAGCTGGACACTCAGTCTGCCTACAACTTTGGGTGTTTTGGGGACTTGTGGGAAAGACAACAATGCTGGTGGGTCTCAATACAGCCTAATTTCGAGGTGGATCCTGGATCACTAACCAGAAGAGATGCGGGTTTGGTCATGAGTGGAATTTACAGGAAAGTCAGTTATTGTGGAATCTTGATTAGTGAATACGAAAATATTTGCGTAGGAGTGTGTGCACAGGAGGGGGAAATATGGACATTTGTTATAAGAACTACACTTAAGAATCAGGCACTTAATGTGTAATATTAATACTTACCCTTTTTCTACCCTGGTCACTTCATGGTGAAGAAGAGCCATTCCTTCTTTTCAGTGTGAAAAGTCAGCAGGTTCTACACATGCCAAGGAGAAACTGTCAGGCAGCTGGACAACCATGGAAGTAGATGCTGTTAGCCCTGTTTACATTGGGGCATCTCCACTTGAGGCAGTCATGGAGAAGGATGTCTGGAGGTCTATATTGTGGCTAAGTGGCAGCAGGGTTGGTTATTTCATATATTTAGTGTTGAGCTTTTTAAGGAGTCTGATGAGCTGAACTAACTTATTCAAATCTTGAAGAGTGGTGCTCTAGTTAGCCAAGTCTCTCTTTGTGGGATGAAAGAACTAAATTTCAAAGTCACTGGTTTGATATTTCTCTCAGATTAAAGACTCTTGAAAATTACTTATTTAAAGGTATCATGGGTTCCCAACAATGCACAATTGTCATTAATGTTTCATTTGAATTTTACTGTCTTTCTCCACACTGATACGAAAGAAAATCAAGCAAATAAGAACTTGATGTGACCATCATTCTTTACAGGTGAATTACAGCACCTATTTGCATTAAATAATTTTCAGGTTGGAACATTTCAATGTAGCAGCATTCCTCCTTCCCAACCCCCCAAGTTCGTTAAAACTTTGAGATGGTAATGTTATAAAAATGTAATTTGATTAGTTTATGTAAAATTTACATAAAATGAAAAGCCTATTTTAAATTCATGCTGAAAATAGACCAAATGACACTTACTATCCATTGGGGTCTTTTTTGTCTTCAGAACATTTGTTCATTAAAAGTTGAGCCTGTAAAATATAACAAAGATAATAAATAAAATCTGTAGAGAAGAAGAGGGCAAGCCAGGATTTTTATTTTCTTTCCAGAGGCAGAAATAACAATATATATCTGTTAGAAACTTCAGTTTACTGTTGTTTGTGTTCACAGAGTCTCTCCTTGTTTGATAAGCTACTTCCATGGTTAAAATTTTTTGTTATCTCTTTCTAGCCACTATGTATGATTAGAACTTAAATGGTATTTTTCCACCTGAAAGCACACTTTGTATAAGTAAGAAAAATGCCATTAAACTTTACTAGTGAGCTTCCTTGCTGAATAAAATACCTCATAAGGAGGCTATTCTTCAGGCTTCTATCTTCTGGAAATGTGGGAATATTTTTAGTTGAGTATTGAGTGTCAGGGAAGATTTATGTTGTTGAAACTGACGAAGCAATACACAGAGGTTCTCTTGTTGGCACTTTCAAAGCTCCTATCAGTGTTTTTGAAACACAATTAGGCAGAAATAAAAAGGCAGGAGTGAGATATTATGAGATAATCACACCTCCAGGCCATTATTGAGTACTGAACTGACTGCAGAGGCCTAAACTGCCTCTTCATAAAACAGACTAGTGGTTATCACTAGAGAACTGTTGGATCCCTTGTATCTACTCAGCTCTTGGTATATTGGCATTGATGTATTTGCACCTGTTTTATTCTGTTGTCTTTGGCCTTTCAGATCTGATGTCTGGATAAAAAACCAAAAAGTCAGATGCTGTAAATATGTTTTGGTTTATTCTGTAAAATAGCAATTTTGGAGAAAAATGAAGGGATGCTATCCCCCCTTTGCCAACTAGTATAATGTTTAACAGGAAGATAGGCAAGATTCAGAGATTAATTTAATCCAGAGTTTTATTTTCTGTGGTTTATCTTTAGAGTCCTAACAAGTCATACTGCCACAAAAATATGAAGCTTTACAGTATTTTGAATTAAGAGAAATAATTTCCCAGGTAATTTGAAAATACTCAGTAGAAGTTGCTTTGAAGACAGCAGTCTTAAAGAATAGTGATTCCAAATTTGGGTTGCTTTTTGGATGTAGACTCCCTACATTTTCTGTGGATTTCCATGAATTCTTCATGGACTACAGATCACTCTTACCTTCAGAATTTCAGGTGCAAATGGAGTGGTTTCCATGGACCTGCTATGAGCCATGCCCTACAGACTCAATCCCTGGACTGTGAGTTAGCATTTGAAATTATTACTAAAGCTCCCATTCTGTTCTGCAGTGGGGACTAAGCTTCATGGAAAATCCTTATCCCTCATGCTTATGTCTACATATTTTCCATTCTGTTAAAGATATATTGATATTTTTGGTAGAACATAATTTAATATGAGACACAAAGTACAAGAGAAGCTTTCAAAATTCTAAACCTACATTGTCGGCACTGAAAGTATTTCAGATATCTGAATTGTCTTTTATTTCTTTTTATATATTTTCCAGGCTCTCAGAAAACCTTAGTACTTTTTTAATTGCTTTTTCCATTAAAATGACCTTTTAATTGGCTGGAAATATATCTTAAATTTGATTGTGTTCCAAACACATCTTAAGCAAAACTGACTGATGATTATCTATTTCTGTACCTGAGTTTATTACAAGAAAAACATCAACAAACCCACTGTGGAATTTTCCAAGATCTCTGGACAGGAAACGCAATATCCTTTTTGTAACACAGAGTAAGCAGATATTGTAGTCTCAGTTTTGCTACTGATTTTCCTGTGTAACTTTGGACAAGTCACCAAATTTCTGCTGTCTGTTTTCTTGCTTTGTAGAAGAAGGTAATATTAACTTGCCATCCAATGATTTGACAAGTCTGAATGAATGCTTGCAAAGTACTCTGAGAAAGTCTGATGGAAAATGTTGTGGAAGTCCACACCTCTGCTAAATAAAGAGGGTATTTACAGTAGATTCTTATTTTATATAGTAAAATAAAAATGTTGAAGTGTATAGCAAGATTAGATCGAGACAGATCTAAAGTCAAATGCAGGAGGTATTTTTTGACCTTTCAACAGATATTATATAACCACTCTTAGGTTATAAATAGTCCTTTGTTTTCCTCCTCTTTGTCTAACACTCCAAAGAAACACAGGGTTAGTTGTTTGTTATGAAGATACATGGCAATACTTTAGAGTGGAAACAATTGTGCACTGTTCTTTATTTATACAGTTCCTATAACCTTTGGAAATAGACTTTATTGCATTGTTGAGCACTTTTTTGTCTCCCAAGAGCTACAGAAATGGAGTTTCCAGTCCTGAAAATGACAACAGCAGAAGAAAATGAAGACACACACCAGCCTACTGCAAGCTTGAAAGTTTCTGTCTTCTTTCCTGGCTTGATATGTGACTGAAGAGCAAAAAAATCCAGTGTTGAACCCTGATCAAGCTGACACATAAACATTTATATGTTGTTTCCTATTTTTATTATTAATCCTCAGAAATAAGACATGAATTGTGTCCTCCATTAAATGAAAGTGTTTCTATTAGCCTTAAGGAAGTGCCTAACTAGTAGCGATTTCATTTCCTGTTAAAAAAGGAAAGATTTAACAAAGAGAAATGATCTGAAAATTCTGAAAACATACCCTGAAGTAAAGTAATTGAGTGAGAAAGCAAAATTATGAGAATACCACCTTCTCCTTACTTTTTGGTTACTTTGTATTATTTCTCCGTGGTTTGTATTATGGGAATAATGCCTGTGACATTAAAATATATGTGAGGCAAATGGTTTTATTAGATATTGCATTTTTTTCATTTATATTTTTAATCATCTTTCAAACTCATTCATTTGCTCCATAACTTTTCACTGACAGCAAGTATGATTCCCTACAGTAAATTAGAATAAAGAGGCTGCAGCAAAGAATAGCTGTTTAGTCTTCTGAAATAAAAGCAGACTTTAAAAACCAGGTGCAGTACAGTACTGTCCATTCTCTGGAGGCTACACAGAAATGCACTGGAGACCAATGAAGCCTTGACTGCTTCAGAATTGAGGTCAGTGGTGGCCAGTCCTGAAGTGATACCTCATCTTAACTCCCATTTCTCCTGGTTGTATTGAGAAAGCTTGTCATATTACATGAGTTCCAGTCCTCTAAGCAAATTAAACACTTGGGATCAAACACACACAATGTAAAAACATGAATTTACAGAATTATACAAAGATCATTTTTTCTCAGTGTTATGTTATTTGATGCCTCTTTTGCATAGTGATTTGTAGATATATGAAGCAAACTTAGTGGCCCTGACATTTTCATTCTGAAAATCTTTCTTCATCCTGTATTTCAAATGTCTGTAGTGATTTAATATAACTGATCCAACTTACTGAGGAAAGAAATTTCTGGCTCTGTGACAACTCTATTTTGAGTTTCTTTGCTGAAACCATCAACAGGAGACCAACTAATGCCAAATTTGATACAATTTCTATAAAGTAGGCATAATGAGCTTGATTGAGGTCACTTACCTAACAGTATTCTCAGGGCAGGAATTTATCTTTAGATACTAGTGCTGCTGCCAGATTTTTATTAGTAATCATAGACCTTTTCTTGAAATAACAATAAAAAAATAAATAAATCGCTGACTCTAGAATGTTTCCTGTAAATGAAGCTTGTGGAGCCAGGCTCTTACAGGCTAAAATGACTATATTTTCGCATCATGAAGTATAAAGCATAGCCAAGCATGAACATGCCATACTTAAGGTGCTGTTAGGGGCAGAGGTGCCCGTAGAAATGTTAACAGTTCTCTGTCTTCATTTGAGTTATTTCCTTAGCATAGCAGAAGAACAATAAACAGGCCTTAAGCTTCCGTTGAAAACATCAGCATCTGCTAAGGAAAAGAGGAATCTAAGATGAGGATTGCCCTAGCCGAGTTCTGTTCTTGCTTCTCCAGGAGATTTGCTGTGTGACCTCAAGTTAGCTATTTAACAACCTCGTGCCTTCTATCACGTGTGCAAGCTTCATACACTCATATTGCTCTGCCTTGGAGAAAGGCATGGACCTCGACTTGCTCGTGTTTGAAGAGGAACAGATCATTGTATTAAGGGTGCCACACGCTGTGAACTTGCGAGTGAGCACTAAGGCACTTGGTAGACGTGGTCCCAAAGCAACATTTGTAAAGATAAATGTTATCTGCATGAATGGCAATAAAAAGCACCAACTGCGGGCAGTCAATTACATTCCATTCTACTGTTCTGGGGTTTGCAAGTGCCTGGGCTCCCGTGTAACTAATTACGTGGAGAGAGCTTGTCCCAAAGCGCAGTGCCACCGTCACTACCACACATCCATGTCCTCCTGCCTGCACTCTGCCTTCCTGTCCTTCACCTTACCGCCTGCAGGTATGATTTTATATGCACTGAGGCCCGAGTTGTGCAGCCCCGTGGGCATTCCAGGCTCGATGGCAAGGGCACCACGGCCTCTCTCGGAGCGCCCGTCCGGAGGGGCGGCGGGCGCAGCCCCCCCGCGCCCCCTCCGGCCCGCAGCGCATTGGCTGCGGCGGCGGCCGCCCCGCCGGGCCCGCCGTGGGTGCCCCGTGCCGGGCATTGCCTCTGACCTTCCCTTCACTTCCCCGGCGCTGTCAGAGCGGATCAGCGGGCGCGGCGCTGCGATGGAGCGGCGAGCGGCGACGGCAGCCGCCAGAAGAGGAGGAAGAGGAGGAGGAGGAGGAGGAGGAAGGGAGAGATTAGCGCGGTGCCGGCTGGCGCAGAGGCGCGGCTGAGCGCTCCAGCGGGAGCCCGGGGCCCTGCGGACCGTGCGAGAGGCAGAGGCGGAAGGAGCGGAGATGCGGCCGCTCTCCCCGCGCTGCTGAAGGTCCCGGTCACTCGCCCGGAGGAGGGAGGCCAAGGAGGTCCATCCTTCTCACTCCTCTGCGGGCGCAAAGGGTGCCTGGGCAGTCTCCTCCTCTCGCTTTTTATCCAGCCCCGGAGCAGGAGTCGCCGCCGCCGCCGCCCCCTATCCCTTCCTGCGCTCTTCCCACCATGAGCGGGGCTGTTTTCACCTTATAAAGATGGCGGTGTGGGATCGCTGCAATCTTTAGACTAATGACTGTCAGAAACATCGCCTCCATCTGTAATATGGTGAGTGCTGGCGGGGGCGCGGGCGGCACGGCTGGGGGCTGCCCCGGGGGCGCAGCCACACGGAGCTGCTCCGACCCTCGCCCCGGTGGCGGGGGAGCCGGGCAGACGTGCCTGGCGTGGAGTTGGGCCGCCGAGAGTGACGATGTCCCGAGGAGTTTTCCTAGCGCAGCCTGAGCGTGGGTCGGGGAGGGACAGAGATGCAGAGCCGGTGCGAGGGCCCCCGGAGCGGGACGCGCTGCAGACGGAGACGTGGCCCGCCCTTCCTCCTCCTCCTGCCCTTCCTCTTGCCCTAATAATCTTACGAAAGGACCAAAGTTGGGTTCTGAATCCACGTTAAGTCAGTGAGCCCGTTTAACCCTCTCAGGCAGGCACCCCCTTGTCTCATGGGCCAGGTGCTGCTGCCTAGGTTACGAAGAAAAAGAGGATGTTTAAATGCCTACTAACACTTTTGGATCCTGATGCTCCGTACCAGTTCTAGGAAGTCTTGTCTTTAGAGATAATAGGGTTTAATTTGCACTGCATGCCTCTAAAAGAGGACTACTGTTTGTTAAGTACTCTCGAATCACTCAAGTTTCTCTAAACCAAACTAGGCAATCAGGAAGAAATAAGGAATGAGAAATATTTTTGTTTGTTTTGTTTAGATTTTGCTACGTTTCTCCCCAGGAACAGTTGAAAGGATGCTTTCTGCATTGTGCTTGGGTTTAATTTTAGTCCTAACAAGATTTGGGTTTAGGCTTTTGAAACTTCTTGGTGGAAGAAGGAAAGCTCAAACTTTGACTGTTAAAAGTTTATTAATACAGCAAGGCAGTAGCAAACTTGCCAAAGAAATGATTGAGTGAAGGCACCCCAATGCAAGTAGAAGAGAAGCCTATTTCTGTACGTTTTGCTGGTTTAGTCTGCATGACTCCCCCTTATTTCCAGGTTCTTGAAGAGCAGCTATGCACAGTTGCCAGCTTCCTTCCATGCAGTGCCCCAGCATGCCTTGCCCTGGTGATGCCACACATATCATTCATTTGCACCCGAGAATGGAGCCAGCCTCTGGGATAGGGCAACAGGCACAGGCCCAGAGGCCTGACTCCTGCGGGGTCAGCAGCAGTGGGCTGGAGGAGAACATGCAGTTTGCAAGCCTTCTCTCGCTTCCAAGTGTCCAGACTTCCACCTAAGTGGGCTCGCTCTTTTGTTTGCAACCAGATGACTGGGACATCCCACTCAGTCCTGCCTACTCTGAAATGCAGATAGGGAGCCAGATTTGAGGTAAAATAATCTGGGTGCTCATCTTTCTTCACCAACAGCAAGTAGTTTTCTGAATTTTTCATTGTTCTTGATTTCCAGTCCAGTGGGTCAGGGATACTGTGCAGGACTGAGGAGAAAATTTGGATGTACTTACCTTCCTTCCTTCTGAGGCAGACTCCAGTTTTTACTGCTGATTAATGGTGGACGTGATGCCCTGCAAACTGTGTAAAAGAGCATTGCATGAAGGGGAGCTGGAGACTTATAAGTGGTCGCAAGACCTTAGGAGTGGCATAAAGGAGTAGGAACTCCACGATTTTTTTCGTATGCTTCAGACAGATGCACTTGTTTGCAGTATGCTTCTCTCAAAGACTGAACAGATTTGCAGCAAAACCGATGAGGTTGTTCTAATGGTGTGCTGCTTGGCTGTCACTGCCAGTATATCTTCCAAAAGATATCTGAGAAATGGAGAGACTGAAAGGAAGAATGAGAGCCTCAGGCAGAAAAGGCATACAAGGACTTGTGCTTCAAGGCAATTCTAGCTCATGGTGCTGTGACAGAAGGTGAAGTTAGTTTAAAGATAATCATGTTTTAAGGCTGTGTGTTTCTTGGGATATGTGCACTTAGCCTTTAGAGACGTTATGCTGTGTTGGTCACATTCAATCTCTTCTGAATAACCCACAGGGACTGGAAGTTCTTTTAGGCAAAAAAGTAGAGATTTTCAGACAACTACAGGAATTTGGCACTGTAAAAGAAATACAAATTCTTGGAAGCGTTGGCAACACTACATTAAGGTTTGTCCAAAAATGTGTCCACTTAGATGAGGTGGTGGACTTGAACTCAATAGTCTGTAGGAGGAGTGACGAGAACCTTCCAGAAGGTTAGAGGTATAAAAGTAAACCTTTTCCCTGTATGAAACCTGAATATTTGCAGTATTAATTTTATTTGGGGCATCTGTGGAAATCTACTAGACAGAAATGTCAATTGTCAGACCTCATTCCTACACTATAACATAATGCTTGAAAAACCAAGCTACTTAGAATTTGTGGACTAAGAAATAGCTATATCAGCTATATTAGCTTAGGTAATGTAATACATTTTTATATATAATACTGCATATTTGCATGTTTGTGAGTTTTTTAACCTGGTTGAACTCAGTAAAGAAGAAAAAAAAAAGTCCTGATTTGTTTTTTCTCTTTCCTCATTCCCATTCCATTTAAGAGTGTTCACAGGGATTTTTTTCTTAACTTTTCTGAAAACAGAAGTATGATGTCTGGTTGATTTTCTGGTGGGGTGGGGGAAAGTAGGGGAAGAGAGAGAGCAATTGGTCCTTCTCTGAATCCAACATAGATTATGTTTTCAATGGTAGCCCTTTCTTGACTAAGTTTTCTCTGTGTGTTTGCCCAAGTACTTTAATGTTGTGAAGGGAAAAAAATAGCTGAAATTTGGCTGAATTAATTTAGCACAAGAGAACCTGCCCAGTCAGCATTTTCAGATACGCACTTGCTATTCAATTGACTGCCTGATGCTTGGTACCTTGGGTTGCAATTTTGATCTCCTGAAGATAGTAGAGATGATTAGTCTTTTCAGCAAGGATCAAGACAGATGTAGCGAAGCAAAGAAGCCAGGGACGGTATTTAACTTGCTTACAGAAGAGATTCAGTACTATACATCCACTGGATAAGCTCTCACGTGCTGAGACAGACACAGTAAGAGTGAACCAGTAAGAAGAAAATACCAAGGGCAAAGTTTCCACTTGGAACGTTTACTTGTAGTAAATACTTAAGTGCACAACTTTCTAGGATTAAACAAAATTCCTCTATTGTCTTTTACGAGGTTTTTTCCCTGAATTATAATAATGAAAGTAGTACTAGCTCTATTCACTGATTTGTCTAATGAGACCTGAGAGCTGTAACTTGTTCTGCTGGGGCAGAGGGGACAAAGGCAACTGTGCCTGAAGTAGTCAGTGAGCCATGCTCACAGAAAAGGGAGGTCTAGTCCCCAAGATGTTCATCTTACCTGCCTTTCAAACATAGTAAAGGCTCATTTGCTGTGTCTGGACGCCAGGTTCACCATAGATAATAGCCAATTATCTCCTTCTATATAGGACAGGTACAGCAGATGTGAAGAAGCATAAGATACACTGAAGTAACCCTGTTTGAGGGAATACCAATAGCCAGTGCCATTTAACACTTGCAGACAACAAACGCAGATGTGATTTACCCCCTATGATGCTGTAATCCTCTTTGGTTGTTGTTTCTGTGAGATAACCGGATGACTCAAGTACAAAATGCCGGTTCAAAGGTTGATGAGCATGCTAGCATTTTAAGGCTGTTGCTTACTGAAATACTCTGTGTTTTTATATTGATGAGCTCCAGGGATATTACTGTTATGTGCAGCGAAGGACATCTAACCATTTCAGAATGTATTGTCATATATTTTTACAGACTTGGCTAAGAATCTCTGTGAATCATATTTCTCCCTTTTAAAACAGGTATTAGTCCCCTCTTTCATGATTTTGTAATCGTATTTCAAATAATCCAATCTGCGCTTCAGACTGTTCTGTCAGTTTAATCAGTGGGCTATCCTGAACACATTAAAATTGCTTTTGATACAAATTATCATCTTTGATATCTCACGATTACTCCTGCTAATAGTTGCATAGATATTTGGAAAAAAAGTTGCAGCTCCTTGGATTAAATTTGGGTGTCTCATGTTACCCTTTCTTCTCCTAGTCTCTATGAATTTCATTAGAATAGGTGTTTTTCTTCAGGAAAATATTCACACAGTTAGCCAGGAAATATGTGAATATATTTGGATTTCAACTTTCATTTAAACAAACAAACAAACAAGCAAACAAAATTTTCTAACCATCACAGAGAAAAACATACAAGCCTAGGACTCACTACATTCTGGAAACAAGTAAGAATAAATATTGAAATTTCTGTTTGTTTGTCTTCAATAGCAGAATTTTAGAGACTCATTGCAAGACTTATTTGAATATGGAGCACAGGCAGAATGAACACTCAAACTACAAATATAAATTTGGAAAATGCTTGATATAAAAAAACCCTGCAATTTTAATTTTGTGAAAATAGTAACATTTTGCTTCATACAGTAAAAATGTTATTGGGTTATAGAATTGATCACTATGACTTTCAACTGGATTTATCCATTTGGACAACCTGCGGTTGTGTATCTGTGTAATCTGTAAAAAAACATTAGTTACAGACAGTTCAGGCAAAACAATTTTAGAAGCATAGTCTCAAGAGTGCACAATTTCAATATGACATATATATAAAATATAGAAAAAGCCATGAAAATTACAGAAATGTGAAGTCTAATTATTGTAATGCCTTTCTGAAGTAAAGACACACTTGAGAGTATGGCTGACGAATGAGTACTGGACTGAACGAGCAGAAAATGTGCATTCCATCGAAAGATAAATGGAAGACCACAAAAGGTGTTTTTTTATTGTGAAGAATAGGATGTGCAAAATGAGAAGCATTCTAATACATAATTTGCAACGTATAACCTGGGCTATTGGCTGAGGTTCATCTTGCATGAACGCCCTTTTTATGGCTAAAGTGGTTATTATTCAATTAGTAGCTCTAACAAGTTAAACAGGAAAGTTTCTTTAAGAACTTTCAAGACTCTCATCTAAGAATTTCATTATGTTTTCAACATTTATTGTGTCTTTTGAGTTTTTTTAGTAGCAGTGTATAGTTGTGGCTTTTTCTTCTTATACTACACATAGACTTTTTTCTTTTTGTTTTTTTTTTCCTCTAAAGCTGAGAAACACCTCAGTCAGCTGTTTCCCATTCTGTACATGCACAGGTGATTTTTCTCCTCCTGTGCAGAATTTTGCACTTGTCTCAGCTCTTTAGGGCATTTCTCTAAAAAAAAAAACATTGCCAAAAATAGTTTTGAACTCTAAACCTGTTCTGCAAGATAACTGCAGCCCTGATAACTCATGTTACATGGAGATTTAATTAAGATATTCTTCTGTCTCCAGGTTATCAAAGAGTATTCCAGCTGGTGCAGCTGTCATTAAGTCTAGAAGGTGCCTTGATTTTAGAATGCTCTGACACAGTACATATGCACTCTAGGTGGCCAAACAAAAATGTTATTGGAGAAATTATAGACTGCAAGGAAACCTCAGTCTCTGAGTCATGAGGCCACTTGAGGCTATGAGTTCAGAAGAAAGAAATTGGCCAAAGCCAATGGTTTTGCTAATTGTTCCAGCAAAAGCCTGAGTGCTACTAATCAAAAAACAATTAAGCTGGGAATGCAGTCAGACTCATGAAGAACCGTGAGCTGCAGTTTGGTAAAAGTTGTATAATCCTTGGATTACTTAAAGTTTAATGGTAAATATTTTCAAAAAATTACTTATGGATTTAGATACTGAACCTGTAACACTCCACTAGAACTTCACTTCTAGTACTCGGTTCCTTTGTGTGTTGAGAAAACCAAGTTTTATAAGCTATGTAAGACTGGGTACCTTAAACATTTTTTTCTAAGATCTTAACTGGTCCAGAATTTCAGGCCTTTCAATTTTTATCTGTTTCTTGGTAACCACATAGTTAGGAGCTAAATTTGTTTGTGGTATATGTAATACTTAGATTTGTGATTCGAGATTGTTTAGTGCATCTGAGAAAAACAAAACAAAACCAAATCCAAACAGGTTAGACATCTCCTTTCAAGATCTTATTATTTGCCTTAATGTTTTCTCTCTTTTCTCTTTTATCTTGTGGCAGCAAAGACCCGAAGTATCTTTGCTGAAGGGACATTAAAACATTTCTGTGCAGAATGAAGAGAGCTAATCTGGTTAAATTCAACCATCTTGTGGGATCTACACTTCAAAAAAAGTCAGAAACATTTCAGGTTTGATATTTAATATGAATGAGTTTGTAAGGAGGCTGGGTCAGCTATTTCAGTTACTCACCATATGTCTCTGAAGGTTGAGGTTGTCCCTGAGGACAGCCAAAGTCCAGCACTGGGCACAGGTGATGTTTCTACTGAAAGCAGCTGCAAATGTACTGCATGCTTGCTCTTTCTTCTCTTACTCTTGTTTCTTTGTGTTGTTTCTGAAGTAATTTTGGATTTTACTTACAGTTACCTCCTCTCTTTTGAGTTATCCATCACTGCCATTTGTTGGTCAGGAGGCCTTTCACATCTTTCTTTGTCTTCTTTTCCTTTTCCTCCCATATGCTGTGCCTTCCAAAATCCTGAAACTTAGGCTGCCTAGCCCTGAAGCCATTACTATTTTTACTCTAATTTCTCTTTTACCAGCCCAAACATCACCATTAGTTTGTCTTAAGTCTTCAGTTTCTGCCTTCAGGAGCAGTTCTATTTTTAGCACACTGCTCTCACTTTTCCTGAATACTAAGATAAAAAACCCCTTAGTTCACATACAGATATGATCCGAAACCCCTTGTTGTGGACCACCCATCTTCCTTCATTGGTATCTTGTTCTTTATATATTTGTTAAATTTCTGTTTTCATGATTTAATTTTTATGTGTTTTTTTCCTTATATTTTTAGATTTTCTTATGAATAAGTTATTTCTTCTTATTTTGTCTTTTATGCTTTCGTACTTATTCATATTGTGTTTATTTAGTGGTACCCATTTAATAGGTAACGTACGAGAAGTCATAACTTTTTTACTGTATTCATTTACTTTAAATTATATTTCTAGAAAGTTAGTGCCGTTTTTTTACAGTTTGTCACAGGACAAAGTCTAGTTTTGTACTACAAAGATTTGCTGTCTTCTGATGACAGAATCTTTCATATTAGGTCTATTCCTTTCCTCATCCTCCATAGAATAATTGTATGTAGGTTATTTTGCTATGTGTAATTTAGTGGTCTAATCTGAGGTCTTCCCTCCCTGAATTGTTATTTTTTTACATGCTAAAGTGTAAACAGAACAACAGAGTTGGTTTTGTTTTGTTTACTTCATCTGTTTCATGTGATGCAAAGCACAAATCAAACTCTTTCTTATTAGAAACTTCAGCTGCCAAGAAAACTGACAGTCTTATTCTTTGGAAGGCCTAGAGCAAAATAAAAAGAGGAAAAAATATGGGTCATATGGCCAGAATATTTTTGGAGTGATGCTGTGGTAGAAATCTTGGCTTTGCCTGAGTTGACCCATGCTTGGCTATGTCTCCAGCTGTAAGTCTTTGCCATTTTATAAGGGCTTTGCCATTTTATGAAGGCTGCATACTGATTGTTTAATTATGTGGTAAAACTCTTCTGAGAAACCAAGATTCACCAGCATCACGGAATACATAGTAGGAGTTTCCACACTGACGTAGTTCTCATTCTCATAAGGTTTCCACAGTCACTTCATTGCATTCTTTTAAGAAGGAGACAAGTCTTCTTTATTGTCTCTGTAGTCTGATAAGAATTTATTTAATACCCCCAAATCCCACTTCATTGACTTGTGCAGCCTCTCCTCATTTCAGGCTCTGTGGCCACACTGCTGCTCTTGCTGATTTTTGTAACTACAGTAGGTTCAGCTCTGGTAGGATATTTTTCATTGCTGAAGCCCAAAATCATTGATAAAACCATAGAGTGTGGGTTGCTTTAAAATGTCTGAGCAGGGTGTAAAGGAAAACAATGAAGGTACCCCCAAAAGGCTAGGCGGGACTTAGGAAAAAATTATTTTTCAAGGGCAAGAAATCTGGCTAACGGCATGTGCAAACACCAGGCATGAAAGACCCCCTGCTTGCAGGGGCTCCAAGTGGTCTGTGACACAGCTATCTTTTCAGGGAATAAACTGTTCTGAAAGGCTGGAAAGGGAATGAAATCGAAGCCTAAGTATCCCAGATACCAAAAGGTATCTCTTGATCAAAAAGAGAAATCCTTAAATCAGCCTATCTCCTCATCATCTCTTGCACAAGGTCCATCCCCCCGCACACGGTTTCACTGCAGAAGAGACCAAAATTAATTGCTGAGAGTGGGAACAAGTACAAGCATGCTTGAAACTGTGTTGGATAATCATGGTTGTTTTTTGCTGGAGATTAACTTCAATAGACTAAAATGTTTTCTATATTTTATATGGTTGATTTAAACTGAATTCTGAATCATCTTTTAACCTATCTCTTATAAGATATTTTTCCCAATTTAAACCCGGCTTGGGCGTACAGTTTCTGTTATACTTTGGTTGGAAAGATTTCCTTCTTCTGCCATATCAACTGCTTATTGAGGAGACTTCATATGCAAAACATATAATATATATGCAGTGTGACATTTTGAGCTGACTAAGTAGTCTACATTTTTTGCTCCAAGTAAGAAACATATCCTTCTTTGAAGTGTTAGGTCTCTGTTCTTCTTACCTGTTTCCATAGATTTCTTTTTCTATGAATTTAACAGTATCTGTTTGGGGACCTTAAAATAAATCAGACTGAAACTGCTCTTGATATAAGAAGGCACGACTCCTAATGAAACTCAAGGGAATTATGTCAGCTTACCCAAAGATTGAACTTATCCTCTCTGTTTCATTGGGTCACTGGCACACAGTGCTTCGCTTTGTTTACAACACCCGAGGCCTGGTTTTGGAGAGGTAAAACTCCATGATGGGCTGTTACTAACCTTATGTTGTTTCCACAATGCATACTTTGGAAATTTTCATGCAATGTAGAGTTTTTGTATGAAGATCAGCTAGTGCACATCATGCATTTGTTTGGATTTCAGTGATAATTTTGTTTGGTAAATCCTGATTCTTGCCCTTTCTCACAAGATCTATGAGAAAACTTAGATCCTGGAAAGAATTTGTCAAACCATCTGGCATCCTCTGAAGTAAGATATCCTGGAGGAAAGACAAATGAGTAATGTAGGAGCAACTAATTAGCAGAGCACTTGCATTGTACTTTTCTACAGCATCTACTAACCTAGTTTATGAAAGAATAGGAGGTTAATTTTTAGAGCTAGTATTTTCCATGAACTGTAGAGGGAGAATTTATTTCAGGGTAGAGAATGCTTTCTACAAACTGGAAAAATATCTATTTTATTCCCAAATTAGGGAGCGTGATTGTAATGCTAAAAGTGTAATCAAGTAAGCATGTGCTTTGATCTGAATGCTATACAGTGAGTGATATACACATGTGAAGATGGTTTTCTTGAGAAACTGCATTAATCTTGTGTGGTCGTGTTTTTCTTTTATCAGACAAGGTTTTGAGGGTAGCATTGGCTGCTTCACTGCTAATATCGGATAGACAAATGACGATCAGTTTCCTCCCTCTCAGGGTGTCAGATGCTTTGTTGAATCTGTGCATCTTTGGGAAGGGTGACTTTCCTAGCAATTAAACTAATCTTCATATGGGATTTACATAATTATCACATTTCACCTCTGTTGAAAGGTAGCCAATAATTACTTTGTATTGATCATTCCTTTTTTTTCCAAGTTTCTCACTGAGTCTTAGCTGAGTCTGGTGAGAACATATAACATCCCTTATTAAGCTTTGCACGAAGAGTTGTCGTTGTAAAGCACTTCAGTCTCAAAAGGATTGACTGAGAAATAACATACACTTGGTTTGAGCAATGAATTATGTGTATGCGAGCAAAAGAGGGAGAATGGGAAAAGGTCTGAGAAGGAGATCCGATATACAAAATCTTTTGAGCTTTTTTGGAACCTGCAACTTGAAGGAGTTGATTTGCACCTGCTGATTATCTTGTCTAAAATAATCTTTTAATGAGTTGACATGAAATAATAATTTAATATAGCAAGCAGTGGTGATGGTAGGTGCAGTGAGGAAACATAAATCAGGCCTAGGGGAGAAGATGGGTAAGGGGCGTCAGAATTACTGAATCTGATTACCAGTTACTTTGAAAATTTTAGCTGATGAAGTCTGAACAAATGTCTACCTTGACTTCAGCAAGGCTTTCAACATATCTCTCACAATGTCCTCATAGGCAAACTCAGGACATGTGGACTGAATGAGTGGACTGTGAGGTGGATTGAGGCTGAGGTGGACCATGAGGCTGAATGACAGATCCCACAGAGTCATTATCAGCAACACAGGGTCTAGTTGGAGGCCTGTCACTCCTGGTGTCCTATTGGGACTAGGATTGTTTAACTTTTCCTTTAATGAATTGGATGAAGGGGCAGGTAACTCCTCAGGAAGTTCACAAAGCAGGGAGGAGCAGCCAATACCCCAGAGTGCTGTGCAGCCCTTCAGAAGTTGCTCAACAGGTTGGAGAGACGGGCAGAGAAGAACATTTGAAATTCAACCAAGGCAAACGCAGGGTCCTGCAACTGGGGAGGAATAACGCCAGGCACCCGTGCAGGCTTCGGACTGATCTACTGGAAAGCAGCCCTGTGGAGAAGGACTTGGGGTTCATGGTGGACAACAAGTTGTCCATAAGCCAGCAGTGGTCCTGGAGGCCAAGAAGACCAATGGAGTCCACCAGGAAGAGCATTGCCAGAAGGTTGAGAGAGATGATCCTGTCCCCTACTGTGCCCTAGTGAGGCCACATCCGTAGTACTGTGTCCATTTCTGGGCTCCTCAGGACAAGAGAGACATGGAGCAGGTCCAATGGAGTGCAACAAAGATAATTAAGGGACTGGCGCATCTCTCTTACGAGGAAAGGCTGAGTGAGCTGAACCTGTTTAGCCTTGAGAAGAGATGACTGAGAGGCAAATTCATCAACGTCTCTAAGTATCTGAAGGAAGCACCTCCAGAGGATGGAGCCATGGTTACAGAGTGGATAAGAGTGATGGCACATTTGGCAGCAATTTAGCTTGCTTGCTTAGTAATTTAAACTTGTTAGAAATGGGCATTTTAATATGGCAAAACGACAGGTGAAATACAAAATTAGTGCTTATACTTCACTAACCAGAACTTACCTAAACAACTTTGCTGTTGGAGCAAAGACACAGCTGAACCTAACTTGCACACCAAGACAGTGACTAAGATATGTAAGAGTGCTTGGCTTTATGTGCCCTTTGATGTTAGATAGGACAAAATGACAGGTATATTACACTTGCTTTTAACATTTGTGATGTTGTTGCTGTATCTGTGTGCTAAATTGAAGTCCAAGTATTGTTACAGGCTGATGATGAAACGAAAGGGATCCAGAGGAGTTTCGGTAACGTTTAGAAAACCTGTCTTGCATCTAGGAACTGGTTTGGCCACGGTAAATTTTAGAGTTTTGCTTAAGATCAACTAGTATCTTTATGAGGCAAGGGAGTAATGGAAACCAGATGCCCACATACACAGTAAAAATAAGGGGGAATTGGGTGTAGGAAGAAGCACTGTTGTGACCTGTTCACTTCTAATCAGCAGTAACTAGAGGGTCCGTGCAGGGCTAGCTCCACTCTCTAGATTTGCAATTATTTTTTTTTACCTCATGAGACTGTTGTGCTTGCCTGTTAGTAAGACAGAGTTAGCTTGACTAATTGTAGCTGAAAGAAAAAATGTATCTTTCATCTGCATACTGTTCATAATTTTATTTTAGAATCTTAGTATTCTAAATAATGTCTTCCTTTTTTAAAAAATTTTATTTATTTGTATAGGGCACCAATGCCTCTGCTCTGGAAAAAGACATTGGCCCAGAGCAGTTTCCAATCAATGAACACTACTTCGGTTTGGTCAATGTAAGTACCATTTTCAGTAGGAAAACAATGTATAGAACAATGGCTTTGATATTACTTGAACTTCACTTTGTTTCTTGGTTTTGTTTGCTTTGGTTTTCTCTCTTCCTGACTCAATTTTACTCTAAGGTAGAATTGTCTTTTTTATTTTTTTTTAAATGCTGCTAAGTTTCCAATTTCAGGCAAAGTGGGTTGCAAAACTGTATCAGATAGTTGAAGACAGCTTCATACACCTCCAAAGAAAACAGTTTACTGTTCTATGAATGTTTCCAGGGACTGGAATTTACACCTCAATGAATTTAGAAGTCTATTTTAGCTGTGAAATAGGAGGAAGTGATAGAAGTAAATACAAGCTTAGGTACAGCATTCTGTACTGGGGACTCTTAGGAGGAACTTTATTTGACTAAGGATTAACAAGTGAGAAGGATGTTTAATCAATTGTTCATCCCATATAAATGATACAGATGTAGTATTTCTTTCCATTGAAAATATTAGTAATTCTGCTACTGATCAGTAAGACAGAGCCCAGGAAGAGTATATTATTATATGGAAACAAACTTAATGATATCCACTACAATAAATACATCTCTTTCATGTGGAAACTTTATTTTGTATCCTAGTTAATTTAGAACGCTGTATTTTTCTCTGTGAAAGTCAGAGGTGGGTTTGGAAACACATCTCTTCAGCAGCTGCATGGCAAAATGGATGGTTTGTGACAGGGACACAAAAGTTAGAAGTTGAATGAAGCAATTAATTTTATTGTGATGCACAAGGATTAAGCTTGTTTTTAATTTTACATGGCAGTTTGGGAACACCTGCTACTGCAACTCCGTGCTGCAGGCACTATATTTTTGCCGGCCGTTTCGGGAAAATGTATTATCATACAAGGCCCAACAGAAAAAGAAGGAAAATCTCCTGACTTGCCTGGCAGATCTTTTCCACAGTATTGCTACTCAGAAGAAAAAAGTTGGAGTTATTCCACCAAAGAAGTTCATATCAAGGTTACGAAAAGAGAACGGTAAGTGTAAAACTGGAATCCTCTAAGACAATCCTGCATTGATCAGAAAAGTATAAATAAATATTGGGCAATGGGATCATAGTAGTCAGATGTGCAGGTTAGATTTGTAAATTGCTTTTAGTACTTTGTGGGGTTTAGATATTAATATTTTAGTATTTGTGTACAGGAGATTATGCTTGGAATAACTGTACTAGGTTTCCTATGTTCCCAGAGGTGAATGAATTAATAATGCTTCACAGCAGGGTGGGACAGACCGTACTGTACAGTGAGCCGGGGCTGGAAATAGGGTAACACTCTGCTGTAATTTTTAAATTCTTTTTTTGTGGAGTATGGCAGGGAGAAACAATAAGGGCAGTTGGCAGTACAAAAACTGTGTGACCTAGGAGTGCTACAAGCACTCTAGAACTATTCTAGAATACCCTGGAGGATAAGTAATTGGATATGTGTGGAGTGTTCAGTGAACTGCACGTGCACTGCTGCTTTTGTTCTTGCAAGTGGTGGAAACAGTCTTAATTTGTGACAGCTTTTGAGCATTAGGTTGGCAACAGCATATGCCTAAGCCTAATCTCGTAGTAGTTTTTCGTAAGGGATATGAGGAACATCTTGAGATAAAGAAGGCGGCCACACAGCTCCATTTTGTCCTGGATTCATATCAATGTGTGTGAGATGCTTAGAAACAGAGGACCTTTGAATGAAGAGGAAAAGTACAAGTCAAACACCTGGAAGAAATTGCTTCCTGATGACAGCATATAAATGGGCAGACTTCATTTTAGAGCAGAAGTTCGAAATTGTGACAAAGTTAACTCTGAGTCATCTAGTAATAAATACCCCTAGATTGTTGGGGATGGCTTTTAGAGACTGCATCTTATGTTTTTAGGTTTTTTAAATTAGGGCCAGATTCAATGTGTATTAACCTGCTTATGTGTATTAACCTGATTATGTATTCAGGCTAGACGGTACAAAGCTAAAGGTTCTGTTCAATGTTTTCTGAGGAAATCCATGTGAGATTTTTCAGGAGCAGGGGAACAAAAATGCATGCTTCTGGGAACACAGATTCTTTTCTTCTTGGACATGGTGGGCAAACTAAGCCTTCACTGGAAAAATCTGTACTAAATCACCACTGGGATAATTCCCACTGCTCCTGCAATAATTTCTTATTGAAGAGGACAAGTCTCTGCTCAACAGACTTGTGTGTGAAAAAATGAGCTTTGTTAGATGGTGTTATTATTACTAGGTGAGGTATGTTAACCTTGACACTCTGCCAGGTGCCCACCAAGCCTGTCTCTCACTTCCTGCCTCAGCAGGACAGGGGGTGAAAATAAGCCAAAAAAACCTTAAATGTTGAGATAAAGGTAGCTTAATTAAAAACAAACAAACAAACCAACCACAAAACACACTGGCAATAATCACATACAGAAGCAAAGCAAAACAAAACCAAAGATTTATTCTCTGCCTCCTATCAGCAGATGATTCCCAGCCACCCCCTGAGAAGCAGGGTCCTGGCATGCAAGGTTGTTTCTTTAGAAGCTGTATATTAATTTCCTTACATTTTATTGCTGAACATGAAGTCTCATGGTGTAGACTATCACTGGCCAGTTTGGGTCAGTTATGCCCCCTTCCCAGCCTCTTTCCCACTCCCAGCCTACCTAGAGAAGAGGAAAGTAGGAGAGACAGTCTTGATGCTGTGTGAGTACTGCTTAGCATCAACTAAAACACTGGTCCATTATGAACACCTTTTTAGCTTCATAATGTATGAAGCACAGAACTGTAAGGGCTAAGGTATGGGAAAGGTAACTCCACCCTGGCCAGACACAGTGCACTAGTATGTGTCAGCATTCAATGTCTTTGGTTTTCTCAGCCATCTGTCTTACTGTCAAAACCCTGTGGTGTTCTTAAGTGTCTGAGGGACTTGGAATATAAGGGCGGGGGTCGGTGCTGCCTCAAATCAGGTAGCTACTGTAAGGAATTAATTTAGGATGAGTCATGCTCTTGCTTTCTTCATTGACTGTAACAGGAGCCTACATAACCAATGCCAACAAGCATAACCTTCTAGACAGGTGAAGTCAGGCAAGCTGAAGCTTTCCACCAAAGTACCTTCACTGAAGCCAGGGTGACTGGCTGCAAAACTGCTCTTCTTTGGTACTTTGATGCTCTTCTAGGTATTTTGCAGAACAAAGACTAGTGCATGTATTTGGAAAAAAAAAGTCTTTTTTGAAGTAAAGGATATATTCTGCTGCACAAACCTTGACTCTCTTCTTCACAGATCTCTTTGACAACTACATGCAGCAGGATGCACATGAGTTTTTAAATTACCTGCTCAACACCATTGCAGACATTTTGCAGGAGGAGAAGAAACAGGAAAAGCAAAATGGGAAACTGAAAAATGGCAACATGAATGAAGCTGAAGAGAACAACAAACAAGAACTCACCTGGGTGCATGAGATTTTTCAGGGAACACTGACTAACGAAACTAGATGTTTGAACTGTGAAACCGTAAGCATTGGGATAGATTTTTTTTGGTTGTTGCCCGTTAATAGATAGATACATTTTATATATATAAATACATGAATCTTTTCAGACATCTGAGAATTGTGGATATTCCTGTAGAATTTACTTCATGAAGTGAGTATATTCTTTTCTAAAAATTTATTTTTATAAGCATTACCTGGCTAACCTATGCCAGGTTTTGCTGTCCTAGTACATATCTCTACAGTTAAAATTCTTGTTAGTGAATCAATACTCTTCCTTAGTACTGAAGCTTAGAGGGAAGGTATTCATATCATATTCAATGAATAAGTGAAATGTGAAGATGAATTTGTGTTAATTCAATTTTAAAATGTGACTGGTATACAGACAGTTCATTATTAATAAATTACACATTTTCTTTTGTCTCCCTAGTATTTTCTAGAAGTTGATGTTGGTTTGTAATCTCTTCTGTTTGAAGTAGAAGTAAAAATCAATTTTAGTTAGGAAACCTGATTGCAAGTCTCCTGCTGATATTTCTGGTTTTCAACCGCATCTTCCTTCTGAAAGAGAAAAGAAATAATTTTTTAGAATTGTCTATCTAAGGTTGCTGTATGAAAGAGTAAGATAGGGAAAAAACCTGTTTTGGGGAGAACAGTGATACTGACCTTCTGAAAAGTTTAGAATTAACTTCACTTAACCTTTGCTCACTAAAATAAAGTTGACACATGTCAAAGATAGACTAGTTTTCTCAACTGCTTCGGTAGATGATGGAGATAATAAAGAAGCTTCTGCAGAAAACTCTCTCCATCTGTCTCTAGGCTGTTCCATGAAGCACAAAGTTTTTAGTAGTATCAGGTATTTTGCTCCACACAGCTGATCCTGGCACCTCAGCACTACTGAGCCGCTGCAATTATTGGTGCAGAAATGCTATGAACTGGACCAGAAAGCTGTTCTGGCCTAAGAATAATGTGTTTTTACTCAGATCAGTACTGCAACTATGGGCTTCCTCTAAAGAAATCACAACTTTAGGTTAGCTCTGTTAAGTTGGGAGAAGGTGCCAAGAGAAAGTATCTTCAGACAGCAAGCTGAGGTTAAATATCTTTAGACACCTGAAACTAGGTGAGATAAACTCTACCCAGGTGCTGCCAGATGTGTAAAAGAACATATTCTGATATTTCTAATCATAAAGAATAGCTCTGTATCCAAGAAAATATGACTTTTCCAAGGACTTGAGTCAGAGGAGGGGGATGTGGAGAAGAGGTACAATAGCAGCCAACTACAAAAAAGGTGTTGGACCAATCCTGTATAAATGAAAACATGAGAGAAAATTTAAAAATAATTATTTAATCTATTTCAATTATAAAAACCCGGGTAACAAAAACAAGTTAAAATAAGTGAAAAATTAGAATCCTTTTTTAACTGGCAAGCTTCTTTCTATGATTGAGGCCTAATTCTAAATCACTGGTGAGTGTTTACTCAAACTGTAGTGAAGTTGAGATTTGTCCTCAGGTAAGAGTGAAACTGCCCAATTCCCTACTTGTATTTCAAAATGACCAAGCTTTGTGGAAAAATGCAGTGGTAGGTATTGCTGCTGTAGGAAAGCTTGTCTGTAGCTTCCTCTAAATGCAGAAATATTGTATACTACTCAAGATACTTTTCCACTTTGTTTTTCTTTGATTAGTGTATCTTGTAATCTTTGGGAAAGAGTAAAACAGACTAAAAGAATCCTTCAGATTCCCACAGTTCTTATTGTAATTTACCATTCAAAGCAGATTGAGTCTGATTTTCCAGACACCTTTAATTTTAGTCTGTATTATCCTAGCTCTAAGTATCTCATCTTCTCTTTCAGTAAATATTTGATGTGCTGAAATCAGTAACAAAATTCTTGGCTTCCTTGAGGTATTCAGATGAAACACTGTATTTTCCAAAGACTATTTCAAGTATTCAACCTCTTTCATGATATGCAGTGTGTCTGGCAAAACTCTAGTTCAAGCTGCAGAGGCACAATATTCTCTGAAGCTTTGTTGCTTTATCTTTCAAATTTTAGCTGTACATTTGTACTGCAATTGGTTGCTGCCAGTTTTGTGGCTTCCTGTCCCCTTTGGGTTAAATCATGTCTCCGGGAGGGCTTTTGTTTCAAGAACTGCTGTTCATTTCAATTGTGTGTTCATTATGCCTCTGTACACCTTTGAGAATAAAAAAAATCATCCTGCTAAAGGTGTGGCTCTGGATTCAGGTCTGATATGGGCTGCATTCACCAAGCTTGTAAGATCTCTGATATAACACAAATATGAGCTGAAAGTAGAACGTAACTTTGACATCCATAGAATTGCAAAAATCTTAACATGAGGGACTTCTGCCAGAATGAGGGATTCAAACCCTCATGGAAGTTCTTGATTTGAATTTTAGTATCATACTACCTGATTTAGTTATTCTAAGGAAATGCAACCAAGGGAGGCAAAATATGAAGGGTTAATGCAAAATTTCATAAACAAAATTGGTTGTTATGAATATGACTGAATTCATATACAGTAATTCTGCAGTCTTTTGACTCAGTTGAAATATCACAAGAATTATCCATTTGTATGATTTTTTTTGTTAATATTACTTCATCTTCAAAAGTAAACACTCTTAGTGAAAAATAATTGTCAAAGCAAAAATCAAGATCTGTCATTCTGAAAATACCTGGGCTTAATTTTTGAAATAAAAACATTTCATTATACTTTTTCTCCTCTTGTTCTAAGATATTGGAAATATCAGAATGATTTTGCAAAATATTATCACTTTGTCATTTTTATCTTTTGACTAAATAATTCAAAGATCAAAGTATTGACCAGGAACAATATTCAATGGGGAAATGCAGCTGTGTCAATCAGAAATATAAATGCAGTCTTTTGAATGCTCACTGGAGAGAAAATATAACATGGATAAATATGACATTTCCTGACAGATGCATATTTGGAAAATATCTTCATTACACTCTTAATAGTGGAAATAATTATCAGGAGTATGCATATGCAGGAATTATGTGATTGTATAGTATAATATACAATAATTTGTATAACAATATAGAAATTATACAAAGGGTAAACAAAATTCCATTAAATAAGAGCGTAGACTGTGTTGCATAATAAGAGAACATATGTAATGCACCAACCTCAGCTAATACAGGGGATAATAGTTGACCTTTAGTAAGCAGTAGGCTGTTGTCACTGGTCCATGATTGGTGGGATTAGATAAGTGGAACAGATAGAAGTTAAATTATATGAAAGCTGGGTTGGTAGAATTACTAAGAAATATAGTTTAAAAAAATAGAAGCATTGAAATGAATTATTTTTGTGCAATTTAATTCTACATAAATACCTCTGTCCTTTAGTATTTGCTAATGATGTAAACAGCATTTAGATATATGGCATCTCAGTTTCACATGTATGTTTTTTGCAATAGGTTAGTAGCAAAGATGAAGATTTTCTTGACCTTTCTGTTGATGTGGAGCAGAACACATCGATTACACACTGTCTAAGGTAAATGAATGGATCTCTTTGGCAGATAGTTTTCTCTAGCTGCTAAAATTTCCAAGTCTAATTGGCACAGAAAAGTAGAATAACATTTGGTTTTGAACTTCTCCTAAGCAGAAGAAAAAGACTTTATACTGCTTGTTTCCTCTAATGACAAAAGATACATTAATGTACTTGGTTTTACTCACTTTCTCTTCCAATGTATGTGTTTAAAAGAGAAGAAAAATCATCTCTTGGGGAATAGTTGATTGCCTTTTCATCTAGAATTGCTGCAGAATAATAATTGGCTTCAAAGAGTTTTAAGTGTGCTTATCTGTAAGTTTCTAGTCAAGTGATTTGTTGATTAGGACTTATGTGTATATTAAAAGTTAAGTGTGTTCTTTGTAGAGTCCCTAGAGGGCAAAAGATTTCAAAAGTCTACTTTTCTATTATACATTTCTTATTCTACATCTCATCCTAAAATTATGTGGAGAAGTCTTTTATTCTCAGTTCTTTTATTTTCAGTTCTCCTACTACTACATTCTTAACTGTTAAAAAGTACTTTAGAGATCAAAATAATTTTCAGATGTGCATGGATGTTTTTTCTGAGAAGTTTAAAATATCCAGGGTATTGGCATTGATGCAATAAACCATTACCTATATTTAAGACAATATGTTGCTGCTCTAAGGTAGTGATTATCAATTGATCAGACTCTTTCAAACTCAAAAATTGCTGCCAAGGTTGGAATGATATTTGTCGGTTATTCTGGTGTGCCTAGGAAGAATTGCCTGGCGTCCTATCCCAAGCTGGGAGTTACAGAAAGAGAAATCATGTGAGATACTAACTACTTCCTGAGTCAGAAAGCAGTGATTTCTCTGTGGATACCACAAGAATACTAAGTAACTTCTGTTAATTACAATTTTAAAGTGCTAGGTCTAGTAAGTTTTTTCCTGCTCAGCTGCTTGTCAGTCTCGTGTAGGATACTGTAGCAGACATTAGTCCTCAAATTGTCCAGACTACACTAAGTAGCTTCATCGTAAAAAGTGAGAAAACCGAAGGGTGAATTTGGAAAGCAGAGCACTTTCTCTTTTTTTTTTTTTTTTCCCCTGTAGTCTCTTTTTCTGTTCGTATTCACCAATAATTGAATTAGTATCTGTACTACAGGCTTTTGTTTGCACACTTTCAAGTTCCTCACTTGAACTTGTCAACATTATTTGCCTTTCCTTATGGTGTTGAAAGTCAACTTGAAATCACCCTGATGAAGGGAGGCTGAAGTGTGTGTCTTCTGAAGTCCTTTTTAACCTGAGTTATGATTTGGTTCTGTGTGATACAGTTACTGGAGACAGAGCTCTGACTTTTTCTTACAGTTGTGTTCGGTGAACTTCTTAGAAACTGCTGCTGTACATACACTGCCATCTGCCCTTCAGCTTTCTCCAGTTTTTAATTCAATTTCTTGTTTGTTAAGCTTCTTGGAAACATTTTGCTTGGAAACACTATTTTGTGAAAGGCAGAGTACTTCAGTAAAAGTACCAATAGCATTTCTATTACTGAGCTGACAATGGCAATAACTTGATATAGAAGAATTGCATCTGCACTACTGCAACCAACAAGTGAATGGTGGATCTGAAAGTGATTGCAAGAGGTTAGCCCCTGTCTCCATCTCGGACAGGATGCTTAGCCAGCCTGTTCTAGAAGAACTTTTTAGCAGCAGTAACTTGATTGCCTATCTTAATCCTTCCTGTTATTACCATTGAGAAGTTTTTCCTTCTGTGTAACATGAATATTCAGTTTTTCATTTCAAGCTTATTTCTACTTGTCCTGTGCACTCTGGAAACAAACAGGGGTTGCCCCACTTCCTCTTAGCAGTAGTCTTTTACATACAGGAAGAATGTAATTGCATTCTTTTTAATATAAACTGCCTCATGTCATTCAGCTTTTCCTTCTCAGGCTATCTTCTCTAGATTTCTGCTCGTGTTCATTACTCCTTGGCTTTCTCTCTAACTGAATCACTCTCTTGAACTCTACCTTTTTCCATTGTCCATTTTGGAAATAATGGAAATCAAAATCAAAAAAGGGTAATAACTTGGGTATTCCTATTGAAAGAAACCACAAAAGCACTTACACTTTATATAATAATGCATAAGACCAGAAAGCAATGAGAGGAAATACATATTCTATCTGAATATATGTTTTCTAAACAGAGGTAGAAATGCTGCTAGTGTAAAAGGCAATCAGAATAGGTGATGAGTCTCCTCCAGGTCAGTCTGTAAATAGTGGCCTGTACTTACCATTCAAGAAAAGAAGTTTACAGTTCTCAGAACACCTGCAATGTAACACCTCAGCTGTAATGTAATATTAGAGGTGACAAAAAAAATTACTGTCTTTTTTTTTTTAGTTATGTGCTTTTTTGTACCTAAGATTCTCCTCCAAAGAATATCAGCACTGTGACTTCCAATGATTTTTTTTTCTGTGAACTAAGAGATGCTGCCAAACTAGCCTTCCTCTGCTTCTGTCCCTTCAAAAACTCAATTCAAAAACATCTCCAAGTGTATTTATTTGATCAGGATTTACAAAATTTTCTATACTATCTACTACTTTCCTGTGTGGAAAATTAGAAGGTATAATCTAAAAACTTCCAGATGATTGTTCAAGAGGTTAGAGGACGCAGGAAACTGAGTTCAATTTATTTCTTCTGTGTAAGAGAATGCAAACCTATCTTATGAAAGAACACCATACAATGTGAGATATTTGGGGATGACGAAAAGTGCACTTGAAGCATTCTGCAAATAATTTTAAAAGGAACTGGATGAGTTGAGTGACTACATCCAAGTCACTACGCATCTCCTTTATGTGTGAGAGATAGATATAATTCCAATTTCGAGATATCTGACCCTCCACTTGTATAATATGGAGGGTCTCAGCTCCTAAAATAGCTCTGTAACAGCAGCCAGATACCGTAAGTCTCTTTGCAAACCCCAGTACAGCTGCTGTAGATGTTTCAGAAAACCAGACTCAGTGAAGAGAGGATTTCATCCATAGTGTCTTTTAGGGTTCCAGTTCATCATCCCAAGTGGGGTAAATATATTCAGATCCTTTAAGAATTGATAATTGTATTTATTTACAGAGACTTCAGTAACACAGAGACATTATGCAGTGAGCAGAAATACTACTGTGAGACTTGCTGCAGTAAACAAGAGGCACAGAAGAGGTAAGTGAAGAGCCGGCTGTTTCATCATGTTTCACCTGGGCTCTGACAAATCTTCTCCTTGATACTTATTTTATTAGATGTCTAGAACATACCTTACATCCCAACATCATTTTCTGTGTGGGCCAGAGAACCTGTAGACAGATTCAAAACATATGTCTTAGTCTAGAAGCTACTGGTAGTTGACTGTTGTTACTTACAAAGTGCTTTTTTAATGCAGACATTTGCTTATTAAGGAATGAGAGAATGGCTTTGAACTGGTCAGATGTTTATCATATATGCTCTAATGGTTTTGCAGGATGAGAGTAAAAAAACTGCCAATGATTCTTGCCTTACACCTCAAGAGATTCAAATATATGGAGCAATTGCACAGATACACTAAGCTGTCTTACCGTGTAGTATTTCCTCTGGAGTTACGTCTCTTCAACACATCTGGTGATGCCGTCAACTTAGATCGGATGTACGACTTGGTGGCTGTTGTCGTTCACTGTGGAAGGTAATAGACTTTCATGTGTATCACCAGCTATTGCCAGGTGTATGCCAAGGGCAGGGGCATGCCTGACAAAATGTGAGGGAATGGAAGGGAGGGCTTAAACCTTGCTGCTGCACTGACCTGCATGTGTCTTAGACTAAACCTTTTAGCCATCCTAACTTGCAGTAAATCTGTACTTGTTTAAGAAAGAAGGTGTCAGGTCTCCATTAGTTATAAGTTTGGATTAAATTAATGAAACTATCTTCTTCCTCATGAGTTCACTTAGAGAGCTTGGGAGCCAGGACACTGTGAGGGCCAGAGGCTGCTAGCATGTAGGTCCCACAATAGGTTACCTTGATCTCCTGTTAAGGCAATGAAAAGGATAGTTTTAATAAAGCCTTTCACATATGAGGTATTGTAAAATATGAAACAAACAAAAGAATCCTTCAGCTTCTAGAAGTATAATTTGTTCTTTCTTGTCTCAAAAATGTTGACACCAAGCAATTTTCCCTTTTATATTTGGTTCACAAAGTTTTTAAAATATTTGAAATAGCTTATGTCTGCCATGAGCAACTTGTTAACCCCTCTATGAGTTATTTTGCAAATGGTCCTGGCACAGATGAGAACAACACATTTAACTTTCAGTTGATGAATTTGCAACAAATCAATAAGGACTTAGTGTCTACTGTACCACCAGGGGTGGGTTTACAATGTTTTTCATGACATTTAGTTATAATTCTGCTTGCATAAAGCAATGTGACTTATCAAAATGGACTCAGTAGTATTTTCTAATATTTTGTGGTTTGGGTTTTTGTTTTGCTTTTTAGTGGACCAAATCGAGGGCATTATATCACTATTGTGAAAAGTCATGGATTTTGGCTCTTGTTTGACGATGACATTGTAGAGGTCAGTATGCTATAGTCACGAGTACAACTTTTGTATTTATGTTCTCTTCTCTGTTTGGGTTTGAAATTCTGATCTAGGTAGAGTTTAGTAGTCTGCAAAGATGCAGTTTGGTTATAATGTGATGCTTAGCCCAACTCTGTTAGGAAGTAAGATTGTAAAGAAAATTATTAATCTTGTAGTTTGTGCTCTGTCAATGTCAGAGGGAGTTGTTTTATTTCAGAGAAACATCAAATGTTTTTAATATCAGAATTTAAGTGTTCGGACTGGGATGCCTATTGACTTCTATGAGTTAGACCAGCAGGGCTCAGACTTTGAACATTGCCCTTTCACTGCTTAAATTGTGAACAGAATTTTTTAATTGCTACCCCAAAACAAATAACCAAATTTGTTTTTTCTGTTTATAAAATTATTTAATCTGTGTTTAGTATTTGTTTTATCTAACAGCATATTAAAAAAATATTTATTTTGCAGAAAATTGATGCTCAAGCTATTGAAGAATTCTATGGTCTGACCTCTGATATATCAAAAAATTCAGAGTCTGGCTATATTTTATTCTATCAGTCAAGAGAGTGACTTGGCAAGCTGTGATAATTGCGCACAACAATGCTGCATGCAAAAGAAGGTGATGGCTTTCCTGGACTAACTTTTACACAGACCACGTCTTGGATGGCTCAACAACAATATACTCTGTCTCCTACTAAATGATCTATGTGATATTGACTATAACCGTCCATTTTTGACATGCAGAACTTAGTTTTCGGGGGGGGAGTGGGGTTGTTTGTAGTTTTTAAGTCTGATTGAAGAACTAATTGCGGTCAGATTTTAGTGGAATTTATATGGACTATCATTTACAGATAATAAGATTTGGATGTCAACTGTTAAACCAAATCCAGATAGAGTAGTATTTTATATGGAAGTGTTCGTTACATTTAGGGCAAAATTATTTAAAACTTTCTAAATGGTTTGGGGGTGTGTTGATTTACAGAGAATTCCTTGAAATACATCCTGACATATACTTACCCATTTTAAGTGTAAAGAAAAAAAGTCTATCTCATGGTAATTGGAATTGTGGTTGTATAAGGGGTTTTTTTACATGTTACTTCGCTGCAGAAAAGATATTCTTCCAAAATCGTTTAAACTTTGTGTTGTTAAAAACTTTTAGTGTGTAACCTCAGGCCTAAAACTCACACGGAGGGATATAAATTACACTGGAACTAAGTAGTTCTTTGTGGTCAGGCAATTTGTTTATCATGAGATATTACAGATGAGGTGAGATTTCAGAACTTATACAGTGCTGGAATAAAGCAAATGAGATGACACACATGATAAAGAGCTAATTTACCTTTATAGAGATTGATTTTATCTTTTTGTTAAGAGCTTATCTTTTGCTAAAATGATATCATAGATTGTTTACTCAATCAAATTTGCGAAGATTGCAACACTGCTTACGTTGTAAAATTTTCATCAGGAGTGAAATCACCCGGTGCATTTAAACAAGCGTTATTTGTACATAAGACAAGCTTTTCCCTGCAATTTTCTGAATATTAGTGGGTCACATTTTCATTTGTTAAGACAGGGTCCATTTCTTAGAAATATAACAACCACTAGTTTACACACTATCATGTATTTATCATCTCTAACATTTTGGTTATATTTCACAGCATTTTATCACCACAGAAAAAGATAGGGCTTTGGAGTACTTGATTTTAGAAACATCAGAAGGCTTAGTACAGAAGGCTTAGTACAAAAGGCTTAGTTTATGATTTTACTGGGTGAATTTTGCTGGCACTAGTCCTGCACTGGCTAATAAAATTTCTGAGCTCACATACTGGAATATGGCAAAGAATGAATGTAGAAGAAAGTATCTGTAGGGTATGAGAAGGGATTGAAAGTGGCTTGAGACAGTGGTAATACCGGGTAACTACCTTGTTCACTTTGGCACTTTCACTCCATTATACAATTCTTGAACTTCAATAGCCAAAGTCTTATTCCAGCGATGTCAACAGCAAAAACACTCTTCTTGTCTTCAAGGGGACTGACAGCTGGTTCTAGTATTTATAAGAAAATACTCTCATCTCACAGAATTTATTTCTATTTGTTATATTTCATTCACTCAGTATGTGTTTATTAGACAATGTTGCTTTTTGTCCTTTTCTTTAAGAAGCCTGCCTGCCACTTTATGGCTGACACTCCATGTCAAGAAATGGCTTTTGAAGTGCAGCTACATCTCATATTTTAGTCTTCTGCAGGAAAAATAATAACTTTTTCATTGTACTCTACTATGAATGTGAAATATCATTTGTTAAATAATGGTGAAAATTAAGTACTAGCTTCTGCTGTAACATCATTTGAAGTTCAGTTGGATTTATCAATGGCCACTTTGTAAACAAAGGCAATGTAGCACTTCACACTGAATGAGAAACAGAAGTGGACTTTTCAGCTAGCATTACTCGTGATTTGTCATGTTATTACACCAATGTAAGAAACCAGACATAGAATGTAACCTTAGAGTACTTACTTAGGTGAACAATAGTAGTGGTCTACAGAGATCGCTCACAGGAATGAAGGCTCTCATGCAGGCTCAAGACAAGCTTAACTGGGATTCTGCTCCTGTTCTTTCATTGATGTTAGAATGAAATGTTCTAACACAAAAGACAGAGACTTCAACTCCTACCAAGGCCCAAGAGTTTTTACACCGAAAAGCTAAACTTGCAAATCCCTTTTTGATGGGTGTATTTATAAGCATTCAGAATTTCCATATAAAACTAAAATAATCATTTGCCTTTTAAAATGAGTAAGGTTTCCTCACTGTGAATGAAGTAACTTTCTAGATCAGCATTAATCAATGCTGGTCCAAAGGTCTGTACTTTACAGTTTACTGCCCAACTTTCTTAGGGTTTTCTTTAGTTTTAAAACAATCAACAAAGCAGATATTCTTAAGGTATCGTTTGAATCTTCAGGGCTCATATTTATATGAAAAGTAATTTTTCATAATAATTTTTCAATCAGTTCAATTTTAGGAAATATTTTCCATATTTCAATTGACTTATGTGAAAATTGATTTGTAAAATGTTAACAGTATGAATTCATATTTAAATACGTAAGTATAAGATAATAATCTTTGGCTTCATTTGGTTGCAAGACAGCTTTAGATTGCAGAACATATAAATCTATACAGTATGTTACTGAGAGTAAAATGGCTAGAATAAGCCTAATTCATAAAATTAGTAGAATAAGCATTTTGAATTCGTGCTAGCCCTTGAGAAGGTCACAGCATGGATATCACACCAGTCTGACATAAGCTCTGAAAAACAGTTGAATACACCCTTTATGATAACACTGGCTAAACTGAGGAATATTTTATTTGGATTAAAAAGAGAATTACAGTCAAATTCTGTAAATTAGATCAAGTCTGTAGTGTGCTGAATGTCTGGTCTTCAGTCCAGCAAAAGCTGTCCATCACAGCTGTTTGAACAGTGCCAGTCTAGGCAGAGGAACTCTACTCAAATTGACCACATTCACACAAATTTTACAGGATTGGGATCCCCAAAGGAACAATCATATAATGTAAATTATTTTAGTTAATTAAATAAAGTGTAATCTTTTTTGTCTTATGCTTTTGCATAGATTTACAGTCCTTTACAAAAGAATGGCAAAATAACTAAGACAGTAAAAGCTTTTCAGCTAGCAGCTACAAAACAAAATTCTAGCATGGATGTCTAATAGTATTCTGTGCTTCCTTAAAACGACTATATTTTATGGTGTCAGGTTCCAAGTATATTAGGCGTAACAACAACTGAATTTTTCCACTTGTTTCATAAGCTATTGCTGAGATGTATTGTCCATTTAGAAATCTTATTAGTGTATTCTTGCTTAGAAAAAAAGAACAGTTTTGTCTTGTGCTGTTTTTCCACTAAGCCCAGTGAAGCAATGCAGTGTTAATAAGTTATCTTAGAGAATGAGCTCAGAACTCAACTTTAATATTTTCCAGAACAGGCTGTCAGGATTTTATGTAATTTCTACTAAGGGGGCATAGCAGAGGGAGGCAGAAGAGGAGAATGATGGAAAACCCGTACCAACGAAGCAGAACATCTTTTCGAAATAAGGTCCCAAAATTACTCCTGCCAATTTTATTTTAATGATTTTGTTACCTCAGAGTACTAGATAATGTATTAAAAGTCTTTTTTCTTTAGTAGATGGAGTAAAGAAAATAAAGCAGTAGGTGTTTGCTTTATATCAGATTTAATAAAGATATTAAAGACCTAACAAAATGAAACAGAAATTCACTTTACATGATGAGTCCTAAAGTGCTACCACACTGTCTTTTATCTTCAGACATTAATTTCATTCACTTATCTATTACAGCATCATGTATTTGGCCGCTGAGATGACAACTTGCAGCTGCCAGGTTTGAGAGGTTTGATGCCTCTCAGCAGCAGGCCCTTCTGGTTTTGTCTCTTTTTTGCTGTTTATGGCTGAGAGGTGTGAGCAGTGTCTTTTACAGATGAATGAATACTACATTTTTTTTTACTACAAATTTTAACAAGTTTTGGCTGTGTACTTTTTCATTTCTGTAGCCTTTACTTTTTTTGTTTTAATTTATTTTTAATTTTTTTGTCTGTTATTGTATTTGAGTAATAACTTATGTGGTTAACACTATTTGTTTTATTCTAATTTTTATGTACTTTGGTTTTTAAAAATGTTATCAACCCATGCACTTTAAGCAACAATGTCAATCTTGTGCAATTCCAATCAGCCTAATACTTTGCTTTTGTCTTACTACTTTTCCAGCTGTTTGCTTGTGATCCAATGTCTCTAGTTACAATCTAATTCCCAATTTTAGGCTTGTAGTCCTAGTTGGGTTGTAATTTTGTGAACCCCAAGTATTTTCATACATATTTGTTCATGCATAACAAGGGCACTATGTGTCTGCTACACATAACAGTATGCACCTAACAAATTGCAAATACAGTGCACATTTTACAGGGTTTTTTTTGCATTCTGCCTGCTAACACATCTGATAATGACTGTAATACTTTAAACTGTGGCACAGTTATCAATGACTAGAATTTTAAAAAGCTCCAATTCTCACAAGTTATTCTTGGCCATTGTGTGAGTGCTGGCAAGGAGAGCAATCATTTTTGGCTTTCTTCTCTCCACATGGGCCCATATAAAGCAAAGAGATAATGACATAAGACAAGTGTTGGTTACAGTAAAATGATGTTTTTTGGTAAAATGATGGTTTTTTAGAGGACGGCATCTGTGGTGTCCATAACAGAAAGTCACTGACTTTCTGTGCTGTTCATGCAAGGGTTAGTCCTACTGCTTTAGGCATTGTATTTTCCCTGATCAGTGAAAAGACCAGGGCTTTTTTCTGTTGCATCAGATATGATACTGATATGATATCTTCTCAATTTAAAATGGCACTTACTATGTAAATAGCCCCTGGCAAGCCTCAGTAGAAACCCTTTGAATTTTTTTCTAGTTAGCATGCATTACTTCAAAGAGATTGCTGCAACCTGTCTGTAAGATTTATTCTGATAGCACACTTCTTTTGCATACAAGGTCAAATAACACCTTCCGAGAGGTGTGTGCTCACCTGATAGGACCATCTGTGCTAAACCCACACCATTTTACATACCGATGATTCTTTACTCCCTAGGAGGTTTGCTTGCTGGCTTTGCCCAAATGATTTAATATGAATCTGCAAATAACTCCCTTTATTCATGGTCTCAGAGTTGCTATAATTCATTAATAAATTCTACTTCATTTGATTATCAAGACTGAGACTATTGTACAATGTAAAATGAATTGACTTGTGTGTGCCATTCACAGTGGTCAATTTAACAGCCTAATGCTTCTGATGAAAGCTGTTACAAGTTGCAACTTCACTGTATGTATGAATATGAAAGAATAAATGACTTCCCTGTGATAGCACAGTAGGTCTGTAGGAGAAGCTGGACTGGCATGCAGCTTCTTAACCCTCAGTTTGTACCCAGCTGAAGTTGGTACTCCATCCTTTTTATAATCTTAACTCTTCTTCCAAGGGGTTCCAGGGCAGCAGAACCAAAACCTTTGTGAAGACACCTTTCAGTTCACCAAAACATCTTGCCTGCTGCAGTGGACAATTAATGAATATTTGCAATCCCTTGGTCCCTGCTCCCCAAAGCCTCATTAATACACATATATCGCTTAAAATGTCTGAGCTTAAACATCAGCTTTGTATTTGCAATTGTGTTCATGTTTGCAAATGTTCCAAGGCAGATTAATATTCAAATACTAAATTGTTTCCTAGTCCTCTTTCAATTCTCATGGTAACAGGAAGAGCAGTATCAGGACAGCCATGCTACAGTTTCCAGTGCATTTCCTGGACACAATTGTCTAGCTTCAGTGGCTTTTGTTAGGGAAGAATTACCACAAGCTCCGTAACTTACCATGACTCTTTAGGAATAAAGTCACCACATCCTATACAAATATGAGTGTAAGGTAGGAGGAAGAAGAAAGAGAAGAGGAAGAAATATAGAAAGGGCTGTTTTTTCAAAGGCTTTGAATATGTATATCTGTTTGTAAATATGTAGTCCCTCTCTATCTTATCAAAATTCTGCTTAAATATTTTGTGCCAGTTTTTTAAATGGAGTAAGAAATAGTAAAATTATTAGGCACACAATTGGAGACACATAAAAATACTGAAGTTCTAGCAAAGCATACAATGCACAGTGTATCTGTGCACTTGAATATCTGCTCTTTTGAAACATCATGTACATGTAATTAAACCCTGCGCTACCTTCAGAACTGTAAGAAAAAAATCATCTTCATTATTAAGGTTGTAACATAAGAAAATAGTATTTTCTCCTGTTAACTTGTTTATATTTTGCATAAAATAAACTCTGTAGCTGATCTTGCTTCCATTCAACTTGCTTTGACTTCACCTGGAGCCAGACTAAGGCTGAGCATTGATGTTGGTTGTTACACAATATGCTTCTGAAAGTCAGGGACCTGTATTCTTACAGATGACGAGACTGTGGAGGCTTGTTTTTTATTTCTTTTAATGGGGTCGCTGCATTTTAAGTGACTTCAGAGAATATTTCACCACTTGGGCTGACTGCCTCGGAAATGTCTTAAGAGAACGAGTTTTGCATGCAGTTCATTGGTTTTCTTGGTGGAATTTACATAAAATTGTATGATTGAGGTGTACCTAGTTAAAGCACACCACTGATCTTGTCAATGTTTTTGAGAGCTAAACCTGAAGAGAATAAAAATCAGCCAGAATTGAACTACCTTTTGCATCAGGGAACTATGAGCCCTTTTAATGTGAGATTTTACGTGTAACTGTTGGAGTGGGAAAGGATTTTGTTAATCAGATCTTAAATTCTGTCAGAGAATTGAAAGGTTCCTACTGTCCGCTGACTTTTCTGAAGTTACTCACTGGCAAACACAATTTACTATCTCAAAAGGAAGGTAAATAAAAGGCTGGAGGTTCTTGCTCCTGTATAAATGCATTCTCATTATTCCCTCAGAATCGTTTAGGGAACCCAAATCAAACATAGCTGTCAAACTGCATGTTATATTTACAGCTAACACACTGTAAGATTTATGGTACGTTGGACTACCAAAGGACTAGGCTGAAAAACACTTCAGATCTTACAATACGTATTTCCTTTCAAATTAAAAACATTTGAAGCACCTTCAAATTTTTTCCTGGGTTATTGGAACATAAGCTTTTATCTGCAGAATGGAGACAGAAATTTAAAACATGGGAGATGACTAAGTAAATCACAAATCCATTCTTTCAAAACATTTTAAAGAAATAGAATTTATACTGTACGTACAAAGAAACCAAGAGAAGGTTTTCAGGAGCAGGGTTCACAATCACTCTACATGGGCTCCACTAGAATTTCTCTCACTTCAGAAATGCATTTTCTGAGAAGCTATATGATGTTTACCTATGTCTCTCTTCTTTATTCCTTTGTTTGAGTTAGTATAATTTAATGTCATTTAATCTCAATTGAAAACTTGAGTATGGTAGGAGAAAATGTTGACTCCTCATTTAAATACACTCACCAAACTTCAAACAACACTTATTAGACATGGAAGATGATGTATTTGGACATGTTAACTTCTTTGAATGTCTGTGTGTAACATAAACATCAAGTAAAAATTTTTAAAGAGGAAAAATAGGGCAGCCATTTTCAATACATATAAATATATATATGGCAAAAGAACATTTTAATTATCTATTCTGATAAAATGTTGTTTTTATTACTTTTTTAACAAATAGTAGAAGATTGCCATGTTAAAGTTCACTCACCCTCACTGCATGACACATTTGGTTGCTCCACTGTGCCCCCTTTATATTGTTCTGGGTTTTTCCCCATAAGCCATTATATATGCACTTCTTCATTTTTCCTATTACTCCTGTAATTTTGGACAGTATCATCTACCATTCTAGCTCTCATTGAATGGAAGAGTGCTTAGCTTCTCTCTCTACGAGGGATTGTGATATCAATCCACCAGATTCAGTGAATTTTGCAGCCATTTTATATCCAGTATTATAAGGCATATTCACAGCACTCATCCTTTGGGAAGGATGTTCAGGAAAGCAGCAAGGGCTATAGACTGAACAGGAAAGTCTGTGCTTTCCATTCTCATCCATGTCAAGAACTTGTTGTATTACATGGCACAAATAATGCAACCTCTCTCTTCCTCTATTTCCCAGCTAGAAAAATTAATATGTCAATATTTATTTATCTCAGAGAACTAAGGAGCTTAGATCAGAGAAGTAGAGGCTGTAACCTCTTATATGCACAAGAATTAAGTTGTCATGGTTTTTTTTCCTTTTCAGGAAAAAAAGCAGTCATTAACAGTCATGTGTTAATAACTGCAGCACTCCCTTCCAAGGGGGGAGATTTGCAGACAGTAAGGCTAGCTGACTACTATTTGACAGGAAAAGATTTTTACAAAGACGCCAAACAACCATCCAGAGTTGACAGGAATGAATTCAGTGATACAAACGTGCTCCAAATTTATCCTGAAAGGTCAGTACTACTGAATTTTATTTCCAAGTAACATACCCCACCATAACCCCAACCAAAGTCAGTGTGCAAAGATGAGGACCGGAGCGATCTAACAAGGAATTGCTGCATCTTTCTTTCAGCTAACTCTCTCACCATGACTATATCTAGAGATTTCAAAGGAAAGGGGGAAAACTCTATTTCAGACAGCTTATGGAATAAATGACCCATTAAAGATCATTTCCTTCCAAAGAAAAGAAACTTTCTCTCCAAGCTTACTCAGATTATTGTTGTTTCTTTTACAGATAGGAATTAAGCTGCTGGGTTATGTGTTGCATACTCCCTGGTTCTTTATGTAGTTGCTTAGCTAATTTCCCCCCCAAAAATACTTTGTCACTCATAATTATTTTCCAATTATATATTAGATAATAAGATGTTACCATGCTATTTACAGCGCAACTTTTTATTACTTATTATAACTTATCTCGGGCCCTTGGAAGGATTTTAGAATGTTTACAAGATCATCAACAAAACTTACCTAACAAGGGTAAGATAATACCTCAAAAATCAAACAACCAGAAAAAAAAACCAACAAGCAAAACAAAACCAAACAACCCCTCAATGCTTTTATAAAGTTAAATAGCAAAAAGACAAATATTTTAATAGAAAGATTTTTTCCCCAAATTCTGTACTTAAAGTGTCTTGGGTTTTGTACTCATCATTTTAATCTTACTTTTCGTATCTTCAAAGCAAAGAAGGAAGGAATTGGTTAATATTCATAAAGGGGAGTAAGAAATGCTGTGTTCCTTTTATAAAGGGTAATTCCTTTCCCACATGGGCATTTGGAGCTCATATGGATCAGGTTCCAAACAACCCCCATTTCATGTCTGGAACAAACAATATGCAATATGCAGAAGTGAACCATCCTCAGCTGTCACTGTGATAGATTGGTATTTTCAAGACCTGCTCCTCATTTCTAATGTTCATTTGTATTAGGTTCCCTTTACTGGTCACCAAACAGAAAGAAGGCAGTTATTCTTTTCCAAAAGCTGGCAAGATCTGTTGTAGAAGAAAATTTCCATTTAGCTGAATGTTAATTTTATAATGCTGTCTAACTACAGCAGAGTAGTTTGCTTCCTCCTCACATTCCGCATACACAAAGCCAGGAAAGGACTCTACCAAACCTTCCTAATTTCCTTGAGTAAATTAGGCAAAGCTGTGTCAATGGGTGGCTTTTCTGCTTAATAGAGATACTTCACAGAACAAATAAGAGTCAAGGCCATTACACCAGAGGGTCACTGTTCTTTGATTTCAGCCATATCAGCTATGCAAAACAAAAATGTTTTGTTCTTAGCGCTTTCCTTAGTGTTGCCTTTACTCTTTAGCTTCACAGTCTTCTAATAATCATCTCAGTATTCTCAGACTTTGGGAAAGGTCAAATCCAGACCTCACGCCAGTTCCAAGTTTTATGGGTTTGATGTGAAAACATAAGTAACACTTGTTTTTAGAAACAGCACATAGGACCCAAGTGGCCTCATATTAGAACTGCTGTGGGTTTACAGGCCATATGGTCCAAATCCATTTACAAGTGGCAAAGGCTAGATAGCTTGTGCCCAGTCTCCTGCTGGGTGACACAGTGGATTAGATAACCAATGTAAATGTGTAGCACGGGGACTCGTAAGAAGCAAGGATTTTTTTCTAAACATTTAACACATCATCCCCTTCTACTTGCCTCTCAATACAAAATTTCACACACAAAGAACATAATGCTCTCAGGTTGGAAATCTATTTGAGACAGTGATGGGAGAAGTGAGGGATGACTGCATAAGGCATGAGCCTTAGGGCATGGGCATCCTTGTGTACATTCCATGGTGTCCTGCAATGCTAATGAGAGCAGCAAATGTTGTATTACTGTCATTTAAAAAAAAATACTATTCTTAATATCGTGTGTGTCTGCTTGTTTTACAACAGCAACTTCTCCTGTTGTTGTTTCCTCTGGACGGTAACAGACGTTGCAGTAGGAGAAAACCGTGATCTTATTTCTTGAATGCAGTGTATTTCCTTAGCAGCAGATGCCTTTTGGCATGGATCTCATTCACGCTGGAACTGCCTTTTGCATGCTACAATTCGGGGTACTTTGAGGCATTCACTGAAGTCGATATGAGCAGTTTTTATCACGTTGTGTTGGAAAACTGGATAGGACTAACAGTAATCAGTAATTAACAGTCTGTTAACTGAAAGTACATGTATAATGCTCATAACCAGGTGCATGTAACTGCACTTGATAATGTAGCACAGAGATGCTGGACCTTGGCAGCTCATGCTGAATTTCCTGATGTGCTAACCCTCTGGCAATTTTGCCTGTGCTTTCCAAGAAAATTTCCAAACACATTGAGTCTGAAAAAAACCCCCCAAAATAGGCAAGTTTCTGGAGGAAATATCAGCTCCAGGAGAGCAGCTCATAGTGGAACAGCACAGTTTGGAGGTCAGTATTTTTTCTCTCCTCCCTTTTAGAGTGTAACCTAAGGACTTGTGTAAAACTGACTTTTAAACAAGAAGCTTTAATAAAAACAATTTCAAAGATGTTTGATCAAGAATCTGTTTGACAGAGGCCTTTCTTTGGTGTTAGAAACAAAAAGAAATTAAAGCAGCCATGTACTAAACCTTAAAATAAAATTCAAAAGTTTCCTCATGCTACCTTTCTTTTGATAACAGGGTCCACATCCCAATATTTCCTTGCTGCCCAAGTCTCTCATCCATACGTATTTTGTCTCTGTAGAAGTGAATTTCCAGTTTCCAGCATCACAGTAGACAGAAGCTAAATTGAAAATTATATCTTTTATTTAATTATTTCATAATTCTTTTCACATAATTCCCTTGCATTTATACTGCCTAAAATCTCTCCTATGAAGATCCTTTGTATGATTCGCTATTGCAGCACATTAAGGAGAAAACGTTTTTTGTTTACTGTGTACATAAAATATAATCCCATATTTTACAGATTCTGGCATCATGTATACAGTCATTTCCTTAATTAGGTTTTTTTTTCTCCTAAAAAAAGACTGCTCTGCCTTTTGGAACACAAGAGGGAGCAAGTCTGTAAAGGGCAGGAAGCTTGTGGTCCTCAAAAGTAGTTTGAAGAAACTTGAGTCTTTCATCCTCTTGGCACTCTTGAGGTTACCTCTGGAAATCCATGAACATGCTCTTTGGCAAGAAATCAAGAGCCCTTTACAGGTGTTTATCCAGGTAAAGATCCTGAGTGGGCTAACACAGCACCCCAGTGACATGTGGACAGCAAAACCCTGAGCTCCTACCTAATTCCTGTGCCTCCCTAGGCTTCTCAGGGTCTCCTTCACTCCAATTTGTACTCCAGATCATGCCCACTGGCCCACAGACCCTGAGATATTTACCCAGGTTAATCGTTTCACCATTGAACTATCTGCTCTTGTTACAATAAAGGGCACAAATTGTCTGGTTCTGAGAAGGGCTGGGGCTTCACTAACTGACACCGCTAACAGCACCGAAGTGACTCCTATTGAACAGAACAGTAGAAAGGCAACTGTTGTAATAAGTATAATTTCTCTTACAATCCAAAATGAGAATATCTTTATTGTCATTCTTTCATCTTTTGGTTATTTTTGTATTAACTTAGACTAACACAACATATTTCAACTATATTGTAGGTATTCAAAATATTCTGCTCTATTTTTTTGTCTTGAAAACAGGCAAAGAATATGCAATTGCCACTTTTATGTCTTGATTCTGCTTCTTCTGAAATCCATAGGGGAATCTTTTTGAATTCAATAGATTTTGTGCTAAGCCTGCACTAATAAAGCTCTGGGATCTGGACCTGGTCAGTTCTGGAGACAGGAAAATGGAATAGAGGTCATTTGGTCTTACACATCTTGCATGGTATGGCTAATCCTGGATTCAGTTTATTTCAATGGAAATAACACTAAACTTAAGGTTCTGGCTGAAAGTCGCTTTATCAAACACGATATTTCAATATAGCTGTTTATCTGAATGTGAGTATGTTATGATTGGTTATTAAGCATTTATTGGTAAAAAAAGAGAGAGTATTTAGATTCTGTATTTCTTTTATAACCATAGATCCTATGATAATTTCAACAACAGTTTCAAGTTAAAAATATTTCTTGCTCCTCATGGCCCCCTCTGTAAGTTCAAATTCAGTTTATGATCATTGCTGATCTTTACGAATTAAATTGCTCATAATTCCTCATTCATTCAAATGAGAACCTCATAATCTAATGGAAACCATTAAATTAAAGAGTCCTGTCCCATGGTATCTTAGCTGACAGACCCATCATAATGGAAATATATCAAATCAGTTAATGAGATAAAATAATCAGATAGCCAAAAGACTGTATGGAGATTGCACTGTTGGAAGTCTATTTTAAAAGGTAGGCTGATTTATGCCTCTTATATTCTTCTATAATCCTCCAAATTCAGAAAGTTCTGACACTGGGTACACGCGCAAATTCCTATTTGAAAATTGCTGTAAAAATCTTCCATCAAGTCATTTCATCAGTGCTATCTAGCTCTTAGTGTAAGGAAGAAGGCACTAGAAAACCAGAGATTTTTCCTCAGCATCAGCACGTGTCAAGTCCGCTTTTTTACCCTTGTCTCTTTTGCTCTGGGGCTTCCCTGGAGCTTGTTGATTCTGGCACGTATCTACAAGAGCAGACTCATCTTTGACAAAAAGCCATGTAGGCATTTAAGGTGCCAAGTTCTCTGCTGAAATAGGCTGCATAGCTGAGATCTGTGAAAACTTACTGATTCTCACCAAATGGAAACCACCTTCTGTCCTTAATTGTTGCTGTCTTTTCTCAAAAAAGTGATTCTGATTTCAGCCTGAGGAGCCCCTATATGAAATTCTGTGAGTTACCCCTAAAATTTTTGACATATAATATGGAAAATTAATCTATCCCCTTTGCTATAAAAGGTGTTTATATAATCACCAAGAAGAGATAGATCCAAGTATTTAAATTACACTTTTGCAACTAAGCTGAAAACTGTAGCTCTGTGGTTTTTTCCATAGGAACTTGTATGAAGTGAAATAACATACCATCCTACCCCTGTCTTCATGATTGGATGATGCAAATAGTATATGTGCCATGTACCTAATGCAGATAGGGGTTTTTTTCTATTTACAACAGATAATGAGACTGGCTTCCAAAAAGCACTTAGGGTAAAGTCACAGCTTCTCTTCACTAAAGCATGCTTGAAACTCCCACAGCAGCAGGCTTTCTATATAGGCACTTCTGATTCATATGGCAGTAGAGTTGAGTTGTAGCTGGTGTATGCATTTATAAAAGGAAAACTATGACCACATCAATCTAGGAACAATCCCTTACTTTCTTAAGTATTACATGGAATTATTAGGAGAGACTTTGCTATATATTTTAGTCTTCCTGAGCCAGGGAAAAAACCACCAGAGTGGCTCATCACAAGGAATAAATGGCTTCATAAGGATGTGGCTTTTGGTTTGAAAAATGTGGGCAGGAGGCTGATAAAGCAGAAAGAAAAAAACTGCCTCTGTGGGAAGCAGAGTGTGAGTGCCAAGCAGGATGCTTTTGTGACCCACACAGTAGCTGCAGTATTCTTCAGACCAACAGCTATTCTTCCACCCCTGAAACCCAGGACAAATGTTAGATGGAAGAAAAGAATCATACAGCTCCCCAAGCCAATTCAATCATAAAGGACTATGTGTTTAGACGTAAGGAAATCTGGATTGCAAAAATTTTTATTGTCTTTTAAATAAGGATGCAATATTGATAAAACTGAAGATGTCTGCTGTAATGAATCATTTGACTTCTTAGTTATTTGACTGACAAACCGTTTTATCTTAACATGCTTTTATATAATGCGTATTGATAAATTTATTCTGGATAAGGCGTCCATTGAAAAGATGATTGAATTTATGTCAGTGTGCGAGAGAAAGTAGCATATTTCTGCCAGTAATAGTGAAGAATAATATTAAAGAATACAGCAGAACAAAATGCTCCTTTCTTAAGCCATAAGCCAAGATGTGAGCCTTGAAAAAATGTTTGATGTCATTTTAGGAGGTAAATATTGCACTGACAATATCAGAGTCAAAAAAGTGCATAAGGAAATACAAAGATGACAGTATTTTTGATACTAAGAAGGACTGTGTCTGTGTTAATTTTTCTTCATCTTTCCCTTTTGTCCTTCACATTACCCAGAAACAGTTTTCTGTTATCCAAAATCAGGATCAGGCTGCTGCTACAAAAACATTGCTAGTTTCGTTCAGCTCTCAAACATTGGAAATATTTTTCTGATTTATGTTTCTTGCATAACCATCAGTGACACAGACTGCACTCCTGCTCATTTTCTCTCTCAGATGGCACAGGGTAAAAGTAGACAATGAAGATGCCCTTTCAGGGTGGCCCAGTCTTCTCCTGAACACCAGCCTCCTCCATGAGAGAGCCAAATAGCACCAGCTGATGTTCCCAGTATAGAATGAGAGACTTGTTGGAAAATGGATTATTTTTTATTATTATATTTTATCAACTGAATAATTTGCAAAGATTTGTGAATATTTATATACCCAGAGAGATAGGGCAGAAGATGGCAACCATCTAACTAGTAGAAAGACTGTTCCACTTCACGTTCAAACCAAGCCTGGCAGCAAGAAACACTTCAAAAACGCATGTTCACAGGTACTGCTGCTATTAGTTATCATTCCTACAGGATCGGCCATGAATTCGGCAGTAGGAATGGATAATACTGCCTTTTGCCACACCTTTGCAGAAGATGTGAGTGGACGGTGTCGACAAGAACAATACGAATAGAAAAACTCATGGAGAAACAAAACAACTCATGGGCAGTGTAGGTAGAAAAAAAAGGTGAAAAGCTTTCAAGACTCATGAAAAAAATGTCAGTTGTGAAGAATGCCAACAAATTGTATCATACAGCATTTTGTAAACCAACACTTCAAATGTGTAAACCTCTGTATAAATGTAAGTAGCTCATCCTCATAATAGTCTAGCAAGCTTTTATCTTCCTTTGAAAGATAGAAACTTGAAACAACTTGATGAATTGCCCAGTATGATAGATTAGTGGTATAACCAAGAACATAATGCAACAATTCCCACTTCCCTCTTTAAAACAAAACAAGGCATAGACTACAGAACCTTTGCTGAATCTGAGTAAAGCTCATCTGCACCCTGTCCTTGAGAACCACGCTACATCCAGTGGAATTTGCTTCACCCTAAAACACGATCAGCTGTGGATGTCAGTATGTGTTGGTCTCATGTATGACTATAAAATATATCTTGATGATTCATTAAATTTTTTTTTAATTTCTGTTTTGTTTAAAGATCTCTACTGAGTTCTACTGTGTTGAAGTTTTTGGTCTGGTTTTCCTTCTTGTACAATGACCAATGCACAAATGAATGTATCTTGTGTATACATATTTTGCAAAAACAACTCTTTAGCTGTTTCTAAGAGACACTCTTAAAAATGGTTTCATTAAGAACTCAAAGTGTCACATTTCCATACCACTGCAATTACCAGGTAAGAGTGTTTTTATTTCTGAAATACCATTTCCAACTTTATCATCTAACTCTGTGACTTGTAATTCTTCTGGATAAACATGTTTGAGATCTGTGATGGTCTCCCTGGTGATGGTTGCCATAGTGCTTCACAGGATTTTATTTCAGCTCATTCCTCAAAAGCAGGACTGTGGTTCTCTGTGGGAGGCCTAGAATTGCATTAGTCTCAGATTTTATTGTCTTTGCTATTCTGCCCCCACTAGGGAATAAACTACCCAGGCTTGCCACTGTCATCTTTACTGGATTCAATCAACTCTGCTTAAAATGTGTCACAAATCATTCTCTTCCTTTTCTAAGCACTTTATTACACTTTATAACACTTTATTTCATTGGTTTCTAGTCAGTTGCTATCTGAAGCACAGATTATTCTTCATTAAAATTTCAGACTACGCTTTCAAACATCATGCACAAATTTTTAAAATTTCAGTTATGTTCAAATATACATCAAAAGACTTAAAAATAGGAAATACTAAGACTACTATTTGATGCTAATGGCTTCAAATGCTATGTTGTCCAAAGGAGCAAATACACCTGGCTTGGGCCAGTTCAGTCTTGCTCATTTTGATAATTAACTCTCCCACCTCTCCCTTCCTTTTTTTTTTTTGTTTGGTTGTTTTTGTGGGTTTTTAGTTGGTTGTTTTTTATTGTTGTTGTTGTTGTTGGGGTTTTTGGTAGATGGATTGGTTTTTTGCTCAGTCATTTTTTTATTTTTACTAAGATCTTTGAAAAAAATGTGTCTCACTTCAGTGAATTGATGGGTATAACAACTACCTAAGGGGCCCTGTCAGCAGCAACTAGGTACCAGAATATCTTTATTAAGCTGAGCCATGCTGATGCATTTGAAGTGGTAGACCATTTCCACTACCTTTGCTTATGTTAAAAGGTACTTTCAGCAGTATTTTGTCTAAACAAAATCAAAGCTGATGGATTATTTCATGTCAGATGTAGTATCTGGTTCACTGCATCACCAAAGTCAGGTGTTCCAACTGTGATTTCTAAAGGTCGTATATATAAAACATTTATCACAATGAAGCCTCTTCTCACAGTAGATAGAGTAGTCCTCTTAAAAGACTAAGCACAGATATACACATATGTTTTATATAAAGTAGTGGTTACTGTCTTTCTTCTGCAGGGTTTGCATCTTCTGAAGGACTGAGGAACAGAGAAGAATAAATGAACTCTCTCACAGCCCAATTTAATTTTTTTAATTTATTTGCCCAGAGGACAATTTGGCATAAAAAAGATGCAATTGAAGGCTATCAAGGATGAAAAAGGTCCCAGAGGAGCACGGTCACAAGGCAGTAGCCTTCCAAATTGCCAAACAGTTGTTCAGGCAGCTGGCAATATAACACCACTGGGCAACTATTTTTGACCCTAGACCCAGTCCCAAGCAAAGTGGGTTACATGAGTAATAGCAGTTGTCTATCTTGCATTAGGGACCCATCCTTCTCTAGGATGTGCAGTATGGTGTGACAGGACAGAGGTGATGAAAAGGGCACAATGGCATCCATCTGGTTAGAACTGCCTGGGAAATGGCTTTCTCCAGCCCATGAAAGTTTAAATTGGAGACATTTTCCTGTTCCTTGACAAATAACTTTTGAAGATTTTCTAGTTTATAGGGCAGTCACAAAAGCACAAAAGGTGTTTCTGGGAAGACTAATAACCAATCTTACAGGTGGTGTCCATTCTAACATGTACGTACAGCTCACCTTCTTGGGATTGCTCAGCCCTAGCAGTAAATAAAGGGTTCAACCTTTGCCTATTTCTGTGTCCTGATAGTAGTTGGACCTATCTATCTCAACAGAGATTGACTGCAACAGCTGCAGCAATTTTAAATTTAGATCATCTTTATCCAGTGCAATACTTCTCCTTTTAGAAGATTAACAAAGCTGTATGTGCTGAATGAAAAAGGAGGTATAAGTCACCTTGTCTGGAGCATGTGTAAGGGGTTGCATGTCCTATTAGGCTATCAGAGTTGACCAGAGGCAGTTGTTGATGAAGAGTCCAGGTCCTGCTCTGGTTCATGGCCAGGATCATATGATCACGAGTTCCACCTGTGAACCCCTGATGGTCACTTACAACTGGAAAAAAATTATACCAGTCACCAAGCACATCATGTAGGTCAATCCAAAGATGTGTGAATGGCACATAGCTCTACTGAAGAAGTGAAAAAGCCAAGTTAAAAATCCTATCAGTGTACTGCTCAGCCTGGGAGAGTACACCTTGTTGAATAACAGGACAAATTTGGATAGCTGCACATAACCCTAATGCTACACAGGAACATTCCCTAGAGCTTCACCAGGGCAGAATTTAAACTAAAGAAAAAACACAATGACAATAAGTCAATAAGAAATCCGTATTACCCTTTCATAAGGATGTCTGTCAATGTTTTTCTACTTCAGGTAAAAATAGAAACCCTTCCATAATGACTTAGTTCCTCTATTTCACATTTCTAGCTCTGTCTAAACTTGCATCGCTCAATACTAAACTATCCAGAGACACTAAAGCCTGCATTATAAACATATCATAGCAGATTTACTGTTGAACCAGCTATATTGTGTGTGTCTCTTAGAAACATCCAATAAAAAATTATAAATACTTCAAAGAGGTTTTAAGTACTGATGAAATAAATGGACCCAGGGCATTGGAAAGAGTTAGACATGGTACAGACAGGGAACAGCCAAGTGTCCTCACAGACTTATGTCTGTAAGGCCTGACCTGCAGCTCCAGTTTTTCTCAAGGGCTGGTTTCCCTCCTTCCACTGCATCAAATGCCTGCATACCACCAGACAATCACCCCTGAAACACCTGCCATCAAAAAGCAGCAGGGAGGAGGCATGGCCTGAATAGAGGAAATACATACACATGTGCACAGACCTACCTACCTATGCACACATACTGGACTAGCCTCGAGGCTCTAAATAGCTGAGAGAAAGGAAGTTGGTGGAACAAGTATAGGTAGTAGAAAGGACCAAGTGAAAAAAATCAAGCATGTGGTATGAAGCCAGCTCAGGCAGCAGTCATGAACAAAAAGAAATGGGACATCTATGGCCTCTCAAGAGGGCAGATACATTCAAACACTTTGTGGAATAAATGGAATGGTTATTGATATCTAACTGAAAGAGACAACAGCACTTAACCTGCAGTGCCAGCCAAGGCGAGGTGAAAAAAAGATTGCACTGACGTAAGGTGGCAGATTGCTCAGGTGGAGCTGCTCTCCAAAGCATCAGTAGTGGAGTGAAAACAAGGTTGGGTATCCCTGTCTCAAAGTCAGAGAAGCAGGAAACAAAAAGATTTAATTTTTTTTAGCTGTTACAGAAAATTGAGGGAGAATGAGGACTTCTTTGCAAAAAGTCTCACCTTCTTGGTATTCTATTTCTCTTGCAGTTGTTAATGCAGTTGAACATTCTTTGCAGTTGAAATTATTTACTTCATCCAGTTTTCCTCCCTCCCTGACCTTGTTCTTAACCCAGTTGAATTAACAACTTAAATTAATTAAAAACATACTTGTCTGAGTCAAAGCTTTTTTATACAATATGTTAAGAAGAAATATTACTACTGGTTATAGTAATTTCAAGTTTAAGATGTTTTACCTTTCTGACTGTGCAGATTTTCCCTGTTGAGAAGACTCATTTTCTGTGATTACAGGGATACCTTCAGTGCATAATTGTCACCCAGCTTCATTCATTCCTCTTTCAGGAAAAGACTTGATTAGCCTCTAGTTTCAGTGAATATTTTTTAATGCAAAAAATACTTGATTGTTTTTCAAACTATTTGCATTTTTCTCTTTCAAATATTTTGTCCTTGTCTGATAGGATTTCTGCATACTCACAATTCCTGGAATATTTCTTCTGTACCTATCTGTTCCGAATTGGCTTTTGAGGGTTTTATTAACTTCTAGGCATATTCCTAGCAGTGCTGGCCTCACTGTCTGTGCTTACTGATCTTATCATAAGCCATTTACCGTTTCCATTTTATCCTTCAATTAGTCCCTTCTTCAAACCCATTCTCTCACATTCTTTCCCTAAGTTGTATAAAAGAGAGGTCTTTAATCTCCCCTTTCCTCTAATTGAAGCTGCCCTTCCCAGTGTATTTTCCACTACAGTGCTTTGGTTTTCATTAAACAGTGTCAGCAATACCTCAGTTGCTGTTCCTTTCTCTTTAATATGGTTTTGAAAGAATTAACTTGTTATCTTTCCACAGGACACAGAAAGAAAATTGTAATTTATTAGCCTCATAAAATAGAACATCGCAGTACTGATGCCACATGAGAACTAGGGTAAGGAATAGGTAATCTTCTAAGTCCCAAACTGGTAATGTATTGCCAAGAGTTTCTGCATGATTAGGCACCGGCACATCAATACCTTTCAACTGTAACTAGAACAACTGCAGGTCAACCCTGTTAGGTGAACTACAACCCGATTAGGTGAAAAGGTAGAGTTGGGAATGAAATGAGGAAAGGTTCCTTGGGTCATATAATTGTGCCATCCTGGGGCACAGTCCAAATATCCTGGTCCAGACCTACACAGACAAAGAAGATGGGACTGGCAAATCCCAGCATTAACCCAGTGTAAATTGAGGGGAGATGTTAATCATTCAGACTTTCTTCTTCACTGGAAATGCACTGAGAAGCAGCCACAGAAGATCTGATCAGATTAAAATAAGATAAATAGTGTTTGTTTCCATAAGCGGGAGTCTTAGCCTCCGACATCCATCAGAATTCTGCTATTACCCACCAGTCACAAAGCTAACATGGTTTCAGACAGCTCTCACAAGCACCGATAACAGACCTAGTTCCTAACTCAAATGTGCAGGATTGCCAGTGCTTTTGTGCAGTGTAGTTTCTTAGTATCACGCTTGCGGACAGCTACATTTGCTCTGAGACAAGAGATGAAAATGAAAACCACATCCTCAATTTGTGGGGTAAATTTCCCACAGCTGTTGGAGTAGAATAATACCTGCCTTTCTCATAGTTTGCTTTCAGTTAAAAAGAAAAACATGAAATTGTTTTTCTCAGGAATTAAAAGAAATTAAAAGCTCAAGAAATTTTCTGATGTTTGTCCTCACCTTCTCCCAGGATGAGATTCCAAAGCCGTAGCTCAAATGTCATCTTGAAAAGGAAGCAGAGAAGGTGTCAATATTCAGAATTTAATTAAGTTTGGTGTTACAGTAAGACATGGTACAAAAACAGTTGCTTCTGACTCACATGATCCAAAGTGACTGCAAAACCTACAAGATGTCTATGAGATGCTTCCCAGCCAACCACAACTGAGAACAGGATATTTCTACCTCCTGAGACATGTCATGGAAACTAGGTTGCAGGTCCTTCAAATACCAGGCTCTCAGGTATATAAAGGATTAACCGTCTTTCCAGGTACTATTCCTATTACTGATTTCCTTTATAGGAACGTAAATACTCTGACTTTTTTGGATTTAAAGTGTGACCAGTGAGCAACTTCCACATCAGTCAAAAAAGGGTCTGCCAGATCTAATGGCCAATGAGAGTCCATTTCTCCATGAAGACCATCCTTCTTAATGGAAGGGCTCAGACAAGGAGTGGCTGTCTGGGGCAGCACCTGGGAGCAGGGACTGAGACTGGGTCCCAAATGCCATACACTATTATGGATTTTGGTTCTCTCTAGTTTTGGGTACATCAGTGGCACTGATCAAAACAAGGATGGTGTTACACCGTGTTTAAACACTATTGTGGATTCTAAAATATAGATGAGCCAAAAGTCCTACCTCTTGGCATGATTCACTACCTAAATTACCAGGTCTGGAGCTACCACAATCACAGCCAATTCAGGAGCCCACTGGCCATAGTGTCCTTCCTTATGACCATCCCCTATTCAGTTCCTCCTAGTGTGGATCCAGTAGGTAAAACAACACATCTAACGAGACATCAGTCGAGGATTTTTTAATAAATAGAGCTGATTGAAATTCAGAAGTTCTGCATTTTAATGAGGTTTTGATATTTCAAGTTAATTCTTGCTGTCAATCAAGTTTGAAAAAAATATATTTGTCACATATTTAAAGTATTTTAAGGATTTTCTTTTGAACTCTGTAAAATTTTCTATATGAATTATCTTTATCTGGTTATTTATCTGAATGGTAGCTTTTGACTTTGACTTTAAAATGCTAACATTTTTAAATGTTTAGAAAATTAAAACTATTAGAAAGAATGTCAGTTCTAAATAGTAAACACAAAAGTTACATTTGGGAAATCACAGAATCACAGCATATGGCAGGTCAGAAGACATCCAAAAGGATCCTCGAGTCCAATGGCTGGTCATCCCCAAAAGTCACACCTTGTGCCTGCAAGTATCATCCAAACACTCCTGGAATCCTGTAGGGCTTGGTGCTCTGACCACTTCCCTGAGGAGCCTGTTCCAGCACCCAACCACCCTCTGGGTGAAGAACCTTTTTCTAATATCCAACCTAAACCTCCCCTGGCGCAACTTCAGGCCACTCCCTTGGGTCCTGTCACTGGTCACCACAGAGAAGAGATCAGTGCCTGCCCCTCCTCTTCCCCTCACGAGGAAGTTGTACCTGCAATGAGGTCTCTCCTCAGTCTATTCTTCTCCTCCAGGCTGAACAGACCAAGTGACCCCAGCTGTTCCTCATACAGCTTCCCCTGAAGGTCCTTCACATTCTTTGTTGCCCTTCTTTGAATGCTTTCTAATAGCTGAATATCTGTCTTATATTGTAGTGCCCAAAACTGCCCACAATATTCCAGGTGAGGCTGCTCCAGTGCAGAACAGAATGTGACAATTCCCTCCCTCGCCCAGCAGATGATCCTTTGCCTGATGCTCCTCAGGAGACAGTTGGCCCTTCTGGCTGTCAGGACACTGCTGACTCAGATTCAACTTGCCATTGACCAGGACCTCCAGGTCCCTTTCCAGGGTACTGCTTTACAGCATCTCATTCCCCAGTCTATACATACATCCAGGGTTACCCCATTGCAGGTGTAGAATCCAGCACTTTCCCTTGTTGAATTTCGTATGGTTGGCGATTGCTCAGTCCCGTAATTTTTTGAGATCTTTCTGTAGTGCTTCAATGCCTTCAAGGAAGTCAACAGCTCCTCCAAATTTTGTGTTGTCTGAGAACTTGTTTAGTATCCCTTCCAGTCTTGCATCGAAGACATTTATGAAGATGTAGAAGAGCACAGGGCCCAAGATGGAGCCCTACAGAAATGGGGAAGGGTGAATTTCACAATTATTGGAATAATTCATTGACTTCTTTTAGAGTGATATTTCACATAAACAAACATTAAATTAAAAAGAAAACAAAAACCAAACAAATGAAACCAAAAACAAAACTCAAGCCCAAAACTCCCCTAGTTATGAAGCAGTATGTTCTGATTGATAAACATAGTGGCAGAAATTTTCTGTTCCACTTCTAAAAGAATGCTGATGATGTGCTTCTGTGGGTAGGTCCCCTTGAAACATAATTTGGAGTCAGGGACGTTAATAAAGAAGGCTTTTACAGGAAGAGTGCTGGTGTAAGAAGTGTTTCAACAATCTCAACCTGCTGCTCCAGTTCCTGGCTCAACTTTTTCTAAGTTTTGTCCTCCTATTTGGCAGGAAGCTCTGGAATGAGTTTTTTTCATGGTCATGTTCATTGACTTCTCTGAAAAAAAAAGTATGTAGAACAAGTAGAGTAAGACCCCCAGCTCCTTTTTTCTTTAAAGCTGTGGCCACCATAGGAAGTCTCAGATGTAATATTGTTCACCAAATTTTTATAAATAAGGCTCTTCCCTGTTTATTGTGTTCTGTCAAGTAACAGGTTTAATTCATGTTGCGTGGTTACTTCTGCATGAGTATTAATTTAGTCACAAAACCTGATCATTCTTGTTTGTGTCAAGAAATTTCTTAAAAAAAACACTGACCACTTTGCCTTTTGTTCCCAGTCAGCACTACTCTATCACAATGTTTGCAGATGGCTATTTTAGACATTGAAGAATTTTTAGAGACTTTAAAAGCCGCTTTGGAACACATCATGAAAAAAAAAACAACTAAGTATTTGGTCAAAAGATCTAGTTTCTTGTAGGTGTATTTTTATGTTCTTATTCTAAAGATATTCATTAGAGTATTTCTTGATTGCTATAATCTAAAAGTATTATAAACTGTGGAATGAGGATATTTAAATACACCAGCCCATATTAGTCATCCTCTAGCTTTTAAATACAGACCAGATTTCAAATACCTGAGTAATTAAAGCCAATGGCACTTCTACTTAAGAACTTCAGTTTTGACAGCTATGTACTTCAGCCTTAAATTTTGCTCAAGCCTAAGTAGCCATTCCATATTCATGAAAAAGGGCCACAATATCCTGTCTCCCGCTTAGTGAAATCTGTATAAACTGTGGCACTTTTTAACAACAACAACAAAGAATCCCTCATGCTGGGATGTGACTCACTTCCATGCTCTTCCCATGAACAATGCACTGCATTGGAAACACTTCCCTGAGACAAAGTCTGTTGTCTTCTGCCATTGCTGGTAGGTGAGCTGTGCAGTTTTCATTGAGGTATCAGCTGTATCCTCTGTCCTTTTTTTTTTCCACTGGAGTAATTTTCCATCCCAGCCTAGGCTACACTGGGGAGATGGGAGCCAGGGAAAGAAAACCTCTTAGCAGGTTTCTGCAAATATGAAAAATAAATAAGAGCATAATGAATAATGCAAATTTTAGCTTGAGTCAATGAGCACACTATGCAGTTCAGGAAGCAGGTAGAGAGCAATGGAGATTGTTAAGAGTTTGGCAGTAATTGATTCCCCTTAATGATCAAGAAACTCCCTTTTTTTCTGGGAAACAACTGAAATGGCAACGCAGCTGGGAACTGAGGTGTTTATTGAGAAGAATCTAAACTGGACTCCAAGACTTTACTTAAACTTCTGTGTCCCAAAGGCAAACAAGTGATAATTAATTGAAAGTGTAGATTAGTACATGTCATATACAGCATATTACAGGACACCTCACACAATTTCAGTGATAAGCTGCGGTCCACGTGCTGTGACATGCTTCTTTCCAGATGCCTATATTTGGATCTTCAATCATACTTCTATTTTCCAAACTGTCACCAACAGTTTGTTACATTGCAAAAGTGTTTGTAACTGATGTCAGTATAGGGTCGAACAGAGTGTATAAAGTAGGGTTTATGAGGAATGCACTTTTTGCATGCAAGTGGCCTCAAGCACCACTCTTAGTCCTATCATGAACTTCCTTTTTTTTCAGTGTCCCATAACATATCCTTGGTTCCTTCAGACAGTGGCTAGAAATGGCAAGTCAAGAGGGCTTTAAACTAGGTTGGAACGGAGCAGGGGATGAAACCAGAGCTGAGCATAAGGATGGTAAGCCAGGATCAGAAGTGAAATCAGCAGCCCAGCTGAAGTGCATGTACACTAATGGACAAAGCATGGATAACAAACAAGAGGAGCTGGAAGCCATCTTGCATCCGGAAGGTTATGATACAGTCACCATCACAGAAATGTGGTGGGATGACTCACAAGATTGAAGTGCTGCCATGGATGGCCACATGCTCTTCAGAAGAGATAGGAGAGGCAGGAGAGGTGGAGGGGTGGCTCTGTATGTCAGGGAGTCTCTCGACTTCGTGGAACTTGAGGTCAGTGACAGTAAGGTTGAGTGCCTATGAGTCAGAATGAGGGGGAAGGCTGAAGTCCTGGTGGGAATCTGCTACAGACCACCCAACCAGGATGAAGATGGGGATGAATTATTCTACAAGCAGCTGGTGGATGTTTCCAAATCACCAGCCCTTATTCTTGTGGGAGAATTCAACCTGCCAGATATCTGCTGGGAACTCAGCTCTTCTGCCAGGCAATCATCAGTAGGACACACTCGTTAGCTGTACCAGGGGAGGTTTAGGTTAGACATTAGGAGGAAATTCTTTACAGAAAGAGTGACTGGACATTGGAATGGGCTGCTTGGGAAGGTGGTGGAGTCACCATCCCTGGAGGTATTTAAGAAGAGACTGGATGTGGCACTTAGTGCCATGGTTGAGTTGACAAGGTGTTGTTAGGTCAAAGGTTGGACTTGATGATCTCAGAGGTCTTTTCCAACCTAACTGATACTGTGATTCAGTGATTCTTTATTCTGTGAATCTGTGATTCAGTTTAACTGCTTTCAGTCTCATCATGATTATTTATTTTGTCCCATTGCTTTGATGCTCCAGTTGTAACCCTTGCTCACGGAGTAAAAACAAACACACACGCGCGCGCACACACACACACACCCCTGAAAAACCCAACAAAACCCCCACAAGAGTATAGTTGTATCCAGCATGATGTCATGACATGGTGTCATGGAGCCTCATTTGGGCATCCATATGCTCAGGCATGGATCTCCTCCATGGGCTGTAGGAGGATAGCCTGCTTTACCATGATCTTCTCCATGGGCTGCAAGGGTATCTCTGCTATGATGCCTGGGGCACCTTCTTTCTTTTCTTCTTCACTGACCTTTGTGTCTGTAGAGTTGTTCTTCTCACGCATTCTCACCCTTCTGTTCTCTGGACACAATTGCTTCTGCAAAATAAATTTTTCCTTCCTAAATATGTTATCCTAGAGGCATTGCTGCCATTGCTCATTGGCTCAGCCTTGGCTCAGCATTGAGTTCATTTTTGAGCTGCCTAGCATTGGCTCTGACAGACATAGGGGAAGCCTCCAGCAATTTCTCACAGAAGCCACTGTTATAATCCCCCTCACAATAAGGCCCTTGCCATGCAAATCCAATACACACAGGAACGGTGTTTCTGGCATGTAGACTATTGCGTATTGGCGGAAATGTTGGCACCGGGTTTATAATGATGATAGGTGAAAAATGTTTCCATCAAGCATGGAGGCTCTTTTGTTTCCAGCTCTTATTTGAACAGCTCAGAAGTAACAAATATCTGTTTAATATCACTTGTATGAAAACAGTAACTTCCTAGTTGCAGTTAGTGAGACCAGACTCTCATCTGTCCAGACTCTCATCAGATCTGTCGAGTAAGAAGTTACAAGTTCCAGATAGGGGAATCAGTCAGCGATGACCTGTTTTCTCATGACAGTGTTCCTGGTCCTGTTTCTTGAGTGCATAAAAACATACTCCAGGCTTTGGTGAACAAACACACCACACATTGCATATCTTAAGAACTCACTATTCTTTTTAACTTTGTTTCCCTTGTAGAGTCCTGATTTGTACACCAGGAACTCCGGTCCACGGTTCAGCCCTTCATGAATAGCTTCCAGATGTCTAGTCAGGGCTACATGAAGAGTTTAATAAACCCAGATGTTAGGGTCATAAGGTGCACCGTGAAAAGGTGTTGTATATCATGCGCATCATGTCTTCCTGCCTCATTACCTCTCTTACAGCCAAAGATACCAAATGTTAGACCCAATTTTAAACACTCATCTGTCTCCATATGAAAAGTGTTCTCACTGTATCTTCTACATTGCATCACAAATTCACAAATAGTTTTATATACGTCCTTGTTCCTACTGTACCACATTTGATCTTGAATTAAAACACTCACCCTGTGAGGCAATTGTCTGGGCTATATCTGACATGCTGAAGTGGGAAGCATCCTCAGTTTATTCAGTCTCACCCAGATCCTTACACCTCACTTGAAGCAAGTCATGAAACACAGGATGAACAAAAAAATGTTGTAACAGGTGTGTCATGGTTTGGTTTCACCTTCAAAATCCACTTTTAACTATTCCTCATCTTCCCTTTGTTACTCAGAGTAATCATTTTAAGGGTATGCCTGATTCTTGGTAACCTGCTCTGGGTTTTGGTCTCTGCCAGTTTAATGAATTTATCACCTCTCCTATGCTCATCATTACTTTTCCCTACAAAAACTTTAACATCATTCATATATTTTTACTGAAATTATCCCTGAAGTTGAACTCTTTCTCTCTCACGGAATCAGAAAAGTAACACTTGATTTTTAAAATCCAGACGGATAAGGTAAATATTCAAATTAAAAACAAAAACCTAACTAGCAACGTAAAACATCACCGGCACAAAACGTAATGGAGGAAGTAATCACAGTGCCTATATAATAGATGGTAATACACAAGAATCAGACACTGAAATCTGATGCTATTTTCAAAGTTCTAGAAAAAATATTCATTCTTTAAATTGAGAAGGATAGTTAATATGTAGTATAGGTTTTTCTTTAGGACACACGTTAAGATCCAAGATGATTTTCCTTTTAGTTGTGTTATACAACACATAAAAACAAGATTAACTCAGACAAAGGCTGGATTTTAGCTACCTATGACTACTAATTGACAGGGTAATGGTGAATACATTACATTGGGGTAGCTGAGAGAAATTGAATATTCCATTTATTCTCCTTTGACAGTGAACATGGACAAAGAAATTGTCATGGTTTAAAGACAATATATTCGGGTATAGTAATACCTACAAAAAATACAGGGTGAAAATGGTTTACCCACAAAAGTCAAGATCCACCAAAACCAAGTGTCTCCCACACTCCTTAGCAACAAAAAGGGGAAAACCAAAAATGGCAGAGGGTCTTTCCTGCCAAGGCACTCCTTCCTGTCTGCCCAACCAAACAAAAGAAAACAAAGGGATAACAGAGTCAAAAACAAAACGCCAGGAAAACTGTGCTGCTCACAAGGGAATCACACTAACAAACTGGCCACTCCACATCTCCCAGTTAGATATAGGTCTTAACTGCAGAAGTGATACAAATTTGGAGTCTCTTTGTTCTCTGCCATGTGTGGTCACGTTTGGCTTAGTTGGACTGAATGCGGTAGTGACTTCATTTCACTGTCACCATCCCCGAGTGAAGCAGCGACAGGTGCAGCCATCCGGCGGCAGCATGCGGTCAGCGGACCAAGTGGCTAATGAAGCCGTGGTGGGCATGGAGGCAAAGCGGCAGCAGTCCAGCCAGTGAGAAGTCCAGGTGGGTGAGCAGGGAACCAAGCGGTGGCAGCGCTCCAGCGACAGCCAGCGGTGGCAGTGAAGAGTGGGCAGGCTGTGGTGGCTCGGCACTTGGCAGCAGGGATGCAATCTGTCTTTTCAGCTCCCAGCACACACAGTCCTGGCAAGAGAAGTGCGGAAAAATCCCAGAGCCTCCCACTTTGACTTTCCAGCACATGTTTTTATTTGATTCCCTCTTTTCCTGTGCCAGCTAGACTGGGGTGGCAGTGGACTTCGGATGATGTAATGGTATGAATATTCATTGCTAAAGTTTCCTCCTCAGTTTTGTAAGCATAACAGAAATATAGAAGCATACACCAGAAAAACACACTAAGAAAATTAATATGCAGGAAGGATGGTTTATTTGTGATAGTTCGATTAAAGACAGTCAAATTTTAATGCCTATTTAAGTCAAGTAATATGTCCCACTGACTCTCATCAGAATGAGTGATGGCCATTGCCAAAGTAGCATTTATCATGACATTTTCATTTTTGAGGAACCAGAGAAACTGTGTATCTAATCCTTAAATTAAACAGCTCTTTTAAAGGCAACCTCAAATTAGGTAAAGCCTACTGCATGTGTTTATCTCTGCTCTCTAAGTAGGTCTGCTGGTTTTAAGAGGACTCCTCACGTACATCAAGTCAATCACGCTTTGCAAGAATGAGCCCTCTCCTCTGTTCTCTGTGTCTGACCAAAAACCAGACACCTACAGCAGAAGAATGTGGTATACCAGCCAGTTTATGGCTTCTTATCATCATAGCACAAATTAGTTGTGCTTTCCCAAGGATGATAGTCCAATGCCAAAATTTCCATGACATAGAAAAGGGGAAGAATGGGGACACAACCAGGGTACAGATAGCTTGGGAGACAGTTTGGCCATTTCTGCTGCTGATTGGGCTTTGGCTGGGTAGGAGAACCCATTTTCCCACTAAGCAATAGAGCTGTCCTACTCCGCTGCTGACTCACACAACTTGGCCCATCTTCCATTGTAATCTAGGTTTAGTCCCATGGGGCTGAGATGGTTTTGCTGCTCTTCCCACCAGTCTGATGCCAAAGAGAGCTGACTGCCTGTACCTCCAGTGTCTTCATATCAAAGTGTGTCTCACTGACTTAAAACTTGCAGTAAATAGCAGCCAGGTGATGATTTCTAGCAGAAGACCCAGATCCAGATGTGTCAATGCTATTATGCATGTCCATATTGATCTGTGCATCCTTGTCAATTTGTACATGTACATGGATTGCTTGTCTATGTGTAAATGCATGGCACAGCAGCAGCTTTACTATGTCCTGATTCTGGAGCAATCATGCATGCATGATCTAGTTGCACAGACATACTAATCATATCTGGAGGTAGTAATTTTATTTGCCTTTTAAATAAGACAGCTGATCACAGATGGATTATCTTTATCCTCGTGCATAATAGCATGACCTTTCTAGACTGCTATCTAAATATTTAGTCCCTTTTTTTTTGGCACACAGTCATTTCCTGTGCTTCAAACAAAGAGATTACTAAACAGAAACACATTGAGATGAATGCTCAAGTAAGAGTAAACTCATCATTCTCTTCAGTGGACAAGCATAGCAGAAATCTGACAAGAGCAAAAACTATTGTAGCCTGAAAGGCATTCATTACTGACTGAACATATGTTGCAATTGTTGCTACCATTTATCATTGCCCGGTGGCAAAGCAAGATCCATGACTAAGCAGTGCTGGTGGTCTCATAGTGTCCTTCTCTGTTCAAAGTCACAGTTTTCTTACACAGTTTGCTATTAAAATTTCAAGTTGTCACATCATACAGATTTGAAAACCTGGAATGAACTTGGGAAGATAAAAAGCCTGGAGATATTTGCAGGCCTTCTCAGATTATGCAAGTCTGAGTGGGTGTTCCTTCCACAGCACCATTTGATAACCCCATTAGTCAACGTAGAACAACAAATGCACAAAAGCAATGCACAACTCATTCTGGTATTGAAGTATAGCACCATTTCAAGAACATTCTTTCTAAAGTACCTTAGGTCCAGATCTCTTTGGTCTGAACAGATGTTAAAAGATTTGGTTGTTTCTGCAGTTGTGAACCCCTTGCAAATGCATTATTTCATAAGAAACTTTTCCATTCTAATCTAAGACAGATGGAGTGCTGAAAGAGACTGTGTCAGTCTAGCCTAATTACACAAATAAAGTGGTAATTATTTCATTCTGTGTTTTTCCTCCATTTCAATGTATTTGAAGCTGTTACTGTGTTTGCTCGGGTTTTTTAGTGTGTGTGACATGAAATCCCCCAACAGTTGGAGTAGATGTGGCACTGGCAAAGAATTCAGACTTATTGAGAAACTGGAAAGTGCTAGAAATGAAACAAGTGTTCTATTTCTTTTTGCAAAAGTTTAATAGGGGAAAAAACCCTGGATGTCCTCAGAGGAAATACGATACTGCTTTTCAATTTGTTATTTACTAAGCTAAGACTGCAAAATTGTTTGCCTCCACAAAAGTCATAGTTGTTCAGATCATGAAGCAGGGCATTAGCAGAAGAGTTTCAAAGTAAAGAGAAGTCAAATTACACACAGAAGAAAAAGAAGAGCAAATTGTGGAGCCTGGAAAAGTTTAGGCAAAACCAAATAGAAAAAAAAAAAAAAAAAACCAAAGAGGAGAAAGGAAAATATGATACACAGCAATGCAACTCAGACAGAAATATTTTTGTAAGTAATGGCTTATAGTTGGGGGAAGACAAGATAATACAAAATATACTGCACAGTTCACTCTTAGAGTGGTAAAAGCGGGATCAGCTATCTTGAGACTTCTTCCATTTCATATAACTTTGAATCATGTCATACGCTTTTTGTAAGTCTTGTATTTTGCCAAGAAAACAACATTCCAATTCCAGTAGAAAGAGAAGATTTGTTTCCTAGAGGTGTATTGGGCAAACAGAAAACATGATGATAACCAGTGAGGAGGAGACTGCATATGCAGAGCAGTGTTAGACAGTGAGGAGGTGAGCAGATTATGCATTGTACTAACTTCTTAGGTGTGTGGTATTCACTGAGGCAGACTGAAGGGAAAAGGAGATTGCAGATGGGGAAGGTAGGAGGTTTGCAGACAGGACAGTGTAGCTGGAGGTGCAGAGGAAAGGTGAGAAGGTTGCAAAGGATCAAGATAAAGAGGGCAGAGATGAACTCCGGAAGAAGGAAGGAACCTGGTTCCATTGATTTCCTTGGGGTGACTACAGTGACCAAAGAGGTTTCTCCATCCCAACCTGACCTTATTATCTTGTCTCTAACCTGTGTCCAGAAGGTTCTTCTTACCTTTGAAAATGCCAGTTTCAGAAAGTCTTAAGGTTAGCCTTTTTTAAAGTATCTATTTCCAATGGTAAGTTTTGTATAAGTCCAGTATTTTCCCTGAATAAATGCACCAATGCCATATATCTTTCTGTTTATCACCCACAGCTTTGTGTATGTGGGAAACCACAGACATCTTCCTTTTGGAGGGAAAATCAGTCAAGTTAGAATTAGCTAGAGAAAAAAAAAAAAAAAAAAAAAAAAAAAAAAAAAAAAAAAAAAAAAAAAAGAAAGAAAGCAAAAAAAGAAAGCAAAGACCTAAGCTGAAAACATAAACATAGAGGAAACTGTTCCAACTAATTTGTGCAGAAAGGCTTCCTGCTCCCACAGAAGGCTCATGATATCTTATAAAGCAACCCCAAGGACTGGAAACTCATCACACTGAATTCCAGATTGCTTGCAGGAGTTGGTAGCCATCTCTTACCCTGATGCTGCTCAGTCACACACATCCAGTGTCAAAGCTTGCAAAGGACAGATGTTACGCCACTTTAAAGGAAACAAAGAGAAGTTAGCACGGTGCACCCCTCCGCAGGTAAGTGTCCCCTGGGTGGTATGATAAGCAGTAGATGCATTCTGCTTCCTTCCAGATATGCTGGACAAGTCACCTCAGAGATCATTCCAAAGTGGTTCCTATAGTCAGACCACGTACATCAAGCAGTAGGTTATTTTTACTGGCCAAATCTTACACCTTCTGTTACAATTTTCATACCCTTCTGTCACCTCTCTCCTTCTATACTTGCTCTTAAAAGTTACGTTGCCAGCTGAAGTTACCTTTAGGTTAGAAGTTACCGTGAAGTTGGAACCATGACAGTGATTAATATATGAGCAGTGCTGCCCACCTCTTCGAAATAAATCATAAAACTACATTTCTTAAGACAAACATGTCTTTAAAAATGCAACATATCAATTCCTCTTGCATTAAAAAATCCCAATTCATTGTTTCTGTTTCCAATATCATTCGTCTTTTTTTTCCTGTTGTTGTATAATACCACACTTTCTGATATATCATCATATTGAATATAAATGTTATACCTCAACATCCTCTGAAAAGAGCATTTTTTAATTTTGGCAGCAATGTTACTTCAAAGTTACCACTATGTCACATCAGCAGACTGCTGCAGATCCAGCAAAAATGATAATACTCTTATACTTAGCTCTGCTTTCTTACTTAAACTACTATCATACTGAAATCACAAAGTCGAAAGAAAGTTGAACAATTTCTGAAGTAGAATAATTTATCAGGATATTGTTAGAGCAAACACAAATTTAAGAACCATGTGTAGCAAATGCTACAAAAGTTGGGCTTTTTTCAGAGCCTTGAAAAACCTTAGAAGAGGACAGTGGGGTGTGCAAAAGGAAATCTTTTTTCTTAAATAAATATCTCTTAAAAAATACTGCTAGAAGACTATGAAATCAGACAAAGCAGGAACAAAGTTTTTCTAATTATGAAAGCCATAGAAAGAATTGGTGATCCAAAAAGTGCCAAAGACATTTATATAGAAACAAGCTCTAAATATTTTAAGGGGGAATGAAATACACAGTGCAAAGGGTTTGTTTTATTATTATTATTACAGCGGTGCCAATCTTTCTAGGAAAGTAAAATGCAATTGGAATATAATATTACTTTATATATGGAGTGTGGGCTTAATATTTAACTAATTTCAGCTGAAGCAGAACTAGAGTACTCAAATTGGATGTTTTGAACAAGAATACCGTGGCATTTTCCAAAGTCAGAAGACAATTTTACCAACCTAAGACAGCATTGACAGTCACAAAGCCTGACTGCAGACCTCAGCTTTGCCATTGTAATCAGCCATGGCCACAAGAAAGTTATTTAATTTCTTCGTATCCTGTTGCAGGCTGTCTGTCTTTCAAGGTGCATGAAATCTGATCAGATATGGATAGAGTATAACAGTAGACTCCTAACAGAGCCATCAGTATGTGACACAGATGTCAGCCTTCTCTAGGGGGATCTCTCTTCAGGAATAATTAGTTGGTGGTGTTAATGGTCAGAAAGAAGAGAAAAAAACAAGATAAGAAATATTAAGTGGTGTCACAGAGCTTGAATTTAAAAGGACTATTCAAGTTGTGGCCATTACTTCAGGTCCTACCTCTAACCAGCAAATTGATTGAACTGCTTGAGAAATCTGTCGGTTTGGTTTACAATATAGGGGACAAATCCTGAAGTGATATGAGCTGCTATTACAGAGGGACGATAGTAATTTATATTATTTGAAGGTCTGTAGAATAGTTAAGAAAATTTTCCAATAATATTTCATAATTTTCAGTGAGTTCAATGGCTGGAAATTTTGACAATGCCATTTTAAAATATGTGTGTGATTTTAAATGCCTCTCTGTCCTGTTTCCTGTCCTCAAGGGTGTTTAGCAAGTTTAATATCATGATATACCACTTGAAAAATAAGCATAAAACTAATCACATCTGCCCTGCAGCATTAGGCAGCCATATCTCTCCTATCTCACCACTGTTTTCTCTGAAATTAATATGGAGACATAGGCAGATTAATTATCTAGTATGGTTATTAAAACAATAAATTCTCCCCTTGCAAAGATCACCAGCATTTCAGACTCAGATGTGTTAAAAAGAAAACTCATTTTGCATCATGCTGAAATGCTAATAGAAACAAATTATCCCCAACTCCAGCTTCATTGATCTTTGCTTTGTTGTCAAAGACCAATATTGTTAGCATATATGTGTCTGATTAATGGACAAAAGTAGTTTGCCTGCTGGAGAATATCAGTAGGGATAGAGTTGTCACAAAGAGGAATTTTCTGAAAAGTAGACCTTCAAAAAGCCTAGAAACCACCACAGTTTTCATTTATTTTTTTCTCCTTAAAGTCTTTAGTGTGTTTATATGCAATGTTTTGTCTTATTCCTTGGGGATAAAAGTTTCTGACAGTAATGTGTACTCATCTTAAAAAAATACAGGCACATTAAAGGCACCGAGCTTCAGTTATTGCTTTCTGAAAGTTTCTTCTTCACTACCCTAGTTGTAAAAAGAAATCTTCTCATAAATGAGAACAACCTCATTGCTTTGACAAACTGCATCAGCATTTCAAAAGCAATCAGTGCTCTAAATTGAAAAAAAGTAATAATGAAGTGCTCTAGAGGACTGATAATGGCATCACGGAAAAGAAATATGTAAAAGTCTCTGCTGGGCTGAACAGATGTGGTCTTTTTGAATCCAGGCAACTTAATGAAGAATAAACTTATTTTCTTTGTATCACAGTATTGCCTCTTCTGTACTGGCTGAAATGAAAATCAAAGAAAGTGGCCAAATTAAAGTGCGAGCAGCCTCAGGCTCCACAAGTATATTTCCTTCCCTTCTGTACCAGCATATTATCTGCACCCTGATACTTTTGCTTATTTATCTGGAAAGAACTTTAAAAGAAGAAAAGATCTTGTAGTAGTTCACATGTCTGGCACAAGCTTCTGGATTTTTCTGATTGCGGGCTTCCCTTGCATATGGCATGTTAAACCAAGTCTCTACACAGACCAAAGCACCTCTGCATAGTGGTAGGTGCACTTACAGCCTCACTGACAGTGGCTGCAATGTATCAAGTCCGTGGCTCTTCCTGAATTGTTTGAGAATTACACCGATGGCTTCTTGGTGCATTCAAAAATTTCACAAGTCTTACCCAGAGTCTGATCTGCCTCCTCAACCCAGCACAAGAGTGAGTAAAACAGAAAGGAAGAGTGACACTATTCTTTAGTATAAAACTTAAAGTATTTTTCAAAGATGATGACGGCAACCAAAACGCACTTTTGCATTCTGGCTAGTTACTTTCCTCTAATTGCTGTTCGCTTCTAGCATCCACACACAAAGCGCAACACTGTGACGCTATTCCGTAATAAATATATTTAAGAACCATCTGGATGCAATCCTGTGCAATATGCTGTGGACGACCTTGCTTGAGCAGGGTGGTTGGACCAGATGACCCACTGTGATTTCTTTTAACCTTGCCCATTCTGTGATTCTGTAAAAAGAGAGAAAAACAGAACTTTGAGATATACTTGATTTGGAGATGTCATAACCAAAGCAGAAGGTCATATTACCATATAGATGAAGACGTGACAAGAAAACAATAGTGTATCATTATAAGAAATGTAATGATTATGCTGATATTAATTAGACAGCAAGTAGTTTTCAAGGAATATTTAATTCAAGGACTTTCAGGTTATGTAAAGTGCTATGTAAAGATCTAAAAGCCCTTTTTTCTTGTGTTTTAATTGGGATAATTGCTTTGCACTTTACAGTTAATTGAATCCACCATTAGTTATTAACAGTGTGTCAGTTTTTTCTACAGCAAAAGTGGCTTCTTTTTTTCCAATCTACAGGGTTGGAATGGAAAACTTCATGCAGTAACAATAGCTCCTTCTCTGCAGTAGGTTGCAAGACTCCTATATGAGCAAAAGTAAGTCTCTGCATAGAAATCACCATCATAATCAGTCAAAGCACATTGGCCAAAATCCAACATCTCATCCAAAAGTAAAGCCATGTCTCTCTCTGGAAGACTCTGAGTAAATGGGATGTCGGAGACAGACAGGTTTGAAACAGAAGAATTGAATTCCTACCTCAGAGCTCCCCTAAACAAAATCTTCCTTCCTGGAAGAAGCTGGGACTGCAGTAGCAACTGCTAAATCAACATTGCTTCTGCTTCCTCTCGTGCCGTCTCAGAACACAGGGACACATTTTCCTGAATCACTGTCCTTGTGCATTTGCACGTGATTGTACAGAATTGTACTCAGCTCTGTCGGAAACTGCAGATTTCCATGAAGATTTGAGGGAAGACAGTCAAAAGTCAAGTATGAGAGTGGGAGTCAAGGAGGAATAACCACGAATATTCCTAGTGTAATCTCAGCTTTTCAGAGTAAGTACTTGCGTATGAACAAAAGCATCTGTATCTCAGTTGGCAGGTATCTGCAGTTACTGTGCATTATTAAACATTTATGGAGGAGCAGTTTCCAAGAAGATTGAATTGAGCACAGAAGGAGTATTTTTATCTAAGGTTATGTCAGAGTCCATATGTTACTCAGTTTGATCTGTGTCTTGAAAGCTAACTGTGGCTGCAGCATTCATAATTCACAGAAGAACAACATAACTTAGTCTTGACTGACTTTTAAAAGTGTACAAGGGTTTTACATGCATGCTGTGACCTTATACTACTTAGTGAAAGTCAAAGCTTCAGAAAGCCTTAACCCACCTCATTCCTCAGCTGAGAGGCCAAGTCTAGGTTGTTACACCCTAATTTTGCTTTTCAGAGGTACCTTGTTTACCTCTAATCTAAGACCAGAGCCTTAGCTCTAGATAGGGTTTGAAGCGTGTGTGGGTTAAGGGGTGGTTGACACAAATGCTACTTTTAGCATGGTAAGGCTGACCTTTACAGCATCTCTCACAGATGGAGGAGTCAGTCGGGTATCTCTGCAAGGCCATATAGTACAGAAACCAAGCCCTACATGCTCCTAGCTGTCTTCTCTGGGAGCTCGTGTCTATCCCTTTACTGGAGAGAGAGCTCAAAAAGATGCACTTGCTAAGTCCACATTCCCTGCTATCATGAAAGAGATGAGGCCTCCCAGAGAGCAATTCAGAAAGAGAGGATAATTACCGAGGCTTCAGAGAATTTGCTTTCTTTTCTAAATCATTCTCACTTGCTGTTTCCCAGATTAGTGGAGACAGTTAGTTTTGGTCACCTGAAAGTGGCAGAAGGACAATTTCACTGCAAAGTACAATTTTTACCTATATGCTGGTCCTGATTCAGAAAAAGAACACTAAAGCAAAATATCACTACACTTAAATGAAAAATATAGCTTTGAACGTATATCTCTGATGGCTGAACAAAGCAGGCATAGCAAGTACTGGCTCACTTACCTTGCTCTGAGAGGCAGAAGAGCTTTCAAGGGTCTTCCATCCTGCAGTTAGCTAGAAGTAACTGAAATAGTTGCATTAAGTTGCATTAAGGCTGTGATGTTCAAGGCAAAAATCTCTATTGCAAAAATCCTCCCACAAGTCCCTGTGCCTTACTTTATACTCATTGCATTGTCATACCTTTCCTTACTGCTGTTTGTTGCAGGTACATTCAAAGATGAGGGTTTCTGTATTTTTTTAAAGGAAGGCCAAAGAGCTAAGGGTACAATTTGTGTATCAATTATTCCCACTACCCCTCAGTACTACACAAATGCTTACAATTCTGAACTGTTCCAGGCTCCTGAGAAGCTGCCAACAAAGTTTAACTGTGTCTCAATAAGCTCCCGAATTTTGTAATAAAGCAAGAAGAGCAAAATGTACTCTGGAAGATGGCCTAATGCAAGGCTGTGCCACAGAATTTAAATCATAATGTTACTGCCTTTTTGGAACCTTGTCCAATTTTAATGTGCATGTCAACTGTGATAAAAATATTGAGCAACAAGCTTTGAACTATTTTGGTGCTCTGTTGAAATGTTTGAACAATACTGCCATGCCAATTTATCTACATTTTATAGTAATCGGTGATTTGGAACAAATTACAACGTAAACACAGCATGTCTGAACCAAACAAATTCTTTTCGAGATATGCTAAATGAAAACACATTTAAGCCTTTTGTTATTGCCTTTAGTACAATTACCATGGAAGCTCTATAAAACTCACTTTAAATGTCCATTTTTTCTTAAATGCTTTGTGTTGCCTAAATGATACATAAATTGAGCATAATTGGTTTGGGATTTTAATGGTCAGTCATGGAACGACATGTCCTTTGGAACATGGTATAACTGAGTTAATTGTTGTATTTACTGTATGTGAGATATAAGTTTATACTAGCTTTGCTATGAAAAGAGAAAGGAGCTAAACTTTTAAAACACTAGTAGATGTTCTGGGTTGCATATATCTCAATTCATTGCAAAGTTTTAAAATTACAGCAGAGAAAAGCAGTCAGATTCGCCCCTATAGTGAACTCAGCTAAAATCAACGCAGTCACACTAAAAATTAATTCCTTCACTAGCTTCAGGACTAAGATTTATTTTCAAGGATACTGTTAGTTAGAAGTGTAGCCATGTCCATAGGTTTTAGTATGTGTGATGACCCTTTCCCGGGTTCCCAAGGACACCATTGGAGTGCTTACCAGAAAGTGTCATACAAACTCTTTCCAGATATACTTTATGGAAGATGAGTGGCAAGGAACAGATACTATGCATACACAATTCAGGCAGCCTGCTCCTAAAGATGACAGATTCCAGGTACAAGTGCTGGTTTTTTTGTATACAGACCTGTGCACACATAGAGAAGACACTAATGGTCCCATGTTCTTACTCAGGTCCAATGATCCTTCTAGTGATTCTAGGTCTGCTTGAGATTGTTTTAGACAAGGGCTGCAAAGTCTGTCCACAGGCCTGAGGCTGAGCTGCATGTCTTCCTCATCCATGACCGCAACAGCTGTGACTCTGTAGTTCACAGCCTCCTCACATCATCTACTAGTGACATTTTCTCTGTTTCTCTATCCATCAGATGCCTGGTTTGCTTATCCTTATGCCATGGGACAGCAGTGACTTTTACAGTTCTGGAGTCTCACCAGCAGAAGCAAAGGCAGAATTTTTAAAGAACCATCTTTAAGGTAAAAATGGTAACATCAGTCCAAGGGGAATGTATAGTGATAGGATACACATAGTTGAAAATAAAATTTAAAAATACGTATAAATGCATTTCAACTGACTTCCTTCATCAAAATGCTTAACATATAAATTTGAATGCCTAACCTTGTGTCTCAAGGATAAGTTTGATATAAACTCTTATTCCAATTCACTTTACAAAATGCCTCCTGAAACTCACACTGAGCAGTGCACAGAGGAAGTAGTGTTAACCTGTTGTACACTAAAGCTCTGCTAACCTGTTGGATGTGAGAACACCTTCCTTGTCATCTGTCTTTATCAGAATGTAATCTAAGCTACAGAGCCCAGCTTCAGGAAATACCCAGCCAAAAGTTCTACCCTTATATTTCTGTACCCTATCTGCTTTTGCACAACTCTGCCTCCTGCAGAGCATTTGATCTCTTTGTACTGCAAATAGTTTCAGATCACTTGCTGTGCTCATTTTTGCAAAAAATTTTGCGAACATTTGCAAAAAAATATTGTCTTCTCCCATGTTAGTCTCTCCACCATGGCCTCTGTGTACTCAAGAGTTTGGCAGAGAAGCACAGCCACATAAAGGAAAATACTTGCCATGCACTGTATTTTGGCAGAAGCAATTAGACCATCCAGTTCCACAATATAATTTTATGGCAGATTTCGTGCCCAGGCAATCACTAAAGTCACAACTCGTTTTGTTTTTAAGGCCTTGGTGATAAATCTACATTAGCAAGAAATTTTGCCCAGAAGGAATGTATCAGAAGAGGAAAGCAGCTTGCGCTCTGGCATATGCAGTTCAAGGATTTTACTGCAAACCTGTTTTCTCGGCCAAATGTTCCCAGTATGTGCTCTCAAGACCACAGGTGGGGGTCATCCTCTTCTCCCAGACAACTAGTGATGGGACAAGATGGCACAATTTCAAGATGAACCAGGGAGGGATTTAGGTTAGACATTACAAAGAATTTCTTCACAGAAAGAGAGACCAGGAAGGTGCTGGAGTCGTCATCCCAGGAGGTGTGTTAAGGAAAGACTAGATGTGGCACTTGGTGTCAGGGTCTATTTGATGCGGTGGTATTGGATCATAGGTTGGACTCAATGATCTTGGAAGTCTTTTCCATTTCAGTCTGTTCTAATTGGTTCTGTGATTTTGCAACATGAGTGTGTACTTGGAGTAGAACTTCCAGTCCAGCTTCTTCTGAAAGGAACCTGGTCTCACATGCACTAAACTGCTCCACAATCTGGAGCAGGACATGGGGAACTTCATGCAATGCAGTGGGATAGCTTTGGTACATATCGTGGGAAGGGAAGGAGTGGGACATACAGTTTAGGCTCATTACTCCATGATGCAGAAAAAATTCTCTTTTCACCAGGACATTCTTTTTCCAGTTTTAAACAGCCAGAAAAAAAAAAAA